>JAOYMR010000007.1:10526365-10537346 GCA_025802075.1 Tenebrosternarchus preto | reverse complement strand
TATATATATACAGACATGTATGTATGTACATAGATAGGTGTGTGTGTGTGTTTGTGTGTGAGTGAGTGTGTGGGTGTAAGGCCAACACAAGGGGTCAGAGAGAATTTATTAAGTTATCGATTTCCCCGTTTAGTTTATCTCACGGCATGCTTGTCTCACACCGAGAAGAAGGGACCTAATAAAATTTTTGGAGGGGGGAACTTAATTCTGCCTACTCCACCAAATATTAATCTCCTAATTTTTAATTTTGAGTCCAGACAGAGGGGAAATGAATGCGTCTGTCCAGCAGGGCATGGTAAATAATTAAAATTGAAAATTGATTGTTTGCGGTGGGCCTTAGATTTATGTGCACGGGGCTTGGTGGCAACCCCGAGGGAGCCACTCCCAGCCCGGCCTGGGCCGCGGATCCAGTGTGCTAAGCATTTTTTCACACTCCTCCATACCTAATACGCTAAGGAGAGAGAGAGAGAAAGAAAGAGAGAGAGAGAGAGAGAAAGAAAGAGAGAGAAAGAAAGAGAGAGAGAAAGAGAGAGAAAGAAAGAGAGAGAGAGAGAGAGAAAGAAAGAGAGAGAGAAAGAGAGAGAAAGAGAGAGAGAGAGAGAGAGAGAGAAAGAAAGAGAGAGAAAGAGAGAGAGAGAGAGAAAGAAAGAGAGAGAGAGAGAGAGAGAAAGAAAGAGAGAGAGAGAGAGAGAGAGAGAGCTGGAGAGAGAGGCTAGCATGGATGGTATTATATTTAAAGAAATCAATGGATTGAATCATCACCCTCTAACCCCATCCCCCAACTGCATGCTTCTAATATTTATTTCAATGTCCTGTCAATAAATTTAACAAGGTTAGTTTTTATATCACTTTTCCTAGAGAATCTAATTTAAGGAAGTTATATTTGTTATGCCCGATTAAAAAAACTCTGGATCAATAAGAGCAACTGCCCCCACCCCTTAACACACTCACACACACATATACACACGCACACAAACACTTTGCCCTCCTTTCCCACTCTGGTGCAAAGGGGAGATGTAAAGTTCACAGGGTGCTTGTCCAGGGTCATTCATTGCTTAAAATCAACCCTTTCAACCTTGATCACGTCCACCTTCCACCCTCCCAGGAGCCCCGAGCAAACGCTTGTGGAAAATAATATGGACACACTGAACTTCAGCGTCACTAAAGACCAGCCCATCACAGAATCACCAGGCATACAGTTAGTGCATAATAAGAGTCATGATCATGGTCAGTCGTACACACGCACGCATGTACACACACTCCATCAGCGCTGCTGTAATTCTCCCATGTGTCAGTGCCACACAAAGCCTGTGAGCCACAGGAACCCTACAAGAATCAATTACTCCCTGATGTGCCTGCGTGTGTGTGAGTCTGCAAGTGTGAGAGTTTGTGAGTGAGTGTGTGAGTGAGTGAGTGAGTGAGTGAGTGTGAGAGCGAGAGATGGAATCTGTACATTCAGGACAGAGCTGTATGGTCTATGTTCAGCTCCCTCTCCCTGTCTGCTGAGAGAGGGCCATCTTTTCAAATTACAGTGCAGATACACCACCACTCAGTCCTTTCGCCTGTCTTCTTATTACATCTGCATTATTTTTTCTTCCTGAGTCTGACGCGCAAATTGCCGTTATCACAAACCGTAGAGGAGGCAATATGTCTGAAGCTCACCAGTCCAGGTGTCATAAACACACACACAGTCACAAAGAGAGACAGTCTGCTTAGCATGGGGGGATGACTGTGGGGAGGTTAGTATAGTCTTGGATTTTTTCCTGTTTGTTGGGGGAGGTGAGGGTGTGGCATTTAAATTAGTTATGTGAAGCTATTTGCAGACTGATTAAAGAATTAAACAGAGGCGAGCTCTGGAAAAAAACAACAAACAAGTGTTTGTCAGATGTGTGCAAGTTGTTTGGATGTAGTTTGTGCCAAAATATGGAGAGTGAAAACAGACACTTCTTCAGCACACCTGGCCAGGACAAGTTGTCCTGTACACATACACACATACACACATAATATACACATACACACACATGTATACATCCACAGGAAGAAATAGCCACAAGGTTCTTAAGCACAAAGATAATTACATCTACATCATGTACCTATGTGGCTTGCTTGTACTGGTAGTATGACTTGAATATTTTAAACATTAACATCAGGAATAACTCTTAAGCATTAAAATCTAATGATGTCCCACTGATGTTCTCCTGATGTTCTACTGATGTTCTATTTCTATTATACTGATGTTCTACAGATGTTTTTGTTTAACATTAATTTCTCCAGTTTTATAAATGTCACTTACATATTGCACAGCCTTACTATTATTTTATTATTAAGTGATTGCATAAATTAATCGTTTTTGAATAGAACAAATCTAAATATACATATATGTAATTTTTAGTGATTGCTGTTTTTTCATATCAGTGTTTTTTGTTTTTCTTTTTCCTTCCAGATTCATTAACTTTAGACCTGAAAGGGTTCATATATAAAAAATATATTTCAGAGCCAGTGTAAATATGCAGACCATTCTGATGACAAAATTAAACCCTGATTAGTTGGACTTGCAGACCAGGCCTATTAATTGAATATGCTGCTTGATAACTGTAAATGGTAGCCTTGTTTTCCATTAAACAGTAATGTGTATCAAAGCCAGAGAGGCTTCCTGGGGCTGAGGATGAGGAAGAGGAGGGAGAGGAAGCTCTCAAGCCATTAATGTTCCATGGTGATGAGCAGCTCATTTGCCCTCTCCCACCTGCTGAAACCAGCATGCACGCACACACACACACACACACACACACACACACACATGCACACGCACACATGTTCTCTGCCATACATTCTCTTGGGTCATGAAATAGGCACATGCATGCACACACTATCTAAAGTACACACACACACACACACACACACGTGTTCTCCCTGAAAACACTAGACTTGCGTGCGAGAATGCATACCAACATATATTTCTATCCCCTACTCTACCTACCCTACTAAATATGTGCATCTATTGACATTCCCACATTTATACCATTCCAAATCATCAATGGAGATCTTCCCACTTGCTGAGCCTTTAAATGTTCAACTAGCATTTACAAGCAGTTATTAACATAGATCCTGGCATGAAGAAGCAGCCCATAGACTATTAATAGGACATGTCCAAATCAGTGCTGTCGCATTAAGAATAAGCACTAAAGTGCATGGAGTTGAAGTGTTAACTGAGCAGCCCTGGTTTATTATGCCTTGTGTGAATAATAAAGTGTCTGGCGCTGGCTCCGTTGTGCGCTCTGCGCCACCCTCCATACATGGCTGAACTTGGCAGGGCACTTTGTTTGAACACTGAGCAGATTGTCTTGTATTGTGAATATTTAACTTTCGCTGGCAGAACGGAGCTAACGCTATGTGGGGATTAAACGGCGGAATGATTACCTGAGGATGATCTCTCTCTCTCTCTCTCTCACATTCCGTCTCTCTCGTTGTTTCTCTCCATCTCTCTCATTTTCTCTTTCACCTTTTTCGTTTTCTCACTAACTCTCTCGCTCTCTGTTGAGGTATCTCCTAGGAAGAGAGTTTTTATGTACACTGAAACTACTTGAGCAGAAAAGCTGGGGCTCTCCAAAGTTCTGCTTACAGCTTCATTTATACGGTTTAACGTACTCATCTTTACTGAATCCACTGATTGTTTATTTATGTCACTGCATTTGGCAGGTTTTGGAACGTCAACTGATTATTATAGCACCACAAATCGTTAATGTCCCGTCTGATTCCAGCTCAGCTCTGAACACCTTTTCTTTCATGACTTTATGTGTGTTTGTGTGTGTGTGTGTTTTATTTATGTGTAGTTATGTGTACGCCAGAATACACATACAAGGAAATATTTACAGAAACACATTGCATGTAAAGAGGCCGGATATTGACTGTGTGGCTTTTTTCAACCCCACCTTACACTCACACACACACACACACACATTCTCCCTTAACTGTCTGTGTGGTCTGGCTTAGCCCGGCCAGTGTTGACAGGTACAGTAACAGTGTCGCTCGCTCCACACAAAGCCAGCATGCTTTTAATCTTAGAATGGAAATAAGAGCAGAAGAGCAGCGTTTCTTGAAGATCAGGAGCTATTGACCAGCAGGACCATGTATTATTCAGGGGTCACGTTTTCATCAGATTTCCCACAGCTGTCGCCGTCAGGCGAGGGTCTGAGGGCCACCCTCAACCCTTTCTGCTTACACACACTCCCTCTCTTAAGCAGACTGCCCTTACGTGTGTGTGAGGCAGCCCGTCCCCTTATAGTGCTAATATTCCCCTTCTTTACACACATGCTAATTATTTCCTCATCTATAATGCATGACAGGGCCGGGCAGACGGCGGTCAGGCGAACTCTGAACAGGAAGCGGGATATTTCAGTGCTTCCCTAGCAAATACCGAGGTGCAGCCAAAGGGACTTTTCCATCCTTGTGTTATGCTCACGGTGTCTTTGTCAGCTGGTTCTGTTTTGTTGACACTGGTTGGCAAGTCAACAGACTTCTAATAGATCCGGATGGTACGCCGTTAACTCCTAACTGACTAGCAAAACATTGTAACAAAAAGACAGAAACAAACAGAGCGTTAGCACTGTGGCACGTGCGATTGCGTGAGCTGAGCAGAGGCGAGACACTGGTGATTGGTCTGAAGTGGAAGGTTAGGGTGGGGCTTGTGTACTCAGCCCCTGGGTCTTGGCGGCTGTTAATTGGTCTCACAGTGATGCTCCCCTCCACCCAGGCAGTGGGTGGGCTCCTCCTCCGATCCTTTCCCTCTACCTCATCCCATGACGGGGTCCCCCCCCCCTCCCTCCACCCCACACTCTCCCATCTCCAGCCTTTGAGGGAACCACCCACTGTGCCCCCGATTCATTTGACTGTACCTTTCACCATTGTGAATGTTTCATTTGCAATCAGGTCAGAGACGTCAAAGGTAGTAAACTATTTTAGATTGTTTTGGTTTGGTCTCATTTCTCTTTACAAACCCTGTATTATGGTGCACTTCTGTACCCTTTCACCTAACACATCCAGCTTGATAATGGTCTTGATCTTGTTTATTAGCTGTAGGGAGAGCCTGGCAGCTTTAGTGTGCCATCGTATGACTTTAACGTTTTGTTACCTGTGTTGACTGAAGTGGAAAGTGAGCCTATGACCTTCCATATCACAATCAAGCAGTCCAGAGCGAGGTCTCCCACAGCAGCACCGCTCCCCAGGAGGAGAGCGAGGTCTCCCACAGCAGCCCCGCTCCCCAGGAGGAGAGCGATGTCTCCCACAGCAGCCCCGCTCCCCAGGAGGAGAGCGATGTCTCCCACAGCAGCGCCGCTCCCCAGGAGGAGAGCGCGGTCTCCCACAGCAGCGCCGCTCTCCAGTAGGAGAGCGAGGTCTCCCACAGCAGAAAGCAACACTCCTGCTCTGCAGTTTTAAAGCCGCTGCTTTGAAATCAGTTTTAATTCTGTCAGAGTGGCATGTGCTGGGTGTGTGGGGCGAGCGATAGGCCGTTCTCTGCAGAAGTGACATCAAACACAAGCTGGGCGATGTCCCCCAGCAGCTCTGGCCTGGGGGCTCACTCCAACACCCACAACTGAGCCCCATACCAGACACAAAGAGATTCCACATTACACACACACACACACACAAACACACATGCACATGTGCAAAGTGTGCATTTAGAAAGATGCAGGCAAACATGCACACATGCTACCACACACAAGATATGCCAAGGCGCCAACACACTCACACACACACACACACATATGCGTGCACATACAGACTCTCACCTTAATTGGCCTACCAAGCATCTCTTAAGAAGGCTTTGAGAGGATGAGAGTGAGGGAGAGAGGAGGGAGGGAGAGGTGGGAGGAGGGAGCAGGAGCTTAGTGTGTCTTTCTGGGGGTTAATTACAGATGCAGATGCGCGTTGCCACTTGCAACATCGCTGAATTCATTTCCAGCCTCCCTGCCCTTCCCTGATGCCCCCCAGGGATTTGTCAGTGTGTATGAGTGTGTGTGGGAGTGTGTGTGTGGCTGCATGATTGTGTGTGTGTGTGTGTGTATGTGTGATTGGGTGTGCATGTGCATGGCAAGTGTGGATGTGTTTTGTGTGTGTGTGTGTGAATGTGTGTCTATTTGTTTTGCGTACGTACATGTGTGTAAGTGTGTATGTTTTTGTGTTTGTGTGGGGGGGTGTTGGGACGTGAGTGTGTGTATCTGCACATGAATAAGACAGGATTCTGGCAGTTAGAAGAGAAGGAGCACATCTGTGAGGAGAAGCAGACTAGAGAAGAACAAGGAGCACTACTGAGAGAGGTGAAGCTCGAAGAGTTTGGGATCATTACCATGAACACAGGATGGGATCAGTGTCTTATCTTTTTGATTCAAATATTCTAATTCTGAGACATATTTTATACATATTTATGCTTTATTGTAGGCACAAACAACCCAAAATACAATTTTTTTGCAGATGTATTTAATAGCCAGAGTATGCAGTGACATGTTTCAGCCACTTGGGGCTTTAACGCTCTGCACTGCAGTTAAGAACAATGTGAGTGTGTGTATGTATTTGTGTGTGTATGCACGTGTGCATCTGAGTGTGTGTGTATATATGTTTGTGTATGTGTGTGCACATATGTGTGTATCTACATGAGCATGAGTGTACGTATGTGTGCACGAGTGTGTATGCACGTGTGCATTTGAGTGTGCGCATGTATGTGCGCATGCATGTGTGTGTGCATATATGTGTACTGTAAGTGTGTCACTGACTAGTTTCCCTGCAGGCCCACCTTTTCTTCTATCCAGACTGATTCATTATCTAGCTCTAATTGAATGGAAGAGGTCTCTATTGGGACGAGCGGTTTAGGCCCACACGTATTTGTCCTTGGTGTTTATTTAAGCCCAGCAGAAAGCATGCATCATACTGTACATCCACTAACCACACAGATATACGAGTCTAAAAACAGATACTGCTCCATCTGGACAGTGGGAGAGGTTTCTAAACACAAAGAAACAATATTGGCAAGATTTGTTCGAGATTCGCTTCAGTATATTATTTAAAAACAAATCAGAGGATCTTAACAGCTAAAGTTCTTTAAAACTTTAAGATGGTGTGTTTATTTGAATATCTGTGTGTTCTGGAACTGTTCAACATGAACGGACGTCCCAGAGATCCGAGCTCTCGACCAGCTGACAGCCTGTGCCTGAACAACTCCTCAGCCCTCCGCTTCTGCCTGCAGCCAGCATGAGTGTGTGTGTGTGTGTGTGTGTGTGTGTGTGTGTGCGCGCTGAGGGCATTGCGTGTGTATGCGAGTGAATGTGTGCGTGTTAAGTGCGTAATGTATGTGTGTGTTACTGTGTGCGCGCGCGTGTGTGTGTGTGTGTGTGTGTGTGTGTGTGCATGCTGTGCTGTGCTGATGGTGCCATCAGCACCATTTCCCCACATGTCTGCACATGTTTAATGAGCATTTCACAGCATGCCAGCTTTAATGGGAAAGCGGGACGAAGCCCAGACAGAGATGGAATGGGTGATCCGCCCACACTGACCAAAGACCCCACCCCCCTCCGCATACTGACCAATCCACTGCTGTTCTGTACAAGATCAGCAAATATGGATTTAGAGAACAGTTCCATAGAGAACACATGTAGATGGTCCAAACTCCAACCTTTTTCTAACTGTAATTTAATAAAGCATTTTTTTTTTTGCTTATAGACTGTTATTATTGCTTTGGCTCATTCCTTTCTCAGAGTAGAATCTCAGTCCAGCTCTTACCATATCAGTCAGGACTCATCCAAGCATCAGGATGCTCTCACACATCTCCATCATCAGCTTCTCATTTGACCTCCATAGAGAAGCACAGATTTTATTTTTAAAATCAACTAAATGCATGGGTGTGTGCGTGTGTGTGTGTCTGTGCATGTGTGTGCATGTGTTCAGGGTTCCTCATCAACTCTGCTCTTCAAAGGCCTGGAGTGCTGCCCCCACCTCCTCCTGTGTTCGCTCCCAATCTCAGCTCCTTTGTCTTTGTGTTCCATATTTAATAGGGTGCCACGAGTGTCGTGAGGAGGTACCTGAGGCCACTGGCGGGGCCCACTGATGTGGAGTGTCTCCCCTGTCTCTCCATCCATCCGTGGCCCTTTTAAGACAAACCTTGAGTGGGGGATCAAAGGGAAGCATTGATGTTTCCCCTGGAGTGGAGAGGGAGATCGAGGGCCCAAGATACCCCCACACTGCCTGGACCTGTGCCACTCTGAAACTAGTGTGGGCTGTATGGTGCACACGTGTGTGTGTGTGTGTGTAAGGTGGGGTTGACTATAATTTAATTAAGAAGAATCATAAACCTTACAAACTTACTTCTAAATATATCTCCTTTCCTCTGTTCCCTCCAGTCCTCTCTACTTTTCTTTCTCTTTCTCTCCCCCTCACCTTCTCTCTCTCTCTCTCTCTCTCTCTCTCTCTTTCGGCGTTGTGCCCTTTTCCCCTTGTGTCTAGAGTAAATCTGATCACTTGTCAAATTGTCCAAAGGATTTTATTGTTCACTCTCAATCACCTTCACATGCAGATCCAGAACACATGTTGACCATTGATCACCAATCAATGATCAATTAAGCAAGCCATTTGTTCAATTAGGAGCCCATGTCTCATTCAGAGAGTACTGGTATTTAGGTCTTCGACATGAAGCAATGCTTTGATAGATAGTCTTTCATAATGGATTAACAGGTTACACAGCAGATCCTTAAATAACACACTCTGGGAGTTTTCAAAGATGGATCAGTAAGTTTGGCAAAAACTCCAAATGTTTTTGTGTTACTTGGAGGTTAATCCAGTTGTTTAATCCACTTTCACCCTCATAATGTGATTTGTGTTTGTGCAGTAGTGAATGCCATCTAGACAGCCTTACCTCAACAATATGACTTTAAGCCTGACCTGTTCATTTCCCTGTTAAAGCAGTAGATTAGTTCCATAATGTTATATCAGTCCAGAAGAATTCGCTCCATGCGGCAGAGCCAGCCCTGACAGGCAGGGGGCACCCCTCCGTTTCGCTTCACTCATCCTCGCTTTTCTGGGGTCTTTGTTTTTTTTGGGTCAGACAGTCAGACCTCTCCATGTGTGGATGGAAGAGAGGGCATCTCTGTGTCCCCCATCCAACCTTCCATTTTCTCCCCATTAAACTCCTCTGCAACAATAGGAGCTGACAGAGCCACTGGAAACAATTGGTGGTGGGGGGGGGGGTCACAGCCAGGCTGACCCTGAAGAGGGGCAGGCGGCACTGGGGGCTCCACAAACCGCCACCCTCTGTCCCTCTGTCCCACCACTCTGTCTACAGATTTGTTCCCGACGGACCGCCGAGAGAAAGGGGACACGTCTCATCAGAGCGCTCCCTGTCCATCTCACTACTGTTCCTGCTTCTACGTCAACCTATCTGCGCTCTTCTCTCTCCGTCTCTCTCTCTCTCTCTCTCTCTCTCTCTCTCTCTCTCTTTCTCTCGCTTGCTTTTCTCACCGTCGTCTCGGCGCCTCTCTCCAGGCCTGCCTGAGAGCAGAATGACGGCTAAAGAGGTAAAATCCACTGGCTGCTGTCAGTAGGACATTCCTGCGCTCCTCAGCTCACTTTGGCTCCCTCAGTCTCCTTCTCTCCAGTCAGTAAAGGTCTGAGCCACTGCATTGCACACTGACTGATGTGGTGTGTATATATTTATGTATCATGGGGGAGACAGAATGTGTGTGCGCGCGTGTGTTTGTGTGTGTGTGTGTGTGTCCGTGTGCGCATGTGTATGCGTGTGTGAGTGTGTGTGAGTGAAAGAGAGCAAGCGAATGAGCGTGTCTGGTTTTTGTGAGGCACTGTAGGGGAAGTGTGTGGATAGGGTGAGAGGGGAGGAGGGGGGGTGTGTGGGGCGTCTGTCTGCACAGTGACAGTTTGGGTGCTTCACACTTAACTGCCTGGGAGCTGTCTGTGTGCACCACGCCACTGTTCCCACGTGAAAGTGCTTCGGCTCATCCGCCTGTCTGACCGTTAGTATTCACGCTGGCCCACTCCGACATACGCTGACCACACTCCACTAACACAATAACCACAGCCCGGTCCTTTCAGTTCCTGCATCACTCAGGGCTGAAGCAGGTCCTGTCTTCCCATCATGCCGCTGGTACAGGCCGTGGTTCAAGCAGCACACTTAAAGATCACTCTCCTCAATTGTCCGCTGAATTGGTTTATTGAGCTCGTTAATAAAGATACTGTGTATGGTCGAAGCTTTGTAAGAGCTTGGAAATCTGCATGTTTGCACACTGAAAGAACAGCCTCACTCTAAACGACCTCAACCACATCATTCACCACTTCATTCACATCAACACACTGACACACTGGGATTCCAGCCTGTAGTTTCTCAGGCGTCATGCTGGATGTGTTCTCGTCAGCCTACCTCAGCTGCTGTGGCTGTGGGTGCGGACCAACTGAGTCTGATCCGCACAGCATACAGTCGTTTTGGCAGAGGCGCAGAGCCATATAGTAATGTGAAAGAAAGACTGGAAGTGTGAGTGTGTGTGAGTGGTTGGTGACAGGAGGGGATGGTGGAGAAGCATCCGTGGTGAGTGGAGGGTGAAAGAGCTCAACAGGGCACTTGGGTGGGGCCCAACAGGGCACTTGGGTGGGACCCGATGGGGCACTTAGGTGGGGAGTGGGGGGGGGGGTAATACAGCCCGCTGGGCTGGCATGTGGTGGGGGAGGGAGGGGCTGTGGATGGAGAGTAACAGCGGAAGGCGGCGAGTGGAGAGGGGGCCACCCCTCCTGCCGACACAGGCAGTGGGGACAGATGGTGTCTCTCGCAGGGCTGAGATAGTCCCAGTTTTCACCTGCACCCCCATGGGAAAAAGCTGCCTTCCGCACGCGTGGAGACCACAACAGCCTGGGTCGTGGGGTGGGGGGGGGGGGGGGGGGGGGGGGGGGGGGGGGGGGGGGGGGGGGGGGGGGGGGGGGGGGGGGGGGGGGG
>JAOYMR010000007.1:10512579-10522905 GCA_025802075.1 Tenebrosternarchus preto | reverse complement strand
TCTCTCTCTCTCTCTCTCTCTTTCTTTCTCTCTGTTTCTCTCCCTCTATGTCCCTCACTGTCTGTCTCGCTCTGTCTCTCTTTCTCTCTCTCTCTCTCTCTCTTTCTTTCTCTCTGTTTCTCTCCCTCTATGTCCCTCACTGTCTGTCTCGCTCTGTCTTTCTCTCTATCTCTGAGGTGACAGTGCTGTACGAGGAGAACAGTAATTGAGAGTGGGTTAGAGTTGGAGTGGGGAGTCTCTTAATGGAGACCTACTCCACAGTGCCCAGACCTCCACTCTCAGCCCACAGCCTGCCTCTCCTAATGATGCTGCCAAAGAGAGAGGGAGAGACAGAGCAAACACACACTGGTCTGCTCTCCTCCTGACCTTTTAATCCCTCCTTCAGCCCTCTTTCCCCTTTATTCCCACCATTGCCACCGCTTTCCACCACCTGTCTGTCTGCCTGCTCTGTCTTTCCACCACCTGTCTGTCTGCCTGCTCTGTCTTTGCTGTGTCCTCCCTCCCCATTTTGTTTGAGCAGTGTTGTGATGTTGTCCCAAACACCGAGGCACACACACACACACACACACACACACAAAAGGACATAAAAGGACATAAATTCACATATAAACGCCATCCCTCCTCTTGAAAGCAGGACTCTGGCTTCTAGTATGATCTCCAGGATGAGGCACAGCCACTGTGTCTGCAAAGCCCAGTCTGTGTGCACATCCCCTGGCTGGTTGGTGGAGTGAATGGCAGAACAGAGGGCCAGGTCTCTCAGCAGCTCGGCTAGCAGCCTGTGGGATGAGGGCAGGATCTGCGCGGATCGGCACATCCAGGCGTGCCGACTCTTCCCCACTCCATCTCCACCTCAGCTGGTGGAGGGAGATCAGACCGGGAGAGGCCGATAACACAGCTAGATCAAGAGATGGCAAAGATCAGACAGGAGAGATAGAGATGAGGGGGTTATCTGATGCAGAAGACTAATGAAATAGAATAAAAAGAATATGAGGGAGTTGAGAAGAGCTGGATTTGGGAGGGAGAGAGAGGGGAGAGGGGCGAGAGAAGGGGGAAAGGAGCATGGAGATGGAAGGGAGGTGGTGTGTGCGAGCTGGAGCAGGCGGTGGGACTGCTCTAATTGATCACTGGGTGATGCGGGGGGTCATGCCCCGGGGGCCGGGTGGGCTGAGGTCATTAGGATGCAAATCCTGCGTTCTCTCTTCCTGCAGCATGCTGCTCCAGCCGGAGCCGACAGGTACGCAGCGCCGAGGAGGAGGAGGAGGAGGAGGAAGAGGAGGAAAAGAGGAAGGCTCTCACAGGAGACACAGCTGGACATGGCGAGTACCTAGGCCTTCATCTGCTACAAAAGCCTGTCAATAGGAAGCATGCGCTCACTGGCTCTGCATTCAGCTGCTCTATTGCTCCCACTTTGTGCTTCCATTTCTAAGACAAAAGGAGACGATATCCGTGGCAACAGTGCTGGGGAGGGCAGGCGTGGAGGGCCAGCTGATCGGGGGTATCATTTTTTATTTCCCCCTAATTGACATGAACAGTTCTTTTGACCCTAATTAGCAGGCTGTAATCTCTCATTTGCATATCACAAAGGCAACACTATTTGCATATTTGTAAACGAGAAGGACCCTGCATCTGCATGCAGTCCCCTGTTTCCTCTCCTCTCTATTTCATTACCCCCTCCTCTGCCCTCCTCTGCCCTGTACCTTCATCTCCCTCCTCTGCCCTCTCTCTCTCTCTCTCTCTCTCTCTCTCTCTCTCTCTCTCCACACCCTCTCTCTCTCTCTCTCTCTCTCTCTCTCTCTCTCTCTCTCTCTCTCTCACGAGTCATGCCAGACAAGGGTGGCAAGCACAGTGGAAGAACATAAAAGCTTTGCACTGGCTGGTACTGGTGCTGGCACTGACACTGTGGGAGAGCGAGGGAAAGAGAGAGAAGAAGAGAGAGAGTTTCAGAAGCAGAGTAATAATGCTGATGGTATGTAAGAGTCAGAGACGCGGACCATGGCACAGAAATAAGGAGTTTAAAGGGGTACAGGTAAGGGGGGAAGAGTTTATGGATAGAGGCCTTGCAAGGGTAGGAAACAGCAGGATTCCCCCTGGCTGGGAGAGACTGGCACGTCACTCCGTCAGGCCACTTATACAAACTGTTGCCACTGTTGTACATGATCAGTGATGAATACAGTGGGACTGTGGAACAACATCCGGGGAAGAGAAATGCAAACTAAAGAGAGCTTTATATTTAGGAATCAATTGCTTGAAGAAGGTGCAAACTACTGGGTGTAATAATTAATCTTGCACAGAAAAATATTAGCTCTCTCGGCAAGCTTTTAAGATATTTTTACTTACTGTCATGACTATTTCGCGCTCTCTGTCTCAACTTTCCCTTCATGTCACTCGCTTTCTAAAAAAAATGACCTATTTTCAACAAGTCTGGCTAAAGTCTTTTTCACCTTAATCATGGCAAAAAATGGAGGACAAAAAAAAAGTCTCAAATAGCCAGACTCACACTAATGACTATAGTTCTGAGACACAGTATCTCTCAGTTCCCTCTTACACAGAACCAGCCACCCCCACCCTGCTGCCTGCTGTAGCCCACATGTGTAGTCCCACCTAGGGGACACCTGTACCTCACACACACAGTGGTTAAGTGGGAGCAGGTTGTTTAGCACTGGTAAGCTGCAGACATGTGTAACAGCTGTCTGGCTGCAGATGTAAAACACCCCCCCCTCCAAACACACACACACACACACACACACACACACACACACAC
This sequence comes from Tenebrosternarchus preto, assembly GCA_025802075.1. NCBI lineage: Eukaryota > Metazoa > Chordata > Actinopteri > Gymnotiformes > Apteronotidae > Tenebrosternarchus > Tenebrosternarchus preto. Next base: position 10,520,144 of record JAOYMR010000007.1, on the reverse strand, counting down.
ACACACGAGGAGCAGCGACAATGACATTAGCAACTCCGCCTGCGTCGCGGCTGGGGCAGAGCACTTTAACAAAGTCTTGTCGGGCACCTCTCATCCCCTTGTCAGGACTGACCCCTCTGATGTTCCCCTCAATTACTATGGAAATGGGGGCTAATTGAATGGTCGGCACCTAACGGGGGAGACAACATGGCCTACATTACGATAAGGGGGCGGAGACGATAGGTGAGCTGCCTCACCGGGGACGGGGGCTTAGCGGCGTATCGCAGGTGCGCGTCACGCTCAGCCGTGGAGGGGTGCGGGGGACGTGCCCGGGGACCCGCGCGCCCGCTCCTGCCATCAGGGAGACCCAGGGAGCAACGCCGGCCCCTCTTGGTATTCACCACCGGCGCCGGCTCTGTCCTGAGGATATATGCAGCCTATTACCCACTACCGCTTTTTGCATATGCTTCTCTCTGTGGGGTCCCGCTACGCTCACTGCTACGCTCGCTGCTACGCTCGCTGCTACGCTCTACGCTCACTGCTACTGCTCCGGCTTCAGTTCTTTCTGTTTTTTTTTAGCTTATGTTCATCACCGAGGCTCAGTGTGTGAGGGAATGAGCGGGTGTGCAGTTGGACTTTCTCCACCTCCTTCCCTTCTGAAATGTTTTATAAGGAAGAGGTTTTTGTGCAACCTTGCTTTTTCTCATGAGGAGATGAAAAGCTCTCAGGAGCTCCGGGTGTGAGTCCAAGGGTTAGGGTTGGGGAGTCCTGGACACCAGCAGGACACTGAGGTGATTTGGCCATGCCATCTTCAGGAGTGAGAAGACCTTTTCAGATCATAAGGGATGCTGTGAGCAGAGGCCACAGCGTTTATGCTGTGAAAAGGAAACAGCACTGCGTCTGGAATGAGCTCAAACAGCCTGGCTCTGTGCATGTGCGTGATGGTATATTTGTATAAGTAAACTTCTGCTACAAAAAAAAACGCAGTGTCCCCATACTGCTGGGGTTTTTTTGTCTCTCCTACTCTCTCTCTCTCTCTCTCTCTCTCTCTCTCTCTCTCTCTCTCTCTCTCTCTCTCTCTCTCTCTCTCTCTCTTCACACCTTGTGTTTCTTAGTGTCCTCAGTTTTTGGGATCTGTTGTAGTCCATGGTTGCAATGGAAAGTTAAAGGGCATAATGAGGTTAACCAGTACATCCTCCCACTGACAAACAGCTTAAATGGAAAAAGGCATTAGGTTTGTGCTGGAATCGTCATATCGGAAGTCTGAAAGCACATTTAGAGAAACCGGAATCTCATTTTACCTCCGGGTCGTCTACCCCACTATTCTGAGGGCCAGGAGAGCAGGCTTCATTTTCACAAGCATCTGATCCTACAGTTTGAGCTGGGTGTGTATGGCTGCTGCAGCAGATATAGCCAGCCCAAAGACTACATTACCCAGCTGGGTCTACAGAGCTCAGGCTCCACCACCACCACCTGTCTGAGGGACCTGGCCTTTTAGCATCCACACTGCCTGACAGCATGGACACAGTGCCAGACAGTTCCCGCCTTGAAGGCATCTCTCAGAGGAACGTGTTGTGTATTGATCTGGTGTTCTTTAGTTACGAGCTAACATACCCTACACCACATTTATGCTCTGAAAACTTCCCTGCTCACACACACAACTGCCATAAACGCCCGGCACAGACTAAAGTGTTATGTGAGTCAGTAAAAAAAGCTTTAAAAAGTACCAGTGTATTCCAAATATTCCTCTTTGAGATGGGATTACTGAGTCGGTGGTGGATGGCCAGCTATGTCTCTCGCTCTGCTACACCTCTTCCATCTCTCCACCCTTCCACCCTTCAGACGACCTCCATGTACACAGGCCAGCTAAAAATCTGGCAAAGCCGAAAGCCAATTCAAAGCCACAAGCATATGAGCACGGCTTGGGATGATCTTACCTGCATCCTCTCCAGCATGTCAAAGAACTCTGCAGACTGAAAGAAAACATGAGATCAAAAACGTGCAGAACATCACAATGAGATCCACATGCAATAAGACTTCTTTGTTATTACAGATTTATAACTGGTGCTCCCAGAGGTATTCCAAACGTGTAGATGACATCCCAGTCATGGTGACAGGCAGACAAAGAGAGTTACCCAGATGTGCTACACCCACATCAGCTGTGCTACACCCACACCAGCTGTGCTACACCCATTCCCTCCCACGCAAACCGGCACTGATAATCAAATCTGTCCCGCCTGTTCTTTAGCAAGATGAACTCAGTCTGCTCCTGACTGCACTGTTCTCGCAAGACAAACAAAAACGTCACGTTCACACCACACTGTAGCGAGTAAAAGCTGAATTCACAAAGAATTCACTGGTGTCCAAAGAAAATGAAATATCACACTGCAGTTTATGAAATAAGCTCAGTATCACATAACAATATATCATTCAAATATGAATTTTACCGAGACTTTTATTGTAACCAATTCAGTAAATCAGAAAATTCAGTTTAACATCCTTCCTCAACTGTCAGGAGAAAAGACTATATGAACTTAATAGTGTTAATGTTAATCTGTGTTATATGTGTAAATACCATGTGTTTGAGCAAGATGGATAAATTATTTGTTTTCCAAGATAAGACCACCCAATAGCACTTAATTTTTAACACTTTGCACATAAGCACATAACACATTGTTTTGCACATAAAGATGGTCAAACGCAATAGAAGCCCATCAAGAAGGTCGAGATGCGGAAACCAAAATATGAGTTAATGTTTAACTCACCTCGAATTCAGGTCCAGCACGCCATCTCAAAGTCAACAAAGCCCAGCCTTTTCGGCCGCCATGGCAACCTCGAAACAGCACAGATGCCTGTAAATCAGGACCGAACTGGGCCAGAGGTCAAGACGAAGGCCGAGCCCAGCAACCCCGCAGACGGCCCTCGGGGGACCAACCGCCCCCAGGCAGTGACGCTCTGGGGGGGGGTGGAGAGAATACACACTTCGTGCATTTATCTCCCACACCAGCACACACGAGACGCGGCTGGTCAGGCCCTGATTATCAAGCCTGCGTGAGCAGCTAGCACAGCAGCAAGCAGTGGAACCCGTAGCCTGCATGTTGCTCATTAGGACTGATAGAGTAGTTGATAAACTACTTGTAAATAAACAGACCGAAGGTTCCGACAACATTTATAAAACACAGCCTGGCCACTGGGCGCTGGGTTGTCTGGGATATTGGAAGCTGCAATGGTGAGAATAACTGGGATGGGTTAGGAGCTTCTGTAACTTATGTCAGGCTGGAAGACGTCCAACGTGCCTGTCCTGTTCTAACCCAGCGAGACCCAGCAGGTGAGTAGGCTAGAGTGACGGAGGGCGTCCACTGCCTTCCCTGGCAGTAAACGGGCAGGAGATTCCACACCGGAGTGCATTCAAGCACATACATGGGTATGAGAGCATTTACAGACACACACAAACATACACACATAAACCCCTCTATCAGCAGACAAGCCAAATCCCTCACACACATGCACACACACTCCATGTCTCTCGAACAAGACACTTCTTCACCTCCCACACAACCCCCACCTACAAACACACACACACACACACACACATGAAAAGCACAACTCTATAAACACATACTGACACTACTTCAGCCCCCCCACCCCACACACACAAACACATACACACGCACACACACAAACATACAGTATGTAGTGATTGTACCACATTCACGTCTCTCAAAACAGTAAGTCAGGGTTTTGATTTAAACTATACAACACTACATAATCATACTAAAGTCTTAAACACAGTGAGTGTGTCCAGCATCACAAAGTTGAAGCTAAAACAATCACACTGTTCCACTACGACTATTGTTTTTTCTCTACCTGGTGAAATGAGCTCCATTCTCAGGCTACTGTACACTCACAACATAAAACATTTAAGTTCTCTCTCCTGCAAGCATAATTAAAGCTATAATTGACCCACTTTGCCTTTTTCACTATATGCGACTGAAGAACCAGCTCAGATGGAACCTCAGCTACTTTCTCCAGCCAAGTAGCCACATCACACATTAAGTTCAACTTACTGTTCTACACACTTCTGACTTCAGAGTGGTCTCTCTCTCTCTCTCTCTCTCTCTCTCTCTCTGTAAAAACTGTGGACTGTCATACCGACACTTCTTTTCCTCTCTCTCAGTGAAAATTGTGCACTATGTCATACCTCTGTCGCAGTCAGCAGTGTGTTCCTGTTTTGTGGTTCTCCCTCACTCACAGCAGGAACAACGTTGCCAGTTCCTCCTGGCAACCCGCCGACACGCCACACCACAACTGGTCCCACCAGTATGTGTCTGTAACTATTTGCTCAAACTTCCTTTCTTGTCTCACTCTCTCTCTCTCTCTCTCTCTCTCTCTCTCTCTCTCTCTCTCTCTCTAATGCTGTGTAAATGACAAACGTGTCTTCCAGTTTTCTGAACTCCTGTGTGTGTACTGACTACATTATCAGTAGTGCACACCCACTAATCTTTTCCCTCTTTCCTCTGTTTCATACGGGGGGTTTTAACTGGGAGTGGCCATCAGCCACTGTTGTGTGTGTGAATCACCAGCACTAGATTTCTATTATAAGACCCATGTGTGTATATGTACACATTCTCACACTCATACACGCGCGCACACACCTAAGATGAAGAGTTTCCTAGCAACTTTCCTACCGTCACACCCAGAGTGCAGGTGTTAATAGGGGTTGTCACACTTGTCTGTATGTGTGTTACTGTGTTGTGCACGTGAGCTTGCAGATGTGTGTGTAGTTGTGTACAAGAATGCAAGTGTGTGTATCTTCAAAGGACAGGTGGAGAGAGTTTCTTTAGTAAGGTGATGAATAGGCAATTTTTTTCCCCTCCACACCCAGATGAAAGGCGTGTCCTTGGGGTTCTAAACAACTATCACTCACAAAGTGGGCGTGGCCATGTGAGACAAGAGCTCAAATGCTGCAGTCCAGGTTTTACAGGGGCCCCTCCCACAGTACATGACTCAGTAACAGATGCATGACTCATTTTCATTCATTCTCATTTTCACATTCATTTCTAATAATCGTTTCGTATCAAATGGCGACTGAACCAAAGGCAAAAGGTTTATGACTTCAGGGGCTATCTTAATCCCCTTTCACTGTGGTGTGGGTGTATCATGTATTGCACACCTGCCCAGCTCAGCCAGTTGTCCTCTAAGGCTGAATAAAAGCTGATTCATTTCAAGGTGACGCTAGCTAAGTAACCCCAGTTTCCCGGCAATATCGTCTATTGCCAATAAGGTCTGCCTTCAAAATCTGCAGTGCCATACCTTTGAAAATAACAGCGAGGCACTCAAACGTTAAACAAACAGAGACCGTGAGGAGCCACAAATCCATGAGGAAAAAAAAAGCCCAGTCAAATGAACCCGACATGGTCAACGACAACCAACGGATCTCTGATAGTGGGATGGGAAAGCAATAAAATGATTTTACAGCACAATAGGGTGATGGAAACAGGGCCACTGTATGTAAAGGGGAAGTGTGTATGTACATATGGGTGGGTGTGTGTGTGTTGGCCATTCTAGTAGTAGTAAGGAAAGTCCTATGCCCTAACAGATTATACACCTACTTTTCTTTCTAAACAAAACTTGGTTAACTCACATCAAACAGACAAAATAAAGACAGAAACAGAGCAAAGGCAGTGAAATCGGTTGCTTGGTTTCCCTAGTGGTGGCATTACAGGAGGAAGTGGAGGAAGAGGACACTGTGTGTGTGTGTGTGTGTGTGTGTATAAACTCACCTTCATTGTTGGAGGTGCAGTGCGGGGTGGTGAAGGTGGACATTCTCCCAGAGGCACATTGGAAATAGTTAGCAGCTCTTGTTTCCTGTAACACACACACACACACACACACACACACACACACACAAGCAGTCAGCTAATGTACTCTTGAACAGGCCCTACAAAGCTTTAGCATGGTTTGTTGTTCAACCAGAAGTTAACTGATATAAACAGAAATGTGTGGCACTCATGTGCACACACTCCAGGAGAAAGAGCACACCTAATGCCATTCTCCCTGTCGTGGAAGTTCTTCTTGAGCCTGAGGTAATCGTTCACCTCAGAGGAGAGGAGAGGAGAGGAGAGGAGAGGAGAGGAGAATGACTGACTCAAAGTGATTTTAAGTTGAGCCTTAGCCTGCACCATTGGTCCATTAATTGACAATAAGCCGCTCCTTTATAATCAGAGCTCTGAGGTTGTGCTCTGTTGAGTTGACTCATCATATTACAGTTCAGAAAAGCCATAAAACCTTCATAAAAAGCAAACGAATTAACTGCCTCTCCAATCAAACCATGTTCATGTGAGAAAACGAGACAAAAGGTCTTTGTTTATGAGTGCAATTAATTAGAATCAATATGATTGATACTGCATAAAGTACTGCTTACAAATCACCTCTGGACTAGAGTTAAAAGTCATCTGAAGTCAACAGAGAATTTGGCATTTGCACAAAACATAATAAAATAATATTACAGTGTTCCAGATATTATAACCATGAATCTCAGGCAGCAGATTACAGATGAAATTGCTTTTGATCACATTACTGAAGCCCATGTGCGATCAGGCATTCAGTAGCAAAGCTAAGCGCGGTGATCCAGCCAATTTTCTGGTTCTCATCTCCAGGGGGTTTTGGAGGGAGACGAGCCTGCCGGCCACTCGCAGGTGACCTGGATGTGAAGAGGTTGAATGTGCTGAAAAGGTGCGTTGTGACACACAGAGAGGCTTTACACCTTTTACAGAGTTTTTAATCCTAAAACATATTCAGCAGATTCAACCTTTTAAACTCCCTGGAACTGTTGATGGTCCTGTTGGATATATTTTATTTTGCTTTTATATATACATCAACCATCTTTTATATTATGCATATATGATTTATTCTTTGACAATAATTGCACTGGAGAGCATAGATCTACTTAAACAATGCAAATGTGTTAAAAAAAAGTCAAAGTCTCTTATTATTAGTAATATTAAATAGTTGAATTTTATAACAACATAACAAGGACAACATGATATCAGTGGTATAGATCGGATATCAACCTTCCTGCTTTCTAAATATTGACATCGCGATCGAACATTGAAAAAAAAAAACACTTGTTTATTATTTCACGTTAATATTTGTTTTCTTACAAACGTTGTTTCTGTTACATTATGAATCCAAGTCACCCAGCCTGACATCTGTGCTGTCTCAGAAAGTGTCGGAAGGGGGGAAGGGTCCAAACACCACCACAGGGTCCAAACACCACCACAGGGTCCAAACGCCACCACAGGGTCCAAACGCCACCACTCACAACAGTGAGCTACAGTACTGGTCAGTTTGGTGATGTTGACCAATACTGGTGATGTTGCTATTGTAGTGCATTTTGGAATATCAAGAGGTATCATACCTTAACCTTTCATGTGAAATACGAGACAGAGGCCTCAGACGTGTGTGTGTGTGTGTGAGAGAGAGTGTGTGTGTGGACGCTGTCTGTGTGGTGCAGTGCGGCCGTCCTTGTGTCTGTCTCTGTGGTAATGAAGCAAAACCTGCGTCACTGTCTCACCCAACGAAGG
>JAOYMR010000007.1:10472726-10500836 GCA_025802075.1 Tenebrosternarchus preto | reverse complement strand
CAACTATATACATGAGTATGTTTTTATCCCCCAACTATATACATGAGTATGTTTTTATCCCTCAACTATATACATGAGTATGTTTTTATCCCCTAACTATATACACGAGCATGGTTTTATCCCTCAACTATATACAGTACATGAGTATGTTTTTATCCCCCAATAAATATATAGAAAAAGTCTGTTTTCTATATATTGTATTTTTAACACCCTGCTATATACATGGGTGTGTTTTCTATATACATGGGTGTGTTTTTATCTTCTTTCTCTTCATCTTCTGTCTCTTCTTTTACTTCCTTGTGCTGATCTCACCAGTGATGTGGGCATGACTCAGTTTTAGTCTCATATTTCTGTAGTTGACCTTTACCCCATTACCCCATCATCTACATTAAATAATAACACTCCTGAATCATTTAACTCTCTACATAACAGTAACAAGATTCAATATTACAGAACATGACATTGAAGTGCAGTGCATGAATTTATAAATAATATATTCTTCTTACTAAACATACTGGTGTATCATCTTTGCTGAAATGACTCTTTGTTGTGGTCTAGCACTGCAAAGTTAATAAACTCTTACATGTGTTTTTGAATGTACACCTTAACAGTGTACTAGCATGTAGGGAGCCCACCAGCAAAGCGTTTGTGTGTGTGTGTGTATGTGTGTTTGTTTGGGTATGTTTGTTATGAGTGTATCCATGTATACGTACGCATGTGTATTCGTGTGTACATGTGTGTGTGTATGTTTGTGTGTGCATATAATTGTGTACTTGTGTGCGTGTGTTTGCGTGTGTATATCTGTGTGTGCATGCTTGTGTGTGTGTGTGTGTGCACCTGCATGAGCACATGAGTACAGGGGCGAGAGCGTGGGAGCAGATGGTAGTAAGCAGGTGTTCTGCAGCAAGCAGCCGGCTGGAGCACCTCTGGATTCAGCAGAGCATCCGCACCACAGCTGGCCACCGTTAGGAACCAGGCTGTGGTGGAGAGCCCTGACTTCTGCTCCACGTGCTTCTGGAGCCGCTGCCTCTAATGCTGATCTGACACTAATAACTGATCTCTAACTGGAGGTCAGTCTAAAGGTGTCTGTGAGTGTCACTGCCGCATATCTGGGGTTCCTTCCCTCTGTTTGTTTTCTGCTTGCTGTAAATAGGCTGCCTAAACAACAACGGCTGGAGCTGCACACGTTGCCCTGAATAACACATCCCGCTAAACATATAGATGATAATTACCAGCCCAGCTGCCTGGTGCCATGTGCTGTAATAGGTCTCGCCTCACTGCCTGGTCCTCCGAGACTCTTCTCTGTGCGTCGCTAATTTCTCAATTTGTGCTCTGCTTTCTCCCCTATTTTACTCCAGTTAACCTTGCTCTTTCCACGGACGCTTTTACCCCCTACCTGTGCTTCCCACTTTGTGCAATCTAGGCCAGTGTGCTTTTCTCTGCTCTCCCTCTCTCTCTGGCATTGACATTCCTGTGATTTATTCCACTGAACGTTCCACGGTGCCTACAGTGGTTTGGAATGATTCATGGAAACTTGCCACTTATCTAATAGAGTATAACATAGTGCCAGGGGAAGAGACTTACATTGTCATTTTAAAAATGCACATAAGAAAATTAACAAATTAGTCATGTGTTGTGTCTTGCAGCAGAGAGCGAGGCGGTTGTGTCTAGGTGTTCGGCAGCGTGAGTTTGTCTGTGTCAGCGTGCGCTGGACCCCTGGGCCTGCGTGATCCCCGGGAGCTCATCTGCACGCGCCCACTCACGCTTCAGGGCCACAGCTCCGCTCTTGCAGTCTCCTCAAGCCACATCTCCCACCCACCATGCTTGCTTTTGCTCCTTCTTCGAGGAGGTGCTGTTCAGCGCCGTGCTGGAGACGCAGTTTGGTTCTGCTCGGAGAGAGCCGGCCCTGAAGATGTGAGGCGAACTGGAGAGGGAGTCACTTGCTGATCGAAGTGCCCTGGAGGACCAGGCAGCGAGTCCTGCCTGAGGGGCTGGCAGGCAGCTCACTCAGAGGCATTACAGCATCCAGTTAGACACAGCTCAGGGATGCCATCCTGTGTCACTTGTCCTACGCAAAGGGCACTGAGCGCTGAGCAGAAGGAGTAGTGAGATCGTTCAGTTCTAGCCCTCACACAGGCATGTGGAAGATGGCATCTGTAGCACTGTTTATGATTAATGCCAGTTAAAGAAGTAAAGGGAAAAAAAAAACAGACTCTTAGCAAAAGGAACAATAAAAAGTTTTAAAAATAAAACATTATATAGGAAATCTCATGACATAAATTAAACAGTGAGAATATCTGTCTAAATGTTTTTTAGGAAAACAGGCATTGTATCACATTAGCTTACAGAAGATTCAAATGAGCAGAGCAAATCATCTTGTATATCATGAGATATTTAAGAAATGTCACGACTTTTGCGTTCGTGTGTGTGTGTGTGTGTGTGTGTTTGTGTCTAGAGCATCGAAAATGAAAGATTTCCAGCTGTTGAAAACATTTACTCTCAAAGAAGCCTAAAGGCTTTCCTTGTGAAGAAGTGTGAGTCCCACTCTGCTGGAATGTGTCACTGCATGCTTGGCAGCTCAGTGTGGAGCGAATCTCACTGCTCTGCTTCCATCAACAGCTCTGCCATGTGGCTGGTGGTTAAAGCCCATCAATTAAAATATTAATCATCTTACTATTAATTAAGCCAGTTAAGCACTAGTTTCAGGTTTATTAGTGGCAGCATTTGGAGGTCTAAGTGACACTCGTAATGGGGCCACTCAGAGAAAAAAAAGAGAAGGTAATTGGCTCTGGCATTTCCATATTTTCTCTTGACCACTTGCTCATCTCTCTACCTTCAATAATTCATCTAATTACTGATACTGTGGTGCCTGTCACTCTCATTTTAGGAGACAAACATGATTATTTAATAATAATAATAATAATAATAATATTACCCCACACTCTATGAAGGCATTATTTCCTTCCATGTTTAATGACCTGTTAACACAAAACAAGCTTCAAATAAAACAACACAACGCAGTTCGAACCGTGACGTTTCTAGCATGGAGTAACTAGCGTTGCCTACTGGCAGGTGAAGTTNNNTAAAACAACACAACGCAGTTCGAACCGTGACGTTTCTAGCATGGAGTAACTAGCGTTGCCTACTGGCAGGTGAAGTTACCCTTTCATAAAAGATGGCGGTGAATGCAGATGCTGGGAGAGATGTGTGAGCACCACTGGAATTCCTCCTGCAGCCTGTAACGATCGGAATAATAAGAGAGGGGCAGAGCTGGAGCAGAAGCTGGGCTACAGTGTGTACAGCTGTTGGGGATTATGTGGAGCAGTAAAACACAGGCGAACTCCCACCAATATGCGGGAGGTAAATGAAGTCCCAGGGGTGTAATATTCTCCAGCTCCAGTAGATACATTTGTTTAATTCTCATCTGTCAGAAAGGCTGCACTGGCCCCACATGTGTGCGTGAAGGAAAAGGAGAGAGAGAGAGAGAGAGAGAGAGAGGGAGGTGGGTTGTGAGGAACAGGAGACAGAGACGCATGGAGTTGATCCTATGTGTTTCTAGCTAGATGATGGATTCTTTGATACATGTTGTATCACTCTAAATCCAGGTGGACTACCTTTCTCTATCATACGTCTCCCATATTAACTTTTGTTGGTTTTGTGGAGTGTGTGTGTGTGTGTGTGTGTGTGTGTGTGTGTGTGTGTGTGTGTGTGTGTGTGTGTGTGTGTATAGACACGCTGAAGCTGTTGTGCATCATATGTTCTGCCAACCTTAGGATGCAGTGACTGGAAGAATGACTTAGCTCCACCCCCCCTTCCCTCTCTCTCTCTTCCTCTCTCTCTCTTTCTCTCTCTCTCTCTCTCTCTCTCTCTCTCTGGGCCACATGTGGTCTGAGGGCCACATACAAAGCTCTGGTGCAGTGGGTCATGATTAGGAGATCTGTAAACCATGAAGCTTATGACCGGTCAATTCACAGACTCAAGGCTCAACTAAGCCATTCTTTCTGTATAATGTGCACATTTAAAATGTGATGTTGGTCTTTTAAAAAGTACTAGGATGCAATGAATGTTCATTATTATTGGCCATCACAAAAATCGTAATTAACATATCTCCTATTGGCTATCACAAAAATCGTAATTAACATATCTCCTATTCCAAAGCTTCCATTTATGGATCACATTCATTTGTTTATAACTTTCTGAAGCCTTGATTGACTTACTGGCACTGCACACTAATCACCTTTTACAGAGATTTACAGTGAGTGCTAAATCTGGTATGATTTTACCACAGAATTGGGTGCATTCAACATTCACTACATTCTAAGGTAAATGTCTTTGCAATTTGCAGATGCCATGCCTTTGCAGTTATTTTCACTACAAGAAAATGACTCACTTGCATATAAATCATGTATTCCCTCACCCATATTCCATTCTACTGGAATCCATTTGGATGATATGCACCAGCGATGAAATTAAGGGTAATTTCCACCATTTAAGCAAATGACAAATAAAAATAACCAGTGTCTTTTGATGAGATTACTTTTAGAACTGAGAAGATCTGAGGCAGCTGTAGAGAGCTTTCAGCGTGGAGCATGCAGGAGTCTGCAGGAGTGGGGCATTTGTATCAAGACACCAGTGCAGTTCTAAAGGAAAATATGATGTCACAGCCTTTCTCAACTGAACCTCCAGTGCTCGAAAGTAGAAAGTCATGCAAATTTGACTTTTCGATGAAGCCTTTTTTAAACTGTGCCAGCTGAACTGAGAGGTGTTCTCGGAGGTGTTATCAGAGATGTTCTGAGGGAGTAAGAGTCGGTGGAGCGAGACCTGCCTGCCTGCCACGTCACCGACGAGGCGGGAGCGGCCCGGGCCGAGGAAGCCCCTTGTTCTGGCTCCCACAGGTGTGGAGCTCCTGTGTTTCAGCTGTTACCGTGTACCGGAAATTATGCTCCCCTCTGCCCCTTCACCTGGTGGGAGGTTCCTTCTCGGACCCCAGCAGGCCTCAGAGCACGGCTGCTGTCACGGCAACCGCGCGTGTCATTGACGGGAGACGGTAATTGCCTTTGCTGGGTGGTGACGGCGTGTCACTCAGGTGTGTGTTTTTGGAGTCGCCAGCGAGCAAATGAGATTTGGAGCTTCGTCACCACTGTCTCTGTGCTGGAAATAATTGACCCAAGAGGTCCTCCGCCAAAGCACTCCGCCCCCTCTCACCCTCTGGAGTCCTTGACAGTCTGCTGCCCTTTGATTGGTTAGTAGTCAGCAATAAATGACCGACCCCTGACTCAAAGCCCCGCCCCTCCCCACCACCATTCCCACCCTGCTCCTTCACAAGGACATCCAGAAGTTGAGATGTTCAAGGTAGGGAGTTCTTTTCCTCTTGGCTATCTTCTTCCTACAAAGCACATAAGCTTGTGTACACACAAACATAGAAGCTTAGTGGTTTATTTTGGTTGTCCCTGGTCCAACTTTTAATTAACTGACAGCATCTTGTTTGGGGCAGAGGAGCCACAGTAGGAACAGTTTATTTATTGTTGAGGATTCACTGAACTTTAACTGTCATGTAGGCATGTACTGCTTATACAGCTGTTTATACTAGCAGGTTTATGCCACTGTAGTCAGCTCACTTGGTTAAGTTTAAGCTACATCTGTGTGTGTGTGTGTGTGTGTGTGTGTGTGTGTGTGTGTGTGTGTGTGTGTGTGTGTTTATTATAAAATTAATTACACATTGAATTCAATATATCATTTAAACAGACCAAATGGATTCCAACCAAACAAGGACTATTATTGTAGTAATGTTCATTACTAGATAACATAAAATTCTCCTAAAGATGTTAAAGCTCTGCTTTGCTATCAAAGTCTTTGGGATTTTGATGATGTCTTTTGGTAAGGGACCACCATTAAAAGATCAAGATGCAAGTCCTTGTGAAGGTAGGTTCCATGTGGTTCAGTGCAGCTCTGGAGCTCTGAACTACAAAGTGATTAAACATTTGCATACCCCTGTTTATGGTTCCAGGTAAGCTTATTTTTACAGCCCCAGTCTCATGAACGGTGTGTGTGTGTGTGTGTGTGTGTGTGTGTGTGTGTGTGTGTGTGTGTGTGTGTGTGTGTGTGTGTGTGTGTGTGGTTAAAGGGTTACTTCAGTCTCTGTCATAGAGCCCACTTGCTTTTCAGGGTGCTGTAGTTGTAGAGGAGGGGGAGTGCTTAGTGTGTTTCATGGTTAATTCTGTGTCAATTAGTTGACTGCTACCTTCCCTCTAGCGAAAAGCGCGCGGTGAAACGCAAGCCTACAGAAATCCTCCAGCTTTGACAGCCGCGCTGTTCAATCATTTATCCCAAGGCCCCGGGCCACGAATCAGTGTCAACAAACATTCCATTGAAATCATATCAAACCACTCCTGTTCTCCAGCTCTCTCTCACTCTCTCTCTCTCTCTCTCTCTCTCTCTCATGCAGCCCTTTTTTCCCACCTCTTTCTTCTGCGATCTCTTCATGTTCCGTCCCTCTCTCTATTTGCTCATCCCTGCGGGGCTCCTGGGTAAGACGAAGGCCCGGCAGTTCATTTCACTGTAGTGTGACTGGTGTGTGTCCTCCTCAGCCCACACTGAGATGGCATTTAAAGGTGTTTGTCTGCTTTGGGACAGATGTCAGCAGTTTGACCTATGGACACAATCCTCACCCATGGCATACGTCCTTATACGATTCATTATAGACAGGATTGTAACACAAGTGTGAACATAAAATAAAATAGAAATACCATTCCAGACTCTCCAATAAGAACACTTTTTATTTACCATTTATTATTATCAACAGGTGTGGCAGAGGCAGTCAACAGCCTGAAGAGGTGTAAAACTCCTTAAATACTCCTTGAATAGGCATGGAACATATCTTGAAAGATCTAAGTTACCAGAACTTCTGTTCAACAGCCAGAGGACCATTCACCATGCTGTGCTTTTGGTCTGCCAGTGCCTGTAGAATTCTGCTGATCAAGGCGGGCCTTCCGCTGGTACTATGGGCAGAGGCCAGAGTTAGTCTCTCTGTTGTCTATGCTTGGGGCCAGGAAAACTTACTCTTTATTGAAGAATAACATGTCTCCCTCTCAGCCCACATCACTGGGCCCTACACCCCCGAGACTCTCAGGATACCAGGCTACGGAAGTGATGGAGACTAATAAACAAAGGCGCTTGGTTAATAATTAACCCCCCCAAAAACTCATGCTCTGGATTTGGAGAACATCCTCTGTGGGCTCCCGGGTCAGGGCCTCTCTCCTCTTCCGTTTGTTTGAACCCCCAAGGTGCTGGAGGCAGCTGAGCTCCTCCTGGATTAGCGTGAGATGGGCCCTCATGGACAGGCCCACCTGATCACTGCTGCTCCACTGGGAATGACACACAGCTCACAGCCAATCACTTTGATCACACGCCTGATTGTGACTGACGGCGCTTCCTTACAGAAGGCTGAAATTCCCTGTGCGTGCATCTCCTGGCCTGTGACCAAGAAGGGCAAAACAAACTTGGTTCTACAAAATGAGAGATGAAATGGAGCCAACATGCATTTGGGCTTTTAGTATTTTTGAAGGGTGAAGTTGACCACTTCTTAAACCTATAGGCTCATTCTCTCTCTCTCTCTCTCTCTCTCTCTCTCAGTATTCTCATTCTTTTCCACATGGATCTTCAGAATCGTGCCAGTCAAATGAAAATAAAACCTATTGTAAAACCCTGCTGAGGAGCAGGAACTTCAAAGGCCATGATTGCAGGAAAAAATGCCAGAGGAGATCCATGCTGTCACACTGCTTGCAACTTAAAACCAATCAGTCATGCTGATACTTCCTTGTTTGGGTGCTACATGATTAAATATAAATATAAAATATAAATATATAAAAAACATATCTGAAAATGTATTAGTATAGTATCAGAAAACTGTATCAAATATGCACTAATATGTAATTTCTTAAGCAGTTCAATGATTGATCTTTGAAATAATTAAATCATTTAGCAGAAAGGAATGAAGATCTGAGGTGTGTTGGGGTGTGGTGTGCAGTAGACACGCGTCATGTCCCTGAGCCAGAAGGCCTGGAAGTGGCCTTTTTCCTTTAATTATGTGAAATCATGAAACTCTGGACCAAAAAAAAATCCAGGGAATGAGGAAAACATTCATTCCTGCTTTGGCCCATACCCCTCCACCCCTGTACCCCTCCACACCTGTACCCCTCCACACCTCTACTCCTCCACCCCTCAACCCCCTCCACACCTCTACTCCTCCACCCCTGTACCCCTCCACACCTCTACTTCTCCACCCCTCAACCCCCTCCACACCTCTACTCCTCCACCCCTGTACCTCCTCCACACCTCTACTCCTCAACCCCCTCAACCCCCTCCACACCTCTACTCTTCCCTCAACCCCCTCCACACCTGGCTGAGCCACACTGATGCGAGCCAACAATCAGCTGGGTTTTTTTTTTTGCTCCACAGCATGTCTGGATGCTGGCCAAGCTGTGAGCACAGAGTATTAAAACAAAGAATCATTTCCATGAATATTATTATTTCAGACACTTCTTCATTAAGATGTGCTCTGTCTCAATAATATTAGTCTATGCATTATATGGTAGCTGGTTAGTCTATATGATGTAGCACTGCCTTTTACCTCTCTAAGGCCTGTTCTGGTCTGAACCCTCTCAACCCAGTGGCCCCATGGAAAGGTCAACTACAGTTTCAGATCTGCTAATAGTTATAGAGTTTGCTTGCAATTGACCACCACTCTGAATGAACTTCCAATGAAAGCATCATTTTAGGAGTGTGCTGCATTTTATAACATTGTGGGATTTGGTAAGCAGTCCTTGGCTTTGGCCTGCCCTCTTTATTTGACTTACTCACAGGACTCCTGAGCCACCAATCACAAGCCACGAATCAGCAAGAAATTATTCAATCTAATGTAGTCTCATATTTGAGCTATTATATTACTGAGGGTGGTAACTGTGGTAACTGTGGGAGAAATTTTCCCTTTTTGGTAATTCCCTTTTAGCTATCGTTGTAGGCCTATTAACCTTTCAACAGACTTTGTGTGAATTACACAGGCCACTATATTTTTGCATTTAAACAGCATGTTTAATGATAAATTTCACTTAGCATGTTCATAGCTTAGTTAACAGAATAGTAGCTGTGTACTTGGTGCCAAACACATGGTGGTATTTAGACAGTGGCCCAGCTAAACTTCCTTATGCCACAGAAGAAGAGAACTCGCACACTGCTGGCCCAGCTGATCCTTCTAAATATCAACACATGATAGGAACGGGGTGGTTAACAAGCTCGTATTCCTCCTCTGGGCCCTGTCCAGACCCCTGGCGCTCTGTCACTGTGGAACCCATCCAAGGTTATTTCAGCGATGAATACTGTTTTTTCCCACTTTCCTGGTCTAGTGTGTATCCTATACACTCTCGTTCTCAGCATCCTACCCCATGCTCGTTCATTCTCACTCACTAGCCAGCCTTGGAAAACTAGCTTATGCTACGAGGTTTAATCTGGGCCTCCAGTTAAGGCCTTCTAACATTTGTTCATATTTGTTTCATGACCCTTAGGTCACGTGAATCTGTTCCTGTACAAAAATCACTGCATATAACTTCCCTGATACCCCGGTACAGTAAGCAGTTAGTGGGGACAGATTTGGGAGGATTGGGACAGACTTGAACAGTTGTCACATCCTTAGCACCCCTCCCCTCTTCACAGTGTCACGTATGTCCAACAGTGTTATAGGTTCTTTGTTCGAAAACACAGACCACTGTTGCTCCAGGAGCAGAAGGCCTGGTGTGACCCCCCCACTCCCTTAGAGTCCAGCATCCAGCAGATTATACATTTAAAGGGGATTAAGTCCCTCATAATCCACCAAAACAAAGCTCTTTTTTCTGAATACGGAGAAGGGGCAGCTTTGGCCAGCGTCGGTTAGCCCTTCTGGGGCTTTTCCCTCAGAACAACGCACAGTCATTTTTCTCAGAAGTCGACTCTCTTCCCCATTTCACTGTGGCCGAGCCTGGCTCCACCAAGCCTGTCTTTAATGAGGCAGCAAGGGAACTCTATGTAATATCAGCTAATAACACTGAAGAAGCTAGATTTCACAGATCCACGGAACAGGACTAGAGTGTCATGCATACTTGAACAATGGCTTTAACATTATCAACAGAGCCAAGCAATGATGACTCCAATAATACCAGCACAACAGTGATGTAGGACACTTGTCTGTAATTTGAGGGAGACAATATTGAAATATGTACAATAATTGAGAGGCTAGAGCAATCGCAGGCCATGGGACGCACTTTTAATTTCATCACTCTGTCAGCTTTTATTAAAACCCATTCATCAGAAGCAGAGGGCAGGGGAGGTGTGTGAGGCTAGGGATGGGTTAGGGGGAGGCCTGCCCAGCAGAGAGCAGGGAGGGAGGGCAGGGTGTGTATGTGGAGAGATACGTTGCCATCACCTGAGGGAGTGAGCTTCAGGAGGAGAGTGGCTCATGTTGTGAGATTGATGGCTGAGCTCAGGTTCACTGGATCGCTGGGGGATTGGACCCTCCCCTAAGTACACGCCCAGCCCCAATCCAGGCCAATCCGTAACTGTTTCGAGGAGGTCACTGAGGCTAGGGGATGCATCTCTGTTGTTTTTTCAAGGAACAGTCATGAAATATGGATGTCTAGTCATAACTTCTCTGACCCAGCTAATTATGTTATGCATGCATTTGAAGAACACACCTGAGTTCATCCAGTGCATGGATCAGCTTTTAAAGAGGTTTAAAAAAGAGTTTTCTCCCTTGAGTTAAAATGTTTGCTTCTTGATGCTGTCTCATCTTCTGGCTGGCGAGTGAACCAGGAAGACTTGAATGTGGTGTGCATTTATTTGTTCTCACAAGGCTTCTCATCAAAAAGCTACAGAGACACGGCACACGCAAGCCAGTGTCTCAGGCTGGTTTGATCATTCTGACTTATGTACATGGTTCTAAATTGCAATCAAAGGAACACCTCTCTCTCTCTCTCTCTCTCTCTCTCTCTCTCATTCTGTTTCCATTGGTCTGCGATCCATCGTATCATATCCTCTTCTGTCCCCCTCAAGCCCCGCCAACCCCTGGGACCAACCACCAATCAAAAGCAAATTAAATGATTCATTGTTTCCTCCCACCTAATGGTGTAAAAACATAAAACAAGTATTTAAAACATAGGTGAAGACATTTTGCAAACTGTCTTTGCTCCATGTTTTAGACTTAATAGTACACGACTGCAATCACAGTCCAAGAGTGAAAGGAAAAAAAGCACGAGAATAAAATGAAGTGTGACAACATATGAATTTCAAATTTGTGGGGAGACATCAAAGTGCTCCGTCCTGGGTGCCTTCGACAAGGACGCTTGCTGGTTTTTAATTCCACTCCCCTGATTGTATCAGCAGCCTAACGAAGAGCAGAGCAGACTCCACCAGAGAGTGGCATTGGACCGAGAGATAGAGACGGGCAAAACAGAGAGAGAAGGAGAGGGAGAGAGAGAGAGAGAGAGGGAGAGAGAGAGATCAGAGAGGAGAGAAGAGGAGATGGAGGAGTGGGAAGGAGAGAAGAAAGGGGAGGCTCTTCCAAACGCAGACGGCTGGGCCCTTTGTTGTCCTAGCGATCACAGGGACCCTTTCATCAGAGAGGGAGCAGTTTCCACTCTTCTCCATTTTGGTAAGGCAATGTGTGTGTGTGTGTGTGTGTGTGTGTGTGTGTGTGTGAGTGTGTGTCAGTGCAAGCATGAGCCAGTGGGTCCATCCAAGGACTCCTTTCCAAGCCAGAGGAAGAGAAAGAATTTGTTTATGTATTTAATTGAGATGCTACATTATATATTCACCTGCACTGTACACAGGATGGCAGTATATGCTATATGGTAACTTCCAGCATCAGTGACTGTGCTGAGTATGTAGCATTTACATCTACAGACCACACATCCAGGCTCTTGGCAGAATGCTGCAGAAGTTCCCTGGGCACTGGAATGACTTGGGCAGTATAATTAGCTTAGAGCATGGCAGCTAGTCAGGAATTCAAGGCATTTGTGCTGCTGGCACAAGCATGTGCCAACACTGCCACTGTGCCAGACTGGCTAACAAAGTAAATAAAGCGCATTGCATGTGTGTTTGTGTGTGTGTGTGTGTGTTTGTGTGTGTGTGTGTGTGAATGTGTGTGTGTGTGTGTGTGTGTTTGTGTGTGTGTTAATGTGTTTGTGTGTGTGTGTGTGTTTGTGTGTGTGTGTGAGAGAGAGAGAGTGAGTGTGTGCATGTGTTTTACATTGGGCATTATTGGATCAAAGGTGTTGAAATTTAATTTATTCACAGACCAAGCATACAAGTCAGAAAATACTGAACAAACTATGTGGCAGAGGAGGTCAATGCCAGCGGGCCACAGTACATCCTACACTGTGGTAGTCTTGGTCAAGGTCACAGGTTCACAGTGTGCAGATTGTAGTTTGCAGGTATAAAAAGGTGTGCATATATTTACAGTTAAAACTTTGCAACACAGAAAAGGTCAAACCAGAGATTGAGTTTTCTGATATTATAGCTGGTAAATAATTTTTGTACACATTTATATTTTTTCAGTAATAATTTGGCAGGTACTCTTATCTAGAAACATTTAGCGTTTAGCAGACACTCTGCTCCAGAACTTATCAAGAAACTTACCAAACCTGTAGATCATAATGATAATCATAATGATATAATATCATATCATAAAACAAAACGACACACTAAACACCTGAAATGATTAAGCTGATTGACAGCAAGTATAATTTAAGGCACAAATAAAACCATTTCAAAGGGTAATGGCATAATTAGAACAATAATATCATTGCTTTGTCAGAACTCAGTTTGCAGTGCTGTTTGGGTGGGTCCTTGGATGAGGATTAATCCTAGTCTGACACAACATTGCCATTGATGAATCACCACTGGAAAATCTTGTTTGTTTATTTTTAGGTTTAATCTGGGCGTGGAGAAAATGACCTATAGTGTGTATACCTTGTTATTTAAGTGCATGTGGCATTATTTAAGAGCACATTCACTAATGCATACTTATAATGTATTCGCTTGGAAAAAAATAATGGTCTGAATGGTATTTCACACTGAAGAATATTTAATTTGGCTAATATAAACTAAAAGTGTTGACTTCACAATGCTAATGCTCCTTATCTCTTCTCCTATTGGACGGTTTAGACATTTCTTTTATCTTGATTACTTCAAAAGCTACAGTCTTTAATACAGACTATATGTAGCCATTGAACTCTGGAAGATTTTACAAATGTGTGACGCTGGCAGATGTTACCACAAAAATGTTGTGTTTTGTTTTTGTTTTGTTTAATGTAGGTACAGGATGTTAAGCATACGTTTAGAGTAGAGTGTTTACACAGTATGAACACAAATACATATACACACCCCCAAGCAGAATCTCTCTCACACACACACACAAAGAGACTTGACAGTTGACTGATATAACATGTTTTTATTCTTTTTTTGGTATCACCATTTAAAACTACATAAAACATAAGAAAGAACAGGGCATGAGCTAGTTCCTTTTGGTTTGTGATTATTTTGAAAAAAAAGGTAAGTTATTTAGATTACAATATTGTTAGCAAGCATCTGCTTGCCAGCTACCTGTACACACTAGGGAGATGATTTTGTGACATTCCAATTATTTGGAACAAAACTGACAGAAGGTAGATTGGGTAAAAGGCTTAGGTGAAATAAAGTGTGCTTCATATGAAGAGCTGACTGTAACAGGCTGAAGAATACTGTAACAGGGTTAGAGTGTTACCGTGATCAAACTGATTTGTAATTTTACAAAAACATTTTAAACTATTTTCTGCATTTTTATTTACCACTTCTTCCAAATTATTCAGTCTACTGTTTACTGGCTAGGTTTCTATGCTTTGATATATGATATTACTCTATATTTACAAATGTGAACACAGTCGTCTGCCTTGTTTTGTATCAGCTTGTGCTATGCTCTCTGCTCAAAAAGCTTCTCTTGCAAATCAACAAAAATCAATATAAAAAAAACAACAGTGTTGAAGTACTACAGACGGGTCATCATACTTGCAGGTACAAGTATGTAACAGAACTAAAGCTAAAGACAAAGCTATCCCACTATCCCACTGATCTTAATTTGACCTCATGCTTCATTAGCTGAAGGTCTTGCTGTTCACTCAGTGTTGTTTAAAATGGTCCTTGCACAAACACTAAAAATAATTTTATCTTAAATGGTTGACACTGCAGGGGGGTTTATTGCTCAAATAAATGAATCATTTTATATTGATATCCTTAGAACTAAACTGTACCACTAATGATAAATTACATATTATTGAAAACATACATTCGCATTATACTGAACTTAGATACCACTAAAACACAGCAAATAAATGAACTGCTCCTTAGCTTACACTGAATATGTTTTTTATAATTAAATGATTTTTGTGTTAAACAGCAAATTGCAACCACCAAAATCATTCCCTTTCCTGTTGAGTGTCAATTCATTTGAAAAATATAATAAACATGTTTTTTATAGGTGCTGTGCAGGTGCTTTTCATATGTATTAGGGTGTTAAATATTTTAAATGATTATCATTAAAACACTGGGCAGTGTATTTTAATGCTGTTGTAGATCTTGAGTCCATTAATGGGATTTAAACAACCCATAAACTTTTGATATTGTCTTGCTTAAGGCTATACAAACCATAAACACAAAAGATTGTCATCATACATTTCATGCCAAACGACTGAACCTCCCAAGCCCAGATTATACTGTTACGTGAGTTTTTAACTTTTCATTGCAATATGGAGCTAGTGCCACCTGGAAACTATGTCCTATCTACATTTCACATCTCAAAACTTTCTCATGTAACATTTTAACATTTCCAAAATGTAACACAAATCTCAGAAAAAATTGAATCTATTAAGAATCTGTGTCCAGAAAAGAATAGTCTAAACAAACACAAGTGATAGAAGATGAAAACTGTGCATGTGTGCATGTGTACACATGCGTTTGTACGTTTGTACATGTGTGTGCTGGAAATTGATCGTCTGGGTGATAAGAGGCCCTGGGGGACCTACCTGGGTGTGTGTGTGTGTGTGTGTGTGTGTGTGTGTGTTGTTCCTTTAGGCAGCGCACCTGGGCCCCAGTCTCGCTCTCACTTCCTCACACACATCAGCCCTGGGAGAAGAGTGTATGTGAATGTTCATGCACCTCCCTAAAAGAAGAGGGCACAAATAACCAGGAGTGACAATCATTTTCAATTGATTTGTAGCACAGAAAGCAGCAAAATTTGTTGAAATAGCATTTTGTGGAAGAATTAGAAGATTGATAATCCTTCATATAATTTTCTTTTATTAAAAGGCTTGTTTAGTATAAGGGAAACAAACTCATGGAATGTTCTTAATTCAGATACAGCCAGGCAGGGAGGTCGAAGTTTCTTTTGCAGCATAGTCTGCTTACTCACGCAAGTCTGCAGAAAGAGATGCTGGAGTTAAAGTTACGCATAGGTGAATGTGTGTGCCACTGTCCTGTCCTTTTGCATTATGTCTCTATGTTTTCTGTTTGCAGGTAAGACTACAGGTCAGTGTGTGTGAGTGTGTGTGTGTGTGTGTGTGTGTGTGTGTGTGTGTGTGTGTGTGTGTATACAACAGTGAGCAAGAGACAGACAGACAGGAAGAGAGAGAGAGATGGTGAGTCTTATGTTTAGGTGGACTGTGTGATTAGCAGGAAGCCTAGCAGGTGCAGTGGAATAGCTGCATCATTTACCAAACTGTCAACAGCACCACAGCTCCCCAGCCCAGCCTCCACTCACTACACACACACACACACACACACACACACACACACTGCCCTCGCCACCACACAGACAACAAGCATGGACAGGTAAGATCAGGAAGTAATGAGCTGGCATTCTAAGTGAGAAACATTCAAATCAAATCAGCACTTGGGCAATTGAGAGTTGATATTGGGAGGAAAGTCTGTTGAAGTCATATAAGCATTATGTGAGTGAGATGAATGTGCTGTAAAGTGAAGCTTTATTAAAAACAAAAAAAAAACCACGTCCAGTAAAATGGGCTTCCACGTTTAAAATCAAGCACTTTTTAACAGCAAATCAACTACGCAAGAACAGGAAAGAAGGACCTTCTTCTCATCAGGCAGGAGAAGGGACACAAGAGTGGTGCAAGGCTGGACTGTGGGCAAATGACGTGCAGTGGTGAAGCTTTTTAACTGCCAGAAAATGAGTGTAAATGACAGGAGAGAAGGAGGGGTGAGAGGAGAGGGTTCAGGCCAGAAGAAACCCCCTAATTCATGAGGTCTGGACGTTAAGCACAGTAATCACAGATCCCTCTCCTGAGCCAGGCTTCCCGCCCTGCACAGAAAGGGAAAGAGAGAGAGGAAAAATTGCATCAAAGTGGTCCGAGTGGATTAGGTGGGAGAGGGAGTTTACTACACTCGTCTGGCAAGGGGGAACCTGCAGGATTACAGATAACAAAATGTTAGTGCAGTGCTCTAAGTTGCCCATCCAGAGAAAGTGTTGTCATGCCAAGGACATCAGCCATGAGGGCTTTTGTGACACGAGAAGGAAAGGGGAAAATATCAGAGTGAAAAAAAAAAGAACAGATAAAAAAAGCTTTGTAGAGGAGAGGAGAATAGAAGAATAACGAGAGAAGCAGGGGAAAGTGTTTTGTAAGGGTTTGTTAAAAGAGCAAGTCATACACCAAGCATTTACCAAAACACCATGGTGGAGGGAGTATTGATGGAGTGATCGCTAAGCTAATGAGGCGATTAATTGTCTTGACAGGGAAAATGAGAGGCTGTCAGTAAGGGGTTAAACTCTACGTCGATTCGGCTCCATCTCTACCACTCCCTCAGCAGTGTGGGACTGTCTGTCTGCTGCGTTTCTACACTTTCCTCATTTATGTTACTTCTTTATAATTCAACTTTGTTTTTATGGATATTTTTTGAATTCCTATTAGCTATTACCTGATAATTATGGAATAAAGCATTCATATGATGCTTTTAAATTCTGTTGTATTTTGAATTCTTTTGAATTCATAAAAAGATACCAGGTCTCTCTATAAATTCTCAGAGTCACTGGTCAACTCAGCCTTGGCCATTCGCTGCCTTTTTCAGGACCTGCTGGGCTGAAATTACAGCTGGGCTTTGGGGACTCCACCTCTTCCATCAGGGTGACCCAAGCACAAGCAGCTTCTCAGACCGGTCAATCCACAATTAAAAGCCGTCTAACTCAATTCAGTCTGCCAGCAAGTGCTTGACTGCAGACATCGCCGAGGCCCAGGCGGTCAGCGTCTGGTCGTGACCTCTCTCTGGCAAAACCTGCTTCACCACGGACTTTCACCCACTCTCTGCCCCTGTCTCAACTAAAGAACGGGTCACATCTAATCAGGTCTTGACCAGACAGAAACAGTGTGGACTTTTACTCCACAGATTCATGTAAGGAATTAGTGTGACAGACAAGCAGCATTTCAGCAGGTTCATTATTATGGTGGCACAGTGATTTCCTGACATCTGCTCATTACACCTGATTTGCTGAGCCTGTTGTGACCTCTCTATCCTCTATCAGATTTAATGTAGTGAACTCCATACCATTAGGAGCCTCATGACCTTACACCATTAGAGCTCTCTGATTGGTCAATTGAGTTTGGTTAGGGCCAAAACCCATCTTTAAGAGGTCCTAACGTATAATGCTAACACAAAAACAGGAAAAATAGACATTGCCAGTAAACACTGAAACGTACCCAGTGACCAAAGAGGATAGTTGAACAAAGGGATAGCTGTGCATAAATATACATTAACATGAATGACTATCTAAAAAAAAGGGAACAGTTCAGTAATTCTGGAAGAGGCGTCTGGATATCTCTCATGTATAGTGTAGTGTTATGACTCTCTCTTGCCCTCTGGAGAGACTTTAGCAATCACTTAGGTTTAACAGGTAAATGATAAACCACAGAGGTTATAAACATTAGCAACTAAGTATTTAGCAAATAGCTGCATAATATCCAAATAGCTAATTATTTCCTCCTTTCTTTTGTTAAAAAAAAAAAAGTCCAGTACTATAAGTTCTGGTTATTTTTAAAGGATAATTACATAGTAATTAGGTGGTAATTACATGTTACGATAACCACTACATTTCCTACATCTCATGTTAAATAGGACATCATTTATATAGTCAATCTACAGGTGATCCTGAAGGAGTAGAGGATGTACGTGAGCATGTCTCTTAACACTCCACAACAAAGGGCTTATTGGCACTGCCCCGAATACCTGTGTTTGTGAATTTCCATTACAGCTTTTCAAAATCATCCCACCCCACCAAAGTGCAAAAGCTCTCGTAATTAAAGAAACGCCTCTAGCTGTTTGTGCTTGTGCCTGTTTCTCTGAAACAACTCCTGTAATTAATGAATTCCTGTCATATAAAGAAATCAAACATTTGTTGTTTTTAATATAGTGTTTTTCATATATGAAAAACCCATTTTTTGACAGCGACCCATAAAATAGCACTTTGTTTAGTTTTGCACGGTTTAGAATATATGCAACTGAGAATAAACAAGAAAGATTTCAAATCTATTACTGGTGGTGTGTGTCATCCTTAAATCCTGATCTCATAATGACAAATTAAAGCCAACATTCTGTTCATTTCATTTAATTAAATCCTCTTTTGCATCTCTCACCTGGATGTTTTGAGAATTAAATAACTCGTCCTAAGTTATGAACTAAAAGCATTTTAAAATTAGTCCAATTACAGAAGGAGACTTTGTTTAGACAAAAGAAACATGTTTTTCAGCAGAAGGTCAGTATGATTTGTCCTGGAAAACATGGTCTATCCTGTTTAGCCAGCACAAAAAGGTGGGCTGTTATTATTACAGAGCTGATTCAAACTCAGATATTAGCATTCAAACAGTAAAGCTGACGCATTAAAGATTGAAAAACAACAGTCACCTTTCTGGTTAATTAGTAATGATACAAATGCATACTGAAGCAACACAATGCAGCCACAGTGTCTGAACCTGCCAACCTTTGCATTGAGTTTGACTGGAGAGAAATGATTTGGCATGACAGGCTTTTCTTGAGCTCAACGGAATGCTGTATCTCAACAGGCATCAGAGCAAGTCAGTCTCTGTGGAAGTGGGACCTTGAACATTTTCAGGCACACTACATTATGGGAATGGCAAGAAATAATAGTGACTTGATCAGCCATTGTGGTGATAGACAGAGGAGAGAGCCCCAATGTATTCAGGTGCATGCGCCTAACCCCTTCAGCCCACAAGCTGTTTACCTCTATATCAGCTGCTTACTAAGAGCTGGGCGGCCATCCATATTCAGGGAGCACAAATTCCACTGCTTATCACAGCAACCCCCTCCAAAAGCTCCCCATGTTCCCCTCCGCACATACATACATACATAAACACGTCTTTATGGAAGCCAGTGGCAAGCACACACCCAGGAGAGGGACAGGATAAAGATCACCTTGAATTCAAAGTAGAGGATTGAGGCCTCAGTGGACAGAGCAGCAGCCACACAGGTTAGGGCACCAAACAAAGTGTGTGTGTGTGTGTGTGTGTGTGTGTGTGTGTGTGTGTGTGTGTCTGAGTGTGTGTATGTGTGTGTGCGCGTCTGCATGTGTGTGCATACATACACACACGTGTGCATGTGTGTGTCTGTGTGCTGTGAGCAAGCTGAGAGATGCATGAGTCCATTTTGATTTTTGCTCCTCATGCTATATTTCAATTCACTATGCTGAGCACATATTTGATTTTTGAAGGGGTGAAAATTGTAAGTCCATTGTAAAATGCAAAATGTTCATGTGAAGGAATAGAACGTTAATTGTCATGCAGTAATGTCATGTTAATTGTCATGCAGTAATGTCATGTTAATTGTCATGCAGTAATGTCATGTTAATTGTCATGCAGTAAGCCTGCTCTATTGAAATATAAGGGTTCACTGTGCACATCCTGTGAGGGAATGAACTATGAACTTTTTTAGGCAATTCTAATAATTCCCAGTCCTAATTTTTTTTATATAATCTAGATCTAGATTACTTTAAAAACTTTTCTCTATAAACTCTGTCCACAGTCCACAGACAATTAAATGGAACGTGAGTAGCATTTATATATTATACGGTTGTCTTATATTTAAGAAAAAAAGAATACTTATTGTGCAGAGAATTAACTGGGTAAAATGTCATGTTTTGTTTCTACCGTTTTTCACACATTATGTTCAAACATAGTTTGGCTCAACACGACAGCTCCATCCGTGGCGAGGGGAAAAGTATCCCTTTTTTTCGCACCGCGTTGGCCAGGGACTGAAGTAACTCTTTCCATGGTTAATTGCGCTATGGTGCCTTGCATGAATATTCATGCTGGCGTCTTCAGAGCCCCGCCTAATTAGCCCAAAGATAAGTCGAGAGATGGAGAAAGATAGCTCACACCTTTTACCGAAAGGGAAACATTCCCCTCGCGTCCCCTCGGGATTCTGGCAGAATCGCCTGAGTTCATTAGGCAAAAAGAGTGAGAGTGCTACCTGAAAAGAACAGGACGGCTGTGTAAACGCCTGGTTACTCATGAAGCGCGGCCGCCCATTACCCGTGTCTGTCAAACCGAATTGGTAAAACACAAATGTCTAAATGGATGATTGGAAAAGAGGACTTGACAGTTAAACTCGAGTGCGGGAAATCTTTAATTTAAATTCTTTAGGTCTACGTAAATCGATAGTTCGATAGTTTTTTTAGCAAATCTGAACAAACCTGAAGTTCAGTGTCAGAAGGCGACCATGCCCGAGTAAATTAGTAAATATTACTATTTCGTACGGTTAAACGTTTTACCTGTTTTCCCCTATTACTATTACTCTGTTATGTTACTGCAGTACTGTTACACACCTAAATTCACAGTTAAAAAGGCATTTATAAAGACACAGCGGTTACTTTGATCAAACAAACCGACTAGATTTATTTACTTATTTTCCTAAAGTAACTGTTGTACTTTTAAAAGACGTTAAATTCTTCAGTGAGCAAGGACAACAAAACATCTGCTGGAAATATAAACTTACAGCGTAGTAAATCAAAACCTGTTCAGCTATATGAGTGCCCTGTTTTGCTTTCTTTTAGCTTCTAATTTTATAGCATTTTATTGCTATAGAAGTCTGATATAGTGAGTCAACACCTTTATCGTTAGAAATTCACTGTATGGGCGACTTTTGAAAATAACTAAAACTTATAAAACGAGTTATAAAAACGTAAATAATGTGACTACATAATCAAATAGATGTCCACGTCATTCATGTATATATTATATAGATTCTATAAGTATTTACATTTTAGTTTGTTTTGTTTTAGGTACTGTATGTCTGATCTATGCCCTTTTTAAGCTGCGGCTTTGACAGAGCAGTTAAAGCGCGTTAGCTTCTAATTATACACAAGACAAGAGGATTTCAGCGCAAAGATAAAAGCACGTGACTACAGAAACAAGGCCTGGTGAGAAAACCAGGGCAATAGTCCCTGATGTAACATAACGACACAATAAAATCCTTTCACGTTTTTTGCAAAAATACAACGTTTACATAGGCTACAATAAAAAGTAAAATGACGTGTGATACTCTCATCTATTGATGATTTAGCTTTATGTGAGTTTGGGAACAGTACGCTAATAGGTCACAAATTTCAGCAAGAATGAAATAAAATGAAATGAAAGGATATTAAACATCATGCAAAGTGGTATGAAGTAGTGGATTTAAATGTAAAGTTGCGTTGCAAGCTATAAACAAACATAACCTCTCCTTAAACACCAAGCTGTCAAATACTGAAGCCAAATTTAGTGCATCCTCAGTCGTCAAAGACCGCAACTGTTCCCTACTGTCTTATAGAAATCTAACATAACAGGGTCTATTATTTGTCTTTTCCTGTATAGCAAATCATTCATCAGAATGATCAGTGCAATCCTTTCAACTCGCTCTCCATAGCAACCTCGTGCATCCCAGGAAAAATTCACCTCGCGCCACACAAGGCCATATTATTTGCGAACAAGTGACTCAAGCATCTGGACGCTTCTTTAGCCACTCTCTCCGCCGGCAGGCAAAGTACAAGAGTCGGTCTGTGCTACTGCTTTGACACGGCTCCCTGAACAGAAATGACCGGTCTTTTTATAGACTCTCAAATGAGCACGACTGTACAGTAAAGCCTGCTCATTAAGTGCGTCTCGGAAACGAGTCTATGGGACTGTGTTGGCAACCACATCAGACTCAGCCCTATATCAGACATTAGATGACATCCTTCTCATCTATTAGCCTGTGTTTTATAGGCTACGTAATAATTCAATGTCACGGATTCATGATGTAACAAGACAAAACTGATCATTTGTGTGTGTGTGTGTGTGTGTGCGCGCGCCTGCGTGCGTGTGTGTTATCTGGTTCGAACGGTAAAAATGTTAGCCTATTTAAAAGCATGAAATGAACGCGTTTTGATACGAAAACACCCACATCAACGACATCAGGATTACGAATAGGATTTGAATGGTATACTCAATGTTACTCATGATGTTACTCATCATGTGCCATTTTCTGAAAAGCATGTTACAATAAACAAATAATTTCAGGGAACAAAGATATAGGTTTGCAAATCGTTACGTTATCGATACGTTAAATGATAAGTAAGCGAGAGTGGAATATTGATTGAAGAAAAAGAGCTTATGTGATTTAGTCCTTTCTATAACCAATGCTGGAACAAATAATAGCTACACATTATGTTACACCTTTCTTATGCGTGCCACTGAAATAAATAAATAAATGATGACTGGACATAACCACGCCTTTGACAGAGTGACGAGCACCTGTGACCCTTAAGAACATACACTCCCATGAACGCGCAATGCCCGTTCACTTGCTGAGCAAGACAGAAGAAAAGGAAGAGTGAAAACTTACCATGGCGAAACATTCGGGTGTAATGCCGACTTTTCCTAAACATTACGGCGTATTTCTCCTCCAAAGCCTGTGGAAACACCCCAGTGAAAGCAAGAGAAATACACAAATACGAACAAATACGTTATCGAAATTATAATAAATAAATAAATAAATAAGATACATTAGAATAAATAATTGAAATAGTACTGATACCGAAAAATCTTGTAAACAGCTGCGGTTTTAGAAGGAGTGTGTGCCTGATTGCGGAGTTTAGACGACTGAAACAGGAGAGATGTAAGATTTGTTTAAAGCCCCACATTTCCATTTAAGAACGTGATTGTGTTTGCAAAGATCCCTTTCAATCTTCGCATCTCCCCCCTTCTACCCCTCAGCGTCTCGGAGGCTGCTTTGCAATTCATAGAATTGGTAATTTGCTATTGGGACAAAACGTGAAGGGAAAAATAATCAGATCAGCCAGGAAGGCAGTACGAAAGAAGCCAAGAGGGAGAAAGGCAGGATTTCTCGAAGTTGCTGTTTAGAAAAATGCATCGAAGGAAAATTGTATCGAAATAACTTTAGCTTTCCGTGTATTTTACAGTCTGGCGAAGCATTGGCTACTAAAAGTCTAAATCTTGACACGGATGGGGGGATAGATAGATAGCATATTTATTACGAACCATGTCAAGCACAGCATGTTGAAATGCCATCAAAATTTGCAGAGACTTAAGGAAATTGCACTGATTTTACACTACTTGTTTGTAGCATGTTGTCAAGTATCTGAAATTTTTATAGAAAATCCAGTGTGTCTGGGAATCCTCCAGAATAACTATTGTAAGACATTACCACTTATCAGTGAGTGAACTTAAGATCACACCTAAACTGGCTGAATTAGAATACAATCAAAATGTATGTACACCATTTTATCACCTGACCATGAAAAATAATTGTTTGTTTATATAGCTAATATAGACTACCGGGCACTGTAATCAACATAAAAATATTACTTATAGTCCCATAATCTACATAAATGCTGTGGGAGGCTGTTTGAATACTTCAGAATACTAATGTACTTAAAAGGAGAGAGCTTCAGTTACTAACAACACTAATTTAAGATGGTTAGGGACATTCTTCCACTATACTAAAAAGAGTACCGCACTCCCCCACGTGGTTATTTGCAAAACAACCCACAAACCGGTAATTTCCTACGGTTTTGCCGCTCCTTGCCTTGACTAGTGGAGAGAGGAGAAGAAAAGAAAAAAGAGAAAGCGGCCAATTGCGAGTAACTGGGATCGCGGCGTCCGACAGCCAACCAAGCGGCCCGCGAGAGGGAATACGGAGACTTGGTGAGCTTGAGTCGGGGAGCAGCCAATACAAGCGAAGGGGAGGCGTGTCTACACTCTTCTCTAAGACCTCCCAGAGCAGGTTGTTGCGTTTCGCTCTAAAGCTCACAGACCTCTGAAGTGCTTGTCAGTTTTCGAAGTCGGAGCCATGGCGACAACAGCTCAGTATATTCCGCGGAATAACTCATTGCCTTCCAACCCACTCATGCATCCGGATTCGGACAGGATGCACCAGGGGACGACCTACAGAGAGGTACAGAAAATGATGCACCACGAATACATAGGGATAACGGCATCCAACACGGGACATCCAATGAGCCTAACGCACCACCAGTGGCTGCCCACCTCCAACACCGACTGGACCAGCGGCACTCATATCGGGCAACCGGAGCACAAAGCCAGCGTCCAGGCAAGCCGAGAGGATCTGGGAAACGGTTATCATAGATCACACCTGGTGCACCAGCCGACCCAGAACAGCCACCACGGATCATGGGCACCGACTACAACACACCACTTATCTCCACTCTCCCCCGCGTCCAGTGGTCATCAGTCGCTGGTCTATTCGCAGACGGGCTACACCATGTTAAGCCCCCAGCCCTCACTGCACCACAGTATGCGGGACCCGCTTCACGACGACGCAGGTAGCCATGACAACCAGATGGAGTCACCTCAGCAGCCGTTTAGCCACCACCAGGACCACTCCGATGAAGACGCACCCAGCTCCGACGACCTGGAGCAGTTCGCTAAACAGTTCAAACAGAGGCGCATCAAACTTGGTTTTACGCAAGCGGACGTGGGCTTAGCGCTTGGCACGCTTTATGGAAACGTCTTTTCCCAGACCACAATCTGTAGGTTCGAGGCTCTGCAACTCAGTTTCAAGAATATGTGCAAACTTAAGCCACTACTTAACAAATGGCTCGAGGAGACAGATTCGAACACTGGCAGCCCAACTAATTTGGACAAGATAGCGGCACAGGGCAGGAAACGAAAGAAGAGGACTTCTATCGAAGTCGGGGTAAAGGGGGCACTGGAAAACCATTTCTTAAAGTGTCCTAAACCCTCTGCCCACGAAATCAGTACTTTAGCCGGCACTCTACAGTTGGAAAAAGAGGTTGTGCGTGTTTGGTTTTGTAACAGAAGACAGAAAGAAAAAAGAATGACACCCGTAGGGGTCCCTCACCCAAGCATGGAGGACGTTTATTCACAAGCGGAGACCCCCCCTCTTCACCATTCACTGCAGAGTCCTGTCCAGTGACTGCTTTCCTGAACAATGCTCTTATTTGAAAAGAAAAACATCGATAAGGAAAGGACTACGGATTTCACAGTATTTAATTTTGCATTTGTTATCCTAAGAGATAAGACACACAGCAAAGTTGGGAGAAATAGTTTGTTGTCAGTGACCGGAGATTGTGTCGTAACAGCAGTAGATGGGACACAAGTAAAAGGGGAAACGCGTGAATGATTACAAAGTCAATTTCGTGCACATTTAGGCAAAACCAGTACGTTTTCATTAAAATCGTATTGATTTGGCAATCTGGAGAAAACAAAACGATCATTTCAGCGCTGTTCAGAGGGAATCATGTGCCACAAAAGAGACAATTTCTCCTTGGTCTCGCAGGCTTAACCTGAGGTGGTGTTTGTCTAATGTATATCAACAAAGGAGGTGCGCGGATTGGACAGAGTCACGCTTCCTAGATTAAACCGATTAACCAGTTTTATTGTTAAAGTGGTTGTCATATCATTTGTGGTGTTTACGTTATTTGAGATGTTTTAACTTTTAGGTTTCTCATTATTGAAAATCTTTTTTTATATATTATATTTCTGGTCATTCTGAGCTTTCGTTTTTTTTAAGTATCTTAAAGAAAATCAGAACATTTCGTCAGAGCCGCTGAGCCATGATTTGGAAAAGTATTCCAGGAAATATGTGTTTACAAAATATCAAACCCAGGCACCATCGAAACTAGCATCGTCTAAACTAGAGAAGACAATGGGTCTTCTCGGGTACTTATGCTACATTTGAAACAGATGAGTTTGTCAATTTTACTTTTCTTGTTTTCTTTTTCCTTTCTTTTCACGAGCACTTATTTTTGCGTTAATATGGTTGCAAATGTTTTATCTTTTCCATGCCAACGAAAACGTGATAGTTTAGTGATAGGTCGTACAAAAATGTTTTCTTGTTTACAGTTTCCATAAATAATCAACATGATGTAGCTGTCTCGCATCGGTAGGTTACTTAACAGGCTTTACCACTTAAACCTATTGAGAGCGAAATGGTAAAAGTGAAAAAAGTAATATCTCAGGTAATTTCAGCGCCCTTATATCGTGCTGTATTCCTTTGCTTATTTCGTATTAACATTGGCCCACTCTGAACATCCTCTCTGCTGTGCCCGTTAGTTTATAGTCTTTGCGAATCTATCCACTGGCCTGTGCACGCGGAAAACGTAAGATATGATGGTGCCGAAAGGATCCGTTGAGGAACTATTTATTTTTATGAAGCAGGACAAAATCCTGATAAAGTTGTGCGTTTTGTGTCGTTTCTCAAGGCGTTGATCACTGAGCAGCTTGGAGCAGGTGTTCATTTTTGCAATTCTGTTATTTGAAACCGTGTGGATATACAACTTTTCCAAAAAAAGAAAAGATTTTAAATAAATAGTTGTCATGATTATTTCCAATATGTAAATATGTCCAATATGTAAACATATGTATTTGTTCTAAATTTGATTTGTTTTTTTTTGTTTCTTCCGGGCAGTTTTGTACACTTACTAATTCCAAGAAGATATTTTAATATTTCATTTATGAATTTGACCATTTATATATCTATATATTTATTTCTTAAATGTGTTTGGAGCTTTTTGTTTGGCTCTGTTAATTATGTTGCAGTGAATTACAAACGTTTTGTTTACTACATTGGTTGTATGTTGATTGCGAAATGTAGACTGCAAAGTCACATTTATATTTATGTTATAGTAATATTTTATTACTTACATAAAACGTATATTCAAGAATATGCCTTCTGTCTTTTTTAAGCACAAATTGACTAATTCCTTCTCTCTACCTTACTATGCTACTTCATGATGACAAAATAATAAAAA
The DNA here is from genome assembly GCA_025802075.1 of Tenebrosternarchus preto. Lineage (NCBI taxonomy): Eukaryota > Metazoa > Chordata > Actinopteri > Gymnotiformes > Apteronotidae > Tenebrosternarchus > Tenebrosternarchus preto. Next base: position 10,473,487 of record JAOYMR010000007.1, on the reverse strand, counting down.
ATGCAAAATAATTCACTAGATGATGTATGTTTGCCGTGCCCTTAATCATTAGCGAGAACTACGCTACGATAATAATCCCCCAAAGAACACCCAGTTTCTGTCTCTAATGAGTTACTTTCGTTCAGGTGTATTTTCTGATATAAATCCTTACCTCAGACAGCTGTGAATAATACGGAACTATTACTGTTTAAATAACTCCATCTTCTTATAAAATTATGGTGGAACTGTAGTTCACTACTGTCTTAAGTTTATGTGAATTAACACTTGCCGGCATTTAGGAACAAACTGTTAAAGTGTATCATTAATTAGTTTCTAAAAATTTTTGTTTGGTGGATTTCGTACATTTTTTAAAAAACGTAGAATACTACCGCACGTAAAAACATTACAAAACTGCTCTGTACTTTAACGTCCAAACGGTGATGTACCCATACAGGTCCATCTTCCATCAAAAGGGAAAACGAGAAGCGACAACATTTAGTCAAACAACCATATACTGAACTGACATTAAACTAAACATTCAGAACTTCTGAAGACTCTTAGGTGTCTTCCCAGTAAATATTTTCACCTTTTATGTTAAGGCATATTGTTTGGCCATATTCAACAAGGAATGAAAGGTCCGTTGTTTGTTTTGAAATATTGCAAAATTGCTTTTCAAAATAGTCTGTTAATAGCTACAGCCTTTTAATGCTATGCGTAATACAGATAATGTTTAAATTAGACTACACGTGCCCCCGAACATATGGTAAACAGCCTTCATATTT
>JAOYMR010000007.1:10435956-10451556 GCA_025802075.1 Tenebrosternarchus preto | reverse complement strand
TGAATCACTCATTCCTCTGAATCTGAATCACTCATTCCTAGATGGACATAAAGCACAAAGGTCAGGAGTGAGATGAGGAAAGAGGTTTTTTATGACAAAAAAACAAGGATTTCTTTTTCCCTAAGGAGAGCAGAGCTTGAACACATGCACCATCTTAGTCTAATGCTTGTCAGTTGTGACAAGGCCTATTAGCTTTGCTTCTACGAGCAGTCTGCTTTACTGATGCGCTCCTTCTTTCCTGCCTCCACCCTGCAGCCTGGCGGAGACACGCCCGCTGCACACATCAGCACGGATCCCACCCGCGTGGCTCCAGCGACACGGGAAGAGGGCGGTCAGGGGGTGGGTTCTGCCCGCACCTGCCACCCCAGTGGGTCTGCTAAGGAGCTACCCACTATGGTGCCAGCACACTGCCCACCAGACATCATCCGTCATCCAAAGTTATCATAAATGTTCTGTTAGCAATAGTTTTGAAAGTCACCGAAAATGCCATAGTCTTACAAAACGTAGAATATATGGACAAGAATCCGAAGGGGCATATTCCTTAAGCCAACAAATTTGAAGAGGACAAGCTTGTTTACATCCTAAACTCAGTTTCATCAGATTATAAGGATCTCCAATTATTTTCAAAGGCCACAAATGTGGCTGTACTCAAAGCTCTTAACAAATCTTGTGCCTGGGGCCCGGGGGGGGGCCTCCAGGAAGCCTTTTACACTGCGGCCAGTGAGAAGGACATTATGGGACAATTCAAGGATTCTGACCTATATCTTTAAAATCTGGGGGTCACCCTGAGCACACCCCACTGCATGACCCACTGTTGTAGCTGGCTGGACTGAGTGGTCATGAATGAAAGGCAGGCTTCAGTGCGAACAGTGGGCCAACTGTGTAAGGGCGTACGGAAGCGCAGCCGAACTACGCACACAGCCGGATGACCCCGCCCCACCCCTACCCCCTCCTGCGTCCTCACCGCGGCGACCGCAGTGACGTACGTGCGTGCAGAGGCACGGCCGCGGCCAACAGGGGCCGAGTCGCTATCTCTGGGTAGAAAACCACGCAAACACGAGGTCGATATGGATGTGTCACTGAGGGGCTCTGTGCTAAATATCACTGTAGCTGTGTGTGTGCGTCTGTCAGTCACTTCTCTTTCAATACATTCATTATTCCATTCAAATAAATCACTCTCCGTCACCACTGTACTGCACATTTGCAGTTATTAACCATGTTCAAATTTATTGCTCTAAATATTTGTAATTAAATCAAATGCATCATTATTAAGGTGGGCTTAGCCAGTATAGTTAAGCCCGTGTAGTTCTCTGTACTGCATGCCTCTGCAGTGGTGAGAGCAGGCATGGAAAAGGGACATGCCGTCTCTCTCACCTCCTCCTCAACACTGTGGCATTTCCCTGTTGTCGGCTTTCCCATCCCCTCCATCCCAGGAGAGGCTGATGGATGTCCCTGTTTATGAAGCTGCTGCCAGTGACTTGATCGATCAGGGTTTGGCAAAGAGAGCAGTCAGAGCCCCTTGCCTGCAGCCTGCCAGGTGAACCAGAGAACAGGACAGCCCATGCCCAGGTACAGTCCATGATTACTTTCACATGGGCACAGGTGCTTCTAGCCCAATTTCACCATCCGACAGCCACCGTAAAAATGTCCATTTTAAAAATAAATCTTAGAAACATTTCATAAGAAACTTTCACATTTGAGACATAAGGGATTACACTGATATAAAATGATATGATGTAATCATTATCTGTAACCCTTCCGCCATAAAAAATGATCCATTTCCCATGTGGACAGAGCTTTTAGCAAAACATCAAAAGGATTCGTGGACAGTACATTTCTTTTTTTTTTTTATCATACAGTTAACCTTCACATTTTAAATAACAATCCACCTACAATATATTACAAAAGGTGCACAATAGCGAATGTAATTTATGCAATTGAGACAAATGGGTTATACATTACAATTTTCATCTTGAAAGATGAACTGTGTAAATGCTTACACATCACATCACATCCATGAAACTTCAGCACTGAAGTTACTCATGCCCAGAGAAACAAACGTACACATACCGACCACTTCAATAGAAAGACTTATGTTACAGGTGTGACACACCTATAACCTACCCAACGACATGCACAAACCATCAGGCCCACTCCACCCTATTAATCAGCAGTTTCTGACTGCAGGACCAAGGGAAACTGGCCAACCAGTAATGTAACGGTCAGCGGCTTCTAAATGCATGGCAACAAGTGGGCTACAGTGTGGAAGTGGGTGTACCCATGAAGCATACAGACAAGGTACATGTTCCTGGTTGTGTCCAGTGAGTGTAGTTACAAAGAAGTGCTTCAGATTAAGTGGTCAGAGAGTGCATATGAGAGATTTAACTAAAACAGGGTTAGGATCATGTTGATTTATCATTAAGATAGAACCAGTTTAGCAGATTACATGTTTACCCTTTAATGTCATTAAAAATGTCCATTATGAGTTGCATTGAGGTCATAAACAATTAAAAACTCATTAGAAAAACATCTAATGCTTGAAGTTCAAAAAGGTAAAAACAATCCAGACTAGTCTTCACCCCAGCCATAAAACGTTTTTTAAAAATTGCAAGTTCATATTTTGATGTGGGCATTCGATTTTTTTGTACATTAAAAATAAACACAGCCTCTTCTCATTTGCCCTTAATACAAATTCAGATATAATATGCTAGCAAGATGCTACTGCCACCTACTGATATGCTTTAAAAAATACATGATTTTATTATACAAATATTTATTACAGCAATACAACTCCAAAAAAGTATGTTTACATAAATATGTACAAAATCATATTAGAGTGAGAACAAAATAGCCAGCAAACTGTCATAGATTTTAAATTACTACCAAAACCCTAAGCAGGTGTTCTGGGTGTGGGAAGGGCATCCAGAACCTGATCTTCAATCCACTGCTATTCCACTTCTCCAAACTAGTTGGACTGATGCAAACCTATATGCAAGTGTTGAGATGTGAACAGATCATCTCTGGTTTGAGAGTGAGCTTGTGTGCTGAAGAGCTTTGACCCCAGTTCGCCAGTTCAAGCTCGTGAAAGTCTCTGCTGGATGCACCAATCCTAATGTTGGTGACATTTTATCTTTTTCTCTTGGCCTCAAATTTGTAAACAGCGGGAGCAGTGGTGGTCTCCTTCCGCACTTTCACTTTCTTGCTCTTGTCCTGTGAGTGACGATAACGCACATTAGACAACTGTAGAACTTTGATGAAAAGTCAAGCTTAGCCAAGCACACAGCACTACAAAGTCTATAAAGTAATTAAAAGTGAACGAAGGTGCCAAACATGAATTTCTAAACTCCTGCTTAAAGTGGTTTTGCTCACTTGAAGGTCTTTGCGTGTCTGGATCTTCTGACTGATGACGAACATCTTTTTTTCTCTGTCGATACGCTGAGACAGTTCATCATACTGAAGCATGCGCTGCTTGGCCAGTTTCTGTTGGACATTGACATTATGCATCATTTATCAACATAAAAAAAACAACAAATATATATTAGAATAAATAATCACTAAGCACCTCTGGACAAGTGGAGAAAACAGTGACAAGCAGAGTAGATATTACATGCCTTAAATGGACCCACAACACCTTTATAATGCCGAGATAGAATATTACTGTTTACTGTTAATAAAAAACAAACAGGCAGCAGACTAAGAGAGTGAGATGGTGAACAGCTCCAGTAATGTCCTGTAATAGCAATAACTGTCAGCCCATGTGGCGTATCAGACAGACCGAACAGAATGGTTACCAACCTTTACTGTCCTGGGTTCCACAGCTCCTAGAATGCTCTTGTTCACCAGGGTATCCAGGGTAGGTCTGTTATAAGATCGGTCGACCAGCTCAGGCACTGTGTTCAGGTGTGTGATAAGGTCAAACTTCTCCACTGGGAAAGAAACAACAGATACTATCAGCTGCCTTCAAACATCACAACACCCCTGTAAATGGGTAAAGCAGTTAAAAGTACATTATATGTGTTCTTAGTGAAAAGGACAAAAATTAAGGTATTAAGATATTCCAGATATTAGAACCTCTAAGAAAAGTTGTTTTTTTATATCTGAGAATCTCCACTGAATCTAAGAACATCTCAGAACAAGGCTCAATCTGGTTCTCCAGAAACAGTTCTAAACTTCTAGTTTACCTTCTTTTTTGGTGTCCACAAAAAAAACGTGCTTATTTTCCTGTTTACCATCAGCGTCCAAAAGATGCAGTTCAGACTTCAATCTTTCGATTTTCTGGAAAAGAAAACGTTTGTCTTTCTTCCCAAACATTCAACCTCAACAATTTTAAGGTATAGTCTGTTTACATTTAAAGGTCAACTTTATGCATAGCAGTAACTTATCACTGCTCACTGTGTTGATACTAGCTGATGGCAGGCTCTTACCTTAGCCTCTGCTACCCTCTTCATTTCCACATATCTAATGTCCTGTGTCCTCATGACTTTCTTCTGTTCCTCAGTCATCTCTTCCGCTTTGTGTTTATCCACATGAACTCCATCCTAACAACAGTAGAGCATCTATCTGAATACATGGAATATTACTGTCTTAACAATAATAAAAAAAAAGTCTAAAATGTGCCATCATGTATACTTTTGTCATGATTTAAGGCACAGGCTCAAACATGAACTCTGTGATGGAGTGCCGAAACCCTACATCTTTAGGCAGAGACAATTGCTGATAATGGGTGATATAACAATGGTGCAAATCCTTAGGGAAACAGAAGCAGGTCTACTTCCTCCATAGGTATTTGCACAAAGGAAGAGATGAGTTTCAGAGAGGAAACATGCTTTACCAAACAAAGGACAGGCTTGTTCCCAGACTCTGACATGTCTGATGTGTGGAAGATTGAAAGATTATGAGTCGCAATATTATTCAAATATTAGTAAAGTGTGTCCATAGTCAACAAACACTGGTTAAGTGTCCACAGGTGATAAGAGCTTCACATGGGCCAAAATCTCATCCAACGAGACTGTTAGAACTCTGGGTACTTAAAGTAGTCCAACACATACGGTACACAGACCTCATAGGCCGCTTGCTGTCATAGACTAATCAGAACAATGCGTCTATGTAATCATGTGAAGGCAGGGGTTGGTGAGAACTGTAAAACAGATAATTGAATACATACCTTTAATTGAGAGTGTATCATTTTAAAGTGGAATTCATCTGGGTTCTTATCCATTGCCTTTTTACGCAAGGCATTAAGGGTTTTCTGTTTACGATGGAAGTCACTATATTAAAAATACGAGAAACAAGTCAAATTATTCAGTAGCTTATTATTCAAGTCATAACATTATTCATATTCAGCTGAAGATGAGTTTCTAATGAAGGTATGTCAAAATTAATACACAAAGCCTTACTCTGCACGAAGTTTGTAGTCCTTCTTCTTTTCAAGGAGTCCTAAATTCTTCCTGAATCCAGGCTGCGAGTAAATAAGACAACAATTATGTAGCTTAGCTAGCTGGCAAACTTTGGTTTTGGCATTAACCACTAGTTTCAGCTTTGGATTCACCAGTAATTTAGCTAGCTAGACTACCAACTCATGAATACTCAGTACTACTAGCCATAACACCAGGCATCTGTCTCTCGTACTGCACTGTTTAAGTTATTAACCATTAATGTAATGTAGATAGGTAGCTACCCAATCGTGTTAATAACCGCTTATTTAAGTAGCTAGCTAGGTTAGCTAACCAATTAGCTCCTTAGCTAGCTAGGTATTTTTGTACAGAAAGGGTCGCTTAGCGCGAAAACATGTTTTCATGTATAATAAACTGAAAGAGCACCTAATACGAACAGAGACGTGTACATTAAACAGCTAGCTACGTTTAATTACTTCCCATCTAACTAGCTATGTGCTTGCTTAGCTACTATGTTTGCATGTGTGCTAACTAGCTAACGAAATTAGCTGGATAGCTAATAGTTAGCTAGTGAATTCGTGCAAAAGGAATCTAATAAGTGCTAAGAATTACAAACAGCCATTACCTGAGATCGCTCTTTGTGATCCCGCTGTTTGGATTTCTGTGCTTTTCTAAACGAAGACATTGCTGCAAGTACAAAGGATAAATCTCACATTGATTTAAATCGCTCAAATCGTGAGTGTCTGTAACAGCCTAGCGTGGAACTGCCTAAACTCGCATGTGCGCCTGACAATCCGCATGGGTGCAGCAGGTTATAACAGCTTAGTTCACGTTTCTCACCAGCAGATTCTGTAGAGTCGTTGAACTCCGTACTGCTACATGTTAGCCAATAACAAAAATAAAAAGAGCAAATATTTGCTTCTGTAAGGGTTTTTTGCTACCACTATATATATATATAGTATAGTGTGTGTGTGTGTGTGTGTGTGTGTGTACTTGTGTGTGTATGTGTATATTACAAATATATAAAATCATAGTAATTAATCCGTAAATATAATATAGACCTGTCATTAGTCAAATCAGTCAAAAAATGTATCAGTCAAATAAATAATTTATTATTTTCTCATAAAGTTGACAATTGCTTATTCTACTTATTCTGCTTATCTCACCATTGCTTATTGTACTCGCATAAATCTGATTTTTTTTTTGCCTTAAAAAATAATCTACATGATAATAATACATCATTTTAACAACAGGGGGCAGTATCTTCCATTCATAAACCTACATCCTTTCCTCTTTTCATGGTGTCTAGACCTGAGAGAGAGAGAGAGAGAGAGAGAGAGAGAGAGAGAGAGAGAGAGAGAGAGAAACATACAATCACCTATTTACAGAGACAATGTATGGACAGTAAAACTGTATATTTAAAATACAGTTCACACTGTAACACATTTGGATTAATCCTGTGATTGCTGCTCTTTCTCCCGTCTCTCTCCCACGGTCTTCTCTTCTGCAGGACACTGAGCATACACCATCACATTCACTTTATATGGCCATCTGATCAGTGGCATTCATCAAAGGAATCTATTTTGTCATCTGTGTTGCATACTGGAGTAGAAGAAGATCTCTATAACAAACGCCTAGTGTTGAGCCACTGAGTTTATATGTCTTGGCTGAAGTGCTGACACTCTGAATCACTTTGGTCACAATAATGAAAGCCTACATCTGCCAGAGAGATTGGTTAATACAAACAGATAATAAGTTTTGTTTTTCTGAATTTTTTTTTTCCGTACTCCAGAACTCCAAACTTGACTCTATCCCAGACAGACATCTTCCATGTATCAATGTGAGAAACCTCAGAAATAGATCCCAGTGACGATAGACACCTGTTTAAGGTGGGTTGTTATGCTTGTTCCTTCCATCTCTGCTTCCTGGCATGGTGGAGCAACATGGAACATTACCACCTGATGTCAAAATGTGAGAAAAACGCATGAGCAGAAATGTATGTAACCCTTTTTCTTTCATTTACTCAGAATACAAGTCAAATCGGAGCTTCCCTTGAAAATCTCCTTCATTATATGTGAAACAATTCAAACTCATTAAAAGCTCTAAACCAAACACTGAAATAATTTCACAGACAGTTGCGCCTAGCTGTGATAATAAAATCACACGCAGAGGTCATGAGCTACTGAGGTCCTCCTGATTGGTTGTAATGTCTCATACAGTGGACAGCCATCTGACGGAGCAACCATGTCTATACACAGACCTAAAACAAATGAGAACAAGAAAAAATTCTGCCCCCTCCTTTCCATGCAAACATTTCTTCTAATGGCCAAGGATTTGTTTTATATGTAAGGGATTTGCACAGCATGCAGAGTGGTTTGCGGTGAAAGAAACAGTCACTTTTTCTATGTATTTGCCTTCTTGTTCACTGACTGACCTGATTAATTTTCCATCCCCAGGATAGGCCATATAGCTTAAGATGTATGAAACCATGGTGTTTTGTTGACTGCTCATGGAGAAACTAAACCACAGGGTTGCATGTTACCGTTAAATTTAGCTGACAGCATCTTAGTAGATGCATTATCTAATGTTAGTCAGATTGAAGTTGAGCTAGCATTTAGTCAAAGGCAAATGCATGTGATGGGTCATGGGGTCACCGGTCTATGATGGGACTGGATGTCTGGAATGCCATCACTTGACAGATATATTAGTGTTTGGTTTCTTTAATGCAAGCTTGTGAAAGTAACAGAGATGACGTAATACTGCTGGGCAGGAGCTGAGCTCAGGAAACTGGAATGTCTCCTCTGGCCACAGCAATGTTCCTTCTGCCCCCTACCCAGAGGGTAAGGCCATTATCATCAGCAGGGGCCCAGTTTCCACCGTTCCCCTTGTATATGCCATAGGCCTTTGAATAAGCTGTTCTCTAAAAGAGATCAGCTGAAGGAGACTCTGGTGTCTGTCTTGTGGCATGCACTAATGGGTCTTCAGAACCAGTTAAGAACATTCTAGGAGTTAACAGCCTATGACTGGACCAGTGGCTCACAATGGGGGGATGATGAATTAATGACTCTTGGGGATTTCCTGTCAACAGGGAATGTTTTCATTAGCTGATAAAAACATTACACTTTTTACTTCTTTTCTTGGAAACAATATAGCTTAAGCCCCTTTCCTCAAAATGTCTTTTCCTTGAGTTATATAACAATATATGCATGCAACAATCCTTATTTAATTTTCTTACATACTTTTTCTTTCCTTACATTCTTCTTGCTGAGCTTTCTGCAGTGACATAAAGAGGGGACTGAATTAACATTAGCCAAACTACTTATTTACTAATCTTACTAATCTGTTTAAAATATCATGTACGCGTCCGGTCAGCAGTTTGATGGCTCATACTTGAAACTGTTTCTGAATTTTATGGTTCAGACCAAATACAGTGGCACCACAGCAGGGAATACAAAGTACATTGGGTGTAGAGTGTAGGATTTCTAATGATACTGTGTTCTTTCCACACACTCTTACTGTGTATCAGTGAAACTCCAGTAATAAACCAAGCTGTTTTCATCACCCATTCTGGTGCCTTGTAGTCAGCGTTGATGTATTTGCCTCATCAGATCCTGAGGCAATTGGTGAGTCGACTCTCCGCCAGGTATCTGTAGTTGTCCAGAATCCAGTCAGACATATTGACTTTAGTTATTACAGGTTCTGCAGTGCCTTTTTAACGAGGTACAAGTTGTTTATGGTCCAGGAAAGATCTTCAGTGATGTGCACTATGAAGGTATTTGAAGCCACTCACTCTTTCCAGTATTGATGATTAGAGGAGCACATGCCCCACCCATTGTCCTAAACCTTACATCTATTTTCGTTGTTTTGTCTTTGGGAGGCATGTTTCTGTTCAACTACTCTGCTGCGAAGAGTTTCGTCTTGTCCCTAAGGGGTGTTTCAACACTGCTGGTGAATGAGGCCCATGGCAGTAGTGTTGGCAGCGAACCTGATGATGAGGTTTGACTCATGCTGTGTGGCACAGTCTTATGGAGCAGAGCCAAACTGAGGGTGGTGGAAGTGTAGTCGATCATCTCGACAGAATGCAGGTGAGCAAATCCCAACCTTGGCCAAGGATCTTCAGCTTGGTAATCAGCTTGATGGTGTTGAAGGCTGAGCTAGAATCAATAAATAGCATTCAAACATTCTGCTCTTTTCAAGCCTCTACTTCATTGCAAAGGAAGTAGGTGCAATGGGGTTGCCATTCCCTCATGTGATTGTGGGTTTTTTTGGCACCAAGACAATGCCCATAGTATTAAATCAGACTGAAATTTCAGTGAAGGTGGCCCAGTGGACAGTGCTATGCTCTGCACATTTGGCTTGCTACAGGGTCAGATCTGAGTTTCGCAAGTATTCAGAATTTCTCTAGTTATACTAGAGTATATTATTGTAATGAATATTTCTTGTGGTTACAGTGACACATTTCTTCACATACTCCACCATTATTAAAACAGGATCATTCATATTTACGTTGTGTGCTCTGAATATGACGCAGTACCTGAGCATTGACCCAGACATCTACTTAAACCTATTGTTTGTGTGAGGTGTTCCATTATCAAATGGCCCAGAAGAATAAATACAGAGCTGAATCACATGGAAATACATTAACAAGATTGCACATAGAGTATACTGATATGGATGCTAAATTAACTTTTAAAGTGTATACAATTTTGCTTTACTTAAGCCTTGTATGAAACCACAGAATCTTATGCTTTTCTCGTCAGCTCATGAGAAACAAAGCGGCAGTTGTCCTCTAATTTGATGCACAGGCCTGTGAAGGCTACACCACAGTGTGTAAAATTAGAGTTTATAATTTAGAGAGGGAGAGAGGGAGAGGGGAGAGCAATAGAAAACACACATACATTTACATGGAGTAATATTTTAGTACAAATGTGAAGCAAAGTGATTCAAGTCACTTTTGTTTAGAAAAAGAAACCCTTCAGATTAAAAAAATCTGGCTTTGTTTACTGCTCCATGCAAGGCACTCCATGCGAATAATTCAAAATGCCATACATCAGCTTCTCTTTTACACAATATACAGCTTAAAGTTCACATTCTTGAGAACAGTCTTGAGTAATAGCTGCTTCCCTGTTCTGGAACAAACTTAATGCTTTATGTGCCCATTTAAAAGGACAGTTTTCTTTGTTAGTTCTCCCTGGCTGAAATAAAACCTTGAGGTTTATATTTACTTAATATCCACACTGGGAATATAACCTCCACTACTAAAGAGTAGGGACAAAGTGGCTCCTGTGGTTTTTGTAAGATATGAGCAGGAGCATTCCAGCTACCTAGTCCCCGGTAGTGTTACTAGGCAGAAAAACGTATTCTCATGGAAATCGTTAATATGAAAACTCTGTCACTGGCATACGCAGTGGTACCATAATAACTTGTATTCGTTATGCCTACACTTTTAAAACACCTTTATGCCTTTATATCATATTGTTCATGCAGTACAAAAGGAGAAAGACTGTGTAGTATATGGGAAGGTGATCTATCAGAACTGTGCCTGAAATGAAATAAGAGGTGGATGTTTCTTTAACGACAAAGGTTCTGTAGGGTTCTAAACAAACAAACAAACAAAATCGCTTCTGGTCTTGTAAATATATATATATATATATATATATATATATATATAGAGAGAGAGAGAGAGAGAGAGAGAGAGAGAGAAATATTTTTTTTTTGCAGTTAAATGTTTTTCACATTTTCGCTGAGTTTACAAATCAGTGCTATGTCCCTTATCAAAGTGGCAACGGAAAACATTTTCAAAGTTATCAAATCAATCGCCAAATCGAGGTGTGAGTTAACAGGTAGGCCATGTCTGTGGATTCTAGTAGCTTTTCCCCAATTAAAATGCATCAAACGTTTGTATTTCACATAAATGTATTTAATGCAAATAGTTACATACCTTGTTTAATTTTGTACAACGATCACTGTAGCTATGACTTGCTGGAAAGAGACTTTTTTTATAACTGGGGCGGGAACTTATGACTCACGAACTTCCTTTGTAGGCTATAGGAGCGCGTGGAACTGTTGAACGCTATCACTCTTCGTTTAGGCTCTGGGAAAAGAACAGAATACTACTGTGCATTCGAGAAATTGTTAACAGGAATAGGCACTAAAGAAAGAAACAACTTTTTAATGTTCGAGACCAGAGTGGCAATAGCGAAGGTGTACCATCTTGAGGTAGTGCATACTACGCTACTTTTCTAGGTAAGCGCAATTACTTTTCTATTTCAGACCGCTACCGCTTTACCTCAGCGCTACATATAATAAGTTTACGGAGAATGAAGTGTTTCTGTTAACGCTTTCTTCGGTAACAAGCGTAGATTAATTTAGTTGTACATGTGTAATGTATACTATATTACATATTATATTTAAACTCGACTTTTTTGACTATTTTGTGACGGTTAGTAAACCCCCATAATGGCACTGAGACAAGTGACCTGATTCTTTCAGGTTTAGTTATCCCCTTATACATATAGTCTAAGGTGATATTTGTATTGAATTTAAGTTCGGCTGAGAAAATACTAACATCCTCGTCACCTGTTGAAATGTCTCCCTAATAAATAAACTGGCTACATATTTCTTGCGCCAAAGAAAATCAATCAGGCAGCAAAAAAACCATACACTGCTTATATATATCTTATAAGTTGTTTGATACTGATGTATAGAATACTGACCCTAAAGATATTTACAGTTAACCACTGCATGTGACAGCCTAACTCTAAAGCTACATACATTATTTTAAATAACTTTAACAATAAAGTCCATCCATACACTTTTTTATATCCATTAAGAGTACATCATAAAGGAAGTGGAACAGTCATGCATATTGATGAATGTTCTTTTCATATTGGACAGGATTTGTCTAGGACACACCTGGAATTGACGAGGTTCATTTTATCAACTCATTTATGAGTCATAATCATCAAAAGGCTGCACCTTAGTGAATCAGATGCCTGCATCCTAACACACTGTTAGAATGTAATTTGACATTTAACATGAATAAGGTTGCCACTGTTTCTGCACAGAGGAAGAGACTAATGGTCTTAACACAGGACAGACACAGGGAATGAGATAACACAGGGAAAGACACAGGGAAACACACGGAAAGTATAAACATCTTAATATTGTACCAGTGGAGGTAAAGTAACCAGAGCTGAGCACAGGGAGAACAGGTGCTGCTTTCCTGTTTTGCTTTTTCCTCCCAAACTTCAGTCCAAACTCCCCTAACTGGCAGCTGTCCAGGGGCATCCTGTGAGCATCACAGCTGGTCGTTAGTCCACTGTAAACACGTTCACAGGGAGGTTTTACTGGTTTGAGTGATGGCACTCCTGTGTGTGTGTGTGTGTGTTTTGGGGTGGGATGGCATGGGGAAAGGGGTTTTATTAAAACGTGCATTTATAGTGTATTCAAGGACACTGATGTCAGGTTGCATTGCTGTGTTTGTTAATTCATGACTATGCAAAGAGGCAGTAGAAAACTACATTTTAGATCTCCCAAATATATGCAACAAAATTACTAAGCCATCTGTGTATCTCATACAGTATTACTGACTTCTGTACAAATGACTGGAGTTTCCACTGCAAAAAAACCCCAAAAACACAAAAACAGGTTTTCAGTTTGGGTTTGAGTTTTTGCTTGTAGTTGTGTATGTTTAAAATACCATATGGAATCTGAACCAATTTTATATGTTTAGAAAAAGATGCTCGAAGCCTCAAAACTTCTTTCCTTAACTTCTGGTCTTGTGTCATGAGGAAAAAAGGATTCTACAAAATCTTTTTTTAGAGAAGTGAATTTGAGTTTACAATATATGAGTAGAAAACAACAGTAGCCCATGAACTGGGAAGTGCTTTTTTTTCATCAGTGGTAAAGGAGATTCTGGAGTTATTCCCTATTCTGATACTGCACATGTGGCCACCACGTGACTAGCCATTAGCTGGTAGGGCCGTTTAAATTGTGATTATAACAGGGTGAGCAAAGCAGAGACCAAACAGTTCAAACAGTTATTGAACATAATAAAATCAGGTACAATATTTAATCACTGCACATGTAGAATTGGATGAGTTAGGTCATAACTCATCAGTGTATTAAGAATACTAAAATATTCTCTCATTCTGAGTGATTGTCCATCCCATATATAAAAAACACAGTGTCTGAAGTTTTGGTGCCAGTTATGTCAATGTTGAACTCTTTGTTTTTTCCTCTAACTGTTTTCATACTGGGGTAATGAGTCAAAAAGTCCTTAAAACCTCCATTCTGCCATCCTCCATGTAATTTTAGTGTCTGGAATTTCAGTTCTGACTGAAGTTGAGAAGCTGAAAAAGCGTTTGTTTGTGCTGTCTCTCCCCCTCTGCTGTACTGGGGTCGAGGCTGTGAGACTCCGGTGAGCCTTTGCCATGCTCACATTCTTTCAGAGCAGCGTGTTTTCCTAAGGTTAGTCTTTCTCAGACACTGGACCGCTGCCATCCATAGTGTCATTGTAAAGGGGAGCAGAGTTCAACATGTAGGTTTTCCCCTTTCTTTTTCAGTTGTTTTATTCTTTTTCTTCTTTTTTACCCTTTTTTTTTAAACCTTTTTTACCCCAGTGGCCAGGTCTGTTGTCTTGGCATGCGGTGAGGACCTGAGTGTGGCAGCACTGACCGAGTTCCTCTCCGTTCCTGCTGAAGGACAGAAGTGCTTCCTTACACTTGATGTTTGCACCCTCCCAGTTTGCCTCAGTGCTTTTCCTGCAAATTCCAAAGAACATGAATGCAAACCCCAACTTGTTATAAAGAACATGTTGGTTCAGACTTGAAATGGATTCAGAAGTAGTTGTGAAAAACAGAGCTCAAATGAGAACCTTTAACCATGCATTCACAAGCCTTTAACCTCTGTTGTTAAAGTCTTCTACCGCAGTTATTCAAATAAAGATTCAAAGAATGGAATGTGACTTGGAATCAACCAAAAGAATGCATTCCTATTTTCCTTATTATTTATATGTTGTAATTTGCATATTACAGTTGGAATACTGCTGACTAGTAGAAGATTGTGAAATTGGGCAGAGCAACTGAGCATGTCTGGTGTCACTGGCTGGACCCATCTCAGTGTGTTTCATCTCCCGTTATCCACCATCTTATTTCCTGCTCTGTCTTCCCCCTCCTTGGCTGAAGTGGTGTGGGGGGCACGTGCCTGACACTCAGGGGTCTGGTGCAGGCAGTGAATGGTGGGAAGTGACATCAGACTTCCTGCGCTGGGGGCTCCAGGTGCCGCTGCCTCCGCACTCTGAGGGGCCGCAGACTTCCTCCCTGGCTGGGGGGTCAGTGGCTGCAGTCAGATCCTTTTCATTTGGACCCCGTGGGAGGCAGAGTGCCGCTCCATCTCTCTCCCTGCTGTCCTGTTTGTTTACCCACTCTCCCTCACTCTCCCTCACTCTCCCTCACTCTCCCCCACTCTCCCTCACTCTCCCTCACTCTCCCCCACTCTCCCTCACTCTCCCCCACTCTCCCTCACTCTCCCTCACTCTCCCTCACTCACCGCTTCCTCTCACAGCGCTCTGCTGTCCACATGGCCACCGGCTGCTTCTGTCGCTTCCTCTCTGTTTTAAGCTTATTTTTCCATCATTTCCTTCCAGCTTTGTCCTCTTTTTTAATGCCAGCTTTTCAGATGCCTTTACCTCACACTGCCATGCCTGGCCTAAGCTTGGTGGATTGCTATTGCTGAGTCCTTTGATACAAATATATGGCCTTAATGCTCATATTTTCTATGGATACTTTTACCCTTAAACACGTGGAAGTGACTAATATGTGGCTGCAGACGTGGGTGTGCTGTGCTTTGACTGCTGCTTGGGCACATTCAGACACAGCAGCTGTTCCAGTGCATATGTGTGGAGATCTGTGCCATACAGGCCCTGACTCACACGCTGGCCCTCACCCAGACCCGCTCTAATGGATGTGACAAGACACCCAGGTCGCGAGCAGAGCTGCGAGACATGTAGTCACACACACACAGACAGACGTTTGTTTGCCGCTCACCTGTCTCATGTGGCTGCACCAGACGACCTGGCACGTGCAAACACGCCATCACGTCCAGCACTGCGAGAGCCACGCCCCGCAAGAGCCACGCCCCGCGAGAGCCACGCCTTGGCCCAACCTAAAATCCTCCAAAGAGATTTGCCCATTTGGCACTCCCT
>JAOYMR010000007.1:10422239-10435856 GCA_025802075.1 Tenebrosternarchus preto | reverse complement strand
AGAGCCACGCCCCGCGAGAGCCACGCCTTGGCCCAACCTAAAATCCTCCAAAGAGATTTGCCCATTTGGCACTCCCTCTGTCAAGTAGACTGTAAAATTTTCCTAGAGTCTCGAGGGAAAATACATGTGGGAGATCGCTGAGAGTGCTATAATAGTCAGGTCCAAAGCTAATAATTATTGAGGTTTAAAGGAGTTGGAAAACCATGGGGAATGATCCAGTACAAATTGCTGCAGGATTGCTATTGTACTATTATTAATATTGTATTTCACAAGAAGACTATAAATAAGAATGTAAAGGAGTGTCTGTATTATGTGCAGGCCATATCTTCTTTAATACTTAATTTTAAATGTAACAGCTTATGAATTCATCACTTTGAGTCTCTTTGCACTGGTGTATTTAATGGTGAGACTAGTGTGCAGTTCATTTCCTGTTTGTGTGGTTGAGTAACTGAAGTGACATCTGTATCTGGGTCTGTGATTAGAAGGAACCATTAAGAAACGTCCATCAGCTTCCTGGTCGGTTCAGTTTGCCAAAAGCAAGTAGGCCAATGTGTTGTACTTAAGAGTTGACGTCAATGATGGAAGACACTGGCGCTGTCTAACAAGGCTCTAACATACCGTAATCAGAGGCATGACGTCCTGGGAGAACGTAATTCACTCCCACAGAACCTGCTGTTTGTTCCACAGCACTGAACTGCCACGTATCATGAGAAGTCTGCCCGACTTGCATTCAACACACACACACACACACACACACACACACACACACACACATGTAAAGACAGTGCCAAAATTGGATTATTAATACAGATTACTTTCCAACACTTAATTAGCCTCCACATCTGTATGGCATGAGAGCAAATGACTGTGACATCATGGGAGATGAGGCGTAATCGGAGAAACAACACACGTTTCCATTTTATGTGTGTGTGTGTGTGTGTGTGTGTGTGTGTGTGTGTGTGTGAAGTTGCATGTGTTATCACATACCTCATTTTTGTTATTTCTGGAGCCCCAAACAAACCTACACTTTAACAACAGACAGCCTGTTATAATCTTCAGTTATGCAAAATGGATTGGGTCACCCCAGCTGACCCACAGAGTGTGTGTTGAAGGAATGCACTAAAAGCTGGTCACTTGGATATATTACTGTTTTTGACTCTCATCCCTGCTGAATTTATATCAGTGTTTATGTAGTGCACAGCTGTGTGTGAGCGTGTTCCTCTCCGTTATGTAAACACTGCATCATCCTTTTTGTGCATTCTGAGTACAGGCAGCTCTGTCTCTGCGCCTCTCAGTCGCCACACGCTGCCACAATGGCCCAACGCTGGACGCCACAAGCTCACTTCAGAAGCAGCAGGTTGAGACAAACCAGCCGTGCCGTGAGGAACGAGGTGTCGGCCGGGCAGCGGACACTGGGCCGTAAACAGCGACACATAAGTCTAATCCTCTTCTCTAACATACACCACGACCTGTGTTTATTTGCACCTTCTGGGTACGGGTTGGCGCAGACCTAAAGGGCTTTGGAGGATGGCCGTGATCCGTGGAGGGGAGACAGCGTGGAGGTAGTTGTTTCCTCCTTTGTCAGAACACCTTCACAGGATTCTCCATCTCAGGCCCTGGCTGCTCTCCTCACAGGAGCCCATAAATGGGAGAAAGTGTCTGCAGAGTGCCTATAAAAGGACAGGGTGGCTGGTAGAGGATGAAGCTGATTTAGAACAGAACGTCTGGATGAGTGTTTTCAAGAGGGCTTCACACATCTCTGTGGCAGCATAGGAGAGGCTATAAGGAGATGAGTGAAAAGGAGAGAGTCAGACACTGGCACGACTTCCTAAATAAACGCTCACTGGCGACACCGTTTCCTACAGCAGCCACGGCCTTAAATCACATGCATGATCATCAAGAGAGAGCTCCAGCAAAATTTGTCCCAATGGGCTACTCTCTAGACCAGTTGTAGCATATCACGTCCTAATTAACAATAATCTTTGAGGGCTGGGAGCAGAGTAGGCTTCCACAGTTAAGTCCATGATGCTGCTGTGATGTGCTTCCTGGTGAGCCAGCTGGAAAGGCACTGAAGCCACAACTCTCAAGGAGGTGCTCGTGAGGGAGAAGCTGCACTTTGTCCTCCTTCCTCCTTCTGTCATCATCATCACATGTCACAGGCTGATGTGACTGCAGTGTCACAAGCCAAGAAAATGAGCTTTTATCATCTTTATAGCAGAGCAAGTCCAGCCTTGTCTAAAGAGATCGAAAAGACTAACTGTTAACAACTAAATACACTTTTTACTCCCACTGTCATCTCAGCTATACTGCAGTTCTGAAACAAAGCTCCAGGATCTTTGTATATGACAAATCTATACTTTTGGAGGATCAGCTTCAGAAAGCCTTCTGGAGAGCATGGCACCAGTCTCTACCTCAGACTGCCTTTCTGTCTGGCCTTTGGTTGTCTGGCTCCTGTACGTCCGTCTGTGATGAACCGTTCACGTCTTAATCTGTTTTGGCTGCAGTATGCTGCACTGCACTATCGAATTTCATTTTTCAGCAAGGTTTGTTTTAATAAGTGGAAAAAAATAAGTATTGCCAAGGACTAGCCTTTGTTAATAGGGAATCTCCATTGTTATCCATTTAATTTCTGGACTGTATGTGGAATCTGTGGAAAACTGAGTTGGGATGGATAAAAGAGGCTGGAAACAAATATGCCTAAGGTGTGTTTTCTGAGGTGTACTTTCATTTTAAGGCAGTATCATGGATTTACAGTGACTTTGGAGAGAGGGTGTTTGAGTTTGATTAGCAGTACGATAGCCGCATCTGATTGGACATCTACATAATTTTCCCTCGTTATCTGTGTTTACCAAGCTTCCCGAATGCAATGTTTATTCAGACAAAAAAAAAAAAGGACTTTGCATTTTATCACCAGTAGTGAATTAGGCACCAAAGACAAATGGTGTTTTGCATTGCTGCATGATAAAGAGTGTACCATGTGACCTAGAGAGATAACAACATGATGGATTACAGCTTCTCTTCCTTTGCAAAGTCAAAAACTCATGGTCCACCCCAGAAAACCAAGATCTATGCAAAGCTCTGACCAGAGAGCTTTTCCCATTCATGTGCTATATTAGTTATCACATATGACTGATATTTTACTCATATTTGATACATCTTAATGAACTACATGCAGGCATCTTGAAAAAGTACACCCATTTAGTCTGTATTAGTGAGGCTGTGATTAACACAGACCAACCCTAAGCACTTCACTAGAATGACTGCCTTACTTAAGGTAAATACACGTCTCCACGGAAAAGAACGCTACCCCTTGTTAGTCATTGCTTAAGGAGTATAGCATGAGGCCAGGGAAGGAGCAGTGGAGATGCCACTGGGCGGAGTCAGAACCCAGCCGTAGGCAGCGGCAGCCAGGCATCTGTGTCTATGAGGTAACGTCTGTTGCGCTGACTGGCACACGCGTGCATCTGCATCTTAACGCTGCGGAACGACAGGGGAAGTGAAAGGGGGCTGGGGGCTGTGGAGGCTTGATTTATAGACACCTTTGAAGTGTGCTCGCCCCAGCCACACGGCCGGCCTTCTGCGCCTCAGAGCACGCTGGTGCATGGCAACGTGGGGGGGGGAGGGGGACCGACCCCCACAGCCGTCTGAATTCACAAGCATGCTTCCTTAGTTTCTGGCAATTCATCAGGATGTATCTGGCCTTGTGATAAAATGAGCGAGGGAGGGCCTTTTCCCTGGGGATCATTTTTCTGCATGTGACGTTTTCCCCCCATGCCTCCCCTGAATGTTGGAGAAAAACCAGGCAGGGAAAAAAGGCAAAGAGTGAAGGTGGTGGAGTTACTGTGAGTCCACTGAGAGTCGTAGTAGTGGAGCATGTGAGACATGTTTGAGTCCAAAGCGCCAGACCATGGAAGACGACACTAGTCAGGCTTTTCCTCGGTTGTCTGTCACGTTTGTTTCTGAGGTTTCTGTATCTGCATGTGTGCACGTTTGCATCCTGCTGGTTCTCAGTAGTTTGTGAAGGTCTGACTGATTTGTTCATGTAAATCAATAATGTGTTTGCAGCAATGGTCAGCTGTCATTCCTGAACACACTGACCATGGCTTGAAACAAATGAAATCAGTATTTAACAAATTTGACGTGATCTTATAGGCCTTCACCTTGGCCAACTTTCTTCAGCCGTGCTTTTGATTTGGAACCCCCTTGAAGTCCGTATGTAAAATTATGCAACAGCTTAGTAGTGTTTGGATGGGACAAGAATTCTATAATAGTATGAGAATGTATAGAAAAGCCTGCACGTGTTCAGCTACTGTACTCAGTGGAAGCTCCTTACAGTAAGAGAGCACATGCCTCACTGTGTGATTTATAAAGAGAACCACAGGTTGACTACCACAGCTCATGTAGCCATGGAGACAAACACACTGGACTGTAATGGGAATTACTATGAATTTATTCGATTCATTTGGACATTTATGGGCGTTTTTTTGGCACGGGTCTCAGTGTTGACAACCATCTTGTCGTCCCACTGAGGAGGAGAGGTTGTGTTGAACCATGTTTGTGACTGAACGGATCAAATGAAGCTAATTGGTAATGAAGCTAATAAATCAAGAGTGCTGTGTGTGTTTCTGCCTGACTCACTGGAAAGCCACCACAGAGGAAGATAAAGAAGGAGGGGCTGGGCAGCCAGGCCGGCCCCTGTTCTTGCTCTCCACTATTCCTCAGCAACTCCTCCACTGGGTCCCAGATCTTCTCCTTCCATTCTGTTTATTTTGGTGGCTTTGAACCCAGTGATGAGTTTGTGTGTAGTCGGCGTTCGTTTTCCTCTCTCCGCCTGTATGTGAGTGCTTCACTACTGAGCGTGAAGAGCAGGCTCTTCACCATCTGGCACTGTGTGGGTTTGTTTTCATGTTTGTCACATGGTGACATGGTTTGTGGACACACACACACGGGAAGCAGACCAGCTCAACATATGTTTCCACTGTGAAGGCCGGTGATAGTTCATGGAGGCCTTTGGTGTTAACCTGAGATTAGTTTTGCTGTGTAATGTACAGTGTGTTTAAGGTGTGTGTGATTAGAGGGTTCCTACGGACCTCGTGCTTGTTCTGCAGATGTCCCAAGGTCACTATCCAGCAGGAAGCCAGCCTGTTTTGGGGCCCACTTCAAAATAGCAGGTCAAAGGATAATATCCACCATGTGCTTATTTACTATAAAAAAGGAAAGAGCACTCATGTCAAGTAAACAGCAGTCTGGGACAATTCAATCTTTTACGCGCCAACAGAACAGTAATTTTCACGCCGTGCCTTCTATTCAAATGGAACCTTGTTAGTGGTTACTTAATTTTGATTATTTATTTGTTTGTTTTGTTCACTATCTTTAATCTGAAAATACATTTAAACAATTTGAGGACTTTTTTTATTACTTTTTTTATTACTTAAGCATGAAATGAGAACTAATTTGTGTTTTTGTGTCACGTGAAGTGTGTGTGTGTGTGTGTGTGTGTGTTTGTCTTGTGAAATGATGTCTATGGGCTCCTGCTGCAGTAGTGAAGGTAGTCAGCACTACTACACTTTTTATTACATTCATTACCCTTTTCTCAGGGCACTGTTTATACATTACAAACAAGAGCCATACACCTGAAAGAAAAAAGAAGCAGAACATTCTGGAAATGACCTCTAATAGTTATTCATCTCCAGTCACTTCCTATTTTGCAGAATTCCTTCACATTTTCTGGCATGTGTGATCTTCTGTGCTTCTGGCCCTTCACCTTTGTCATGCTCAGAGTGAGAGAGAGAGTCTCTGCTTCCTGAATTAGTACTAGCAGACTGGAAAAGAAAAGTCATGGAGTATATCTGACAGAGAAACAAAGTGAGAGAGAGAGAGAAAGAGGGATGGAGAAGAAATAACATTAGCAGGTTTACCACAGCTCTGGTGCATTAACCTAAAGGTCAGTTATTGCCATACCCACAACCTCTACCAGCAGCCATACGTCAAGGGTAATTGCTTGCAGTTGTGGTGTGATTGTGTGTGGCCATCATCAGATGGGAAAATCGCTGAGCAAACAACCTCTGCACCTCCGTTTCGGCTCTGATCTGCTGGGCATCCTGAATTAGTGCTTATGTATCAGAATCCATGCTGAGCCCATCTGGGAGCAGCCACTGATTCCAGCAGAAATTAGCATCCTGCTCCTTGTGGCTCAGACTTAGCACAGTGGCTTTTGAAAGTAGAATGTGTTTTAGCAGAGTTATGCAGACTACAGATGTCCCTCTCTGTGGGGTCTTGTCCAAGTAAATGGATCAGTTGCTCTGTTTACAGATGTCATGCAAGGCATAGGAATGTTAGCCTTCCTTTCATTGACCTGGTATTTAATTTCTTCTTTCTACAGTCTTAGGTAGTGAAGACTGTTAGGGATAGAATAAAATCTTTGGGTGTGTATGAATTTGAATTACTCAGGTGATGCATTATGTGGAAAAGGAATCGTATGATTAGGTTTACAGTGAACTAAACACTATTACTGTATCAGAGAGATTTTTTCTTTGTTCACATTAGTGCAACACACCATTCCCAAGGCCTTGGAGATTTAGACATAACAGTCCATTTTCTGTCACCTTGCAGATTTGCTATGTCTGGCAGAAAAGACTAAACTGACTACATTTAGGTCATGCAGTAAACAATTGTGGCTATAGTTCGGCTAAGAGTGAGTTAATAATGATTTAATGGTACTAATACTGCCCATTTGAATAACAGAGGTATTCTACTAGACTTCAGCCACAGAGAGTGATGTTGTCCTTACATCGTTTCCAAGGTTCTTAACTGAATGGCTGTATTTGGACCCTACAATAATGCTGTTATTTTATCAGTATGTATCAGTATCAGTATGTATCAGTATGTTTTATCAGTAATTCAAACTGGCCACTGCTGTCAAGCTGGGCTTATGGTCATTGTCATCCCTAAAAGCTGAGCTTAAGTCCAGATATTCACTCAGCATATTGCAATAAATATTAATTGTCCTATTATTGTCCAATTGTCCAATTTATTTTTTATGTTTATTGAAATCATGTTTGTTTAAGCACGATTCTGCTAGTAACACCAACAAGCACACGATCAAGACAAGTGCTCTTGGGTCAAAAGTTTCTTTGACATATTATGTAGTGAACCACCACTCAAATTTGGAAACCCACCCTTTGCTGGAGGAAATGGTGTACAAATGCCCCATTGGGTATGCCAGACCACTACACCATGTGCTTATTTTCTGCCCAGCATTTAGAGGGATGGCTCCAGACATCGGACGCATGGCATTGCCAGACCTCTTAAGTGCTTTTGCTCAGTTTAAGGGACTTTCACACTGGAAAAACGGTCTCTCCAGCAGCTCTTACACCAGATGTTCGGGCTCTTCAGGTCACTACCATTCAAGCTTCAGTAACATTTCAGTGAGAAAGGCATAGCTATTGCACAAATAAAGGATGCTTTGGACAAAGGCTCTCTCACTCACACAACATTTCTCTCTCTTAGCATCTTAAGCTGTCACTAGTTTGAATGGGAACATCTGTACGCAACTGAATTCATCTAGGGTAACAGGGTCATGTCATAAGTATATGCCATAACATCATCTTTCTATGAATAGGGTTTATTTTTTGTGGAATACTTAAAGAGACTGATGTTGTGGAATTTTGTGGCAAAAGCACCACAGCTCTGAGACTACGGTCATGGAGGGCCACAGTGCCACAGTTTCCACACTATAGCATACCTGATCCTCATCAGCTCGTCAGAACCTGCATGAAGTGCATTAGAGCAAAGAAAACAGGGCTTGTTCTTGAGAGCCAGCCTCGCTCGGTCTACGTTGTAGTTCTTATAGATAAAAGCACAGGCCTATCCTTTTGCAGAGGGCTAATGACAAGGGGGGACAGTGATGACAATGGCCATGTTTGGTCATAAATGTGCTCTGTATGGTCAGTGGGAAAGGGAGGAGAAATCAGACTCATGGGATTAGGATTGTGCTTGTTTATTCTGAGTGGAATAATACACTCGTGGTCTCTTATACAGTGGCCTCTGGACAGCCCTTCCCTCCGCGACCGTGGACACAGAGCCGTCCCGCCACTCGTCCGCTCCTCATCTACGGTCCTCCTAACACCTCAGCAGGTTCTCCCTGGCATGGTCACTCAGCTCCACGTCTGTCTCCTCTCTCCATCTCATTCTCTTTATAGTCTTCCCGTCTCTCTTTCTGCATTCCCTCCGTCTGCTAAGCTCTTACCAGCAAACATCACAGCACAGTGTAGAAAGAGATGACCTTCTCTGCATTCTCTAGGCAGTGACTCTCCCAAACCTCGTCTGGCACACTGCACTGCACTGCATATTTCTGTCAATGGAAACCAGATGTGGAATTGTAATGTATGGCAAATTTTTTTCTCTCTCTCTGCTCAGAGCAATAGGTAGGCTTCTTTTGACCATCTGTACAGCTATAAATATAACATAAAACTTTGCCTATTTTCACTTGCATGACTGACCTTGGCAGTAGCAGGACTCATTAAGAAGAAGGATATTTTGAGAGTCATGGTGCTGCTCCCCTCTATATGCACATATTCGTTTGGACTGGAGTGGGGCGTAACCAGTCAGCTCACACGGCGAAAGGCAGATCCCAGCCACGGATTCCTAAGGCTGCTGAGTGTCAGATTTCTCAAATATTTATCCAGTCAGCAACAATGTAAAATGCAGACGTAGTCACTGGTGCTCACTTTGTGCTGAGGCAGTTTTATGTCCTTATCAGTTGCTTTGTGTTTTTCTTTTTCCAATAAGATCGTTTACAATAAGTCTGTATGTGATGGTGGGGATCTTGAACAAAATCTTTTTTCTTCTTCTTCTTCTTCTTCTTCTTCTTCTTCTTCTTCTTCTTCTTCTTCTTCTTCTTTTTTTGGTCCACTGTTGCTCTTGTAAAGGACTGGACATAAGTATAAAATCTCTGTGTGAAGCATGAACATCTCCTCCCCCAACAGAAGAAGAAAGTCTATGATACGCAGTGCTACCTCAGCTAATGCCTGCTACAAGACTGATGAACACTGCTCTGTCACACCAAAATCTGACCAAGTACGGTTATAGATTATTGAATTAGGATTCAAAATGTTTTTAACATTGTTTTCCATCAGCATGGTTTTCTTGAGGCTTTAAAGATTCTAGAGGGCAGTTGATTGATAATTCCTATTCAACACATTGACCATTCACAGCGACTTGTTCAACATGCAGACACAGCAACATTTGTCCAATTACAGCAGCATTCAGTTTTGAAGTTCAGCTGCACAGGGTCAAGGGTCACCAGAGGCAAGCAAGAAAGGAGGATTCATCCCAGGCCATTTGTTAAAGAGGGAGTAGAGGCGTCTCGATGGAATGAGATCACACACATCTCTCCTGGCCTGGAGGGCTGCCCCAGCTTGTGCCTTTAAGGCCTGTGGTTTGGTAGAACACTGTGTGGGGCATACCTATCCACCTTTCCTCAGGTTAAAAGCCAGGAAAATGACAAATTACACAGCTGTCAATAACAGCTCCCACGGCAAGTGCTCATTTCAGCTCCTTGATGTTTATGAGGTTTACCTCCAGTGGAGTGGCCTGTGCCACCCCCAGTAGCAGAAGGCTATGTTTTTGGGCTCAGTGGAATGACAGGTTACACCTTGCGTACGTCTGTTCCTCCGGCCAGCTCTGATCCCACAAATGCTAAAATAGCACAGAGTCAAGGCCACAGAACAGAGCCCACCCTGTTCAGCCAGCCAAGAACACCTGCACCTTTTGTCAACAAAGCTGATGAACTGCATGTTGCTATTGTGATGGAGAACTGTTTATGGAGTGAGCTCCTGTGAGGTTCAACAGGTACATGTTAGCTTTCACATGCATTGTTTTCTTGATATCTGGTATGATGAATACTGTCCGCAGCTGCAGTTTTTTTGTTGTTGCTGATGGTGTTAAAGTATAACGGTTGTCTCAAACCAGATGTTGCCAAGTGCTACTTAAGTTAGAGAAGAAGTAGTAATTGAGTGAAAAATTAAGTACACATTTTGAAAATTGGCTACTTCCAGACACATGTCCTGGACAGTGACATGCTTCCAGACTATTTTCTGTCTCCTACCTGCTTTTTCTCTTCAGAAAGATTTTACTTTAAATAAACAGTGTTTTCCTATTGTACTCAGACTGTTTATATATAAAAATGCCTGTAAATTCAGGACTACACACACACACACACACAGATTTGATGTGCTGGCCAGACACTCTCTGTGCGAGTCAGAATACAGCACGTAGGTAGACTCTTCCTACTGTCCTCAGCATAAGAGACAGATGTGAGCGATTACAGCTCTGAGGTCAAAGTCAGATGAAGGGTTCACTAACAAGCCCCGCCCCATGGCGATGCTGAAGGATAAACACCAAGGTCCATCCTGTTCTCCTCCCATGTATGACCGTGATGCTCCCTCACTGGATCCTCCCGCAGGCAGAGCATGGCGTGGGCTGCCTCGCTCACGCTTCACAGGAAGGAAAACCCATGGACGTCTCTCAGCCAATTTGGGAATCAGTGAGAGCAAAAGAGCTTGATGTACACTGCGACTCACCAGTCTGGTTGAGACAGTGTTTTGAATGAGGCAGTGTAAGCATTCAGACTTGTTTTAGTTCCTTATCTTCCTTTTCTGCGCAGTCTCCTCCCTGTTTGCTCTGATAAGACTCATTCTTTCCCTCACTTTTCTCTTTCTTTCTGAATGTTTGGCCTTATCTGATGTAGTGAGAGCCAATGCCGGAGGGAACAGCAAGTGCTCACATACAGGGTCTTCTTTTCTCCATGTGTTTTTTAGTGATAAAGTATTTGGGACTTCAGCAATATGGCCCAGGAGTCTTGTCAAGCAGACAGTATCCTGATCTTGTCCCTGGAACATGTCATCTCCTCATCTTTAGCACCTGCACTTTATTCTGTCAAGTTTGTTTGACCTCAGCAGAGGAATCATCCATCCTGCTGCATGAAGAGGCTGTGCAGAAATCAAGCGATGCATCGTGAGGTTGAGAAGAACTCACAAAAATCCAGAGCACGTTTTGTGCAGCGTACACACGAATGTTATAATGTGCTGCGTGCTGCAGAACAAAATCCCTTGATCTTTCAAAAGATCTAAAAGTGATTCCAGGGGGTGGAGTTCTTTGAGAATAACATGTATGAGACACTAGAGACTGACAGAACCCAGCAGGTACCTGTTTGTAGACAGAGCTTATCAACACTCATAGTAGTAGTGGCGGCGACCCACATCCACACTTGGCAGATATAACATAAGCCAGAATGAAATCTGAATAAACTCATCTTATACTTCATTAATTTCGTTCTTTCTGTTAACTTTGCCCTTACAGTGATCTCATCTTTTGATGCTATTTTCAACGTGGCTTTCTGGGCCTCAGTGATATACACTGCAGTTTGTGCTGTGTTTTCTCCTTTCTATAAATCAGCCAGGGAGCCTTGGTCTGCTTGGATGATCTCCAGACAACAGACTGATGATCACAGTGTACTGGTGTGTGTTTATTTAAATGCAGCCTTTCACAAGATTTGATTTACAGCACGACAGTATATTCTTCTAGAATCTTGCCGTCGTCTTTGTCCAGTTGGTCTACTTTCTGCCTCCGTTCCTTTAGTTGTCAGAACTGAGAGGTTAATATGCACATCACAGCTCTTGTGCTCGTTTTTGAATTCAGGAACCATGTTAGATAAATACAGTACATGCACACTATTAGTAGCCACTTTGTTTGAAACACCTTATACCTTATAGCTATACTCATGTAAGTCCCTTTATTAGTTACAACTAGAGTATAGTATTATTTACTGTCTGTAAAGTTTAAGGGTGATACAGCTGCCCCCAGTGATGTGGCAGGCCATTGTCCCTCATTAATTCATGGAAATGAATGACAGGCAGGATCCTTGTCAGCCCCAGGGGCCGGAAGAGCTGGAGCCCGTTTCTCAGTGGGAAGCACAGGCGGACTGGTTGAGGTTAATCCGAGCGTGATGTGAGGATTAGGATTGCTATCAGTAGGTCTGCAGCAGGATTTGGGGGCGGGGTTAACATGCCCTGCTGCTCTCCACTGCTGCACCTCTCCAGTGTGCCTTCATGACCCTGTCCTTCCTCAGGAACCTCACAGGCTTGTCTTCTGTGAGTTGATAGTACTCACCAATGGCACATTAGCTGCAATGATAGTTATGTTTTGAGTTTCAGTATTATTTATACTCTTATCTTACTTGTTCACCAGTATCAAAGTGATGTTTATATGATCGTGGTTTATAGTGGCAGCGTTATATGTTCCAGTGACTTTATCTGAAAGAACTTCTACTCCAGAGTTGTTGGTCATAGGTTTTGCACAGGAAGTTAAACATCCCTATGCCCTGGGGACTTATGCACTCAGAGTTTTGGTATTTAACCACAAGCTTATACATCATAGTCACAAATGAAGCTTTTCTATTCTAAAGGGTCCCTAAAAATCCATTTTCAGGTTTAGAAAACCACTGAGAAGGGCCTGTATATGACCTCAGGAAGACCTTCTCCTAAAGACAGTGTAAAGAAACCTCATGTGAGTCTACATGGTGCTTTTTTAAGAGTGAAAATAGGGTTCCTCCATGTGTCCATGTCACACTGGACACGATGTGCCACCCATGCCTGAGTTGAAAGTACTGCTCGGCTGGTGAGAATCCTGCCCTCGGAGCAAAGCCATTCTCAGTCTTTTAAGAGAAGGCAGAGGGGTTGTTTCATGTTCCCAGCTTCTGGGTTCAATCATGTTTTGACCCAGGGTCAGTGATGACATCATCCTCCCCTGTCTGAGAACTAGATCATGTACTGCCCTGTGTTCACTTCTCATGTCCAAACTGTCCACTCACGCTCGTGCTGCTTGCTGGCTTGTGCAGTGTCTGAAATGATCACCACTGTGCAATAATATTAATCCTCACCCTTGGCAAAATACTGCGTATCAACCTTTGGGTTTTGGAGCAGGCTACTGGAGGACTCCTCATCTTTAATGATTATGTGCTACCTAATCTTTAATGATTGCTTTCAGGGTGGTTACTCTAAAACCTAGTACTTCTCTAAATGGATTTGTAGTTTGAAGGGAGAGTTTGTTAGCTTGAATTCACCTAAGCAAAACAGACAGTTGAACATTTTAACTTCTACAGCACGTACGAGGTAAAGGTACTCTGGCATTAAACCTTAAAAACATATCATTCAGCATTCAGATTAGTGTACATGGTTTGGGGAAGGTTTTTGTAAAATACTTGGTTTTATAGACAATGGAATAATTATGCCCTGGAACTGTAGCCCACAGAGTCTATAAGAGGGACATTTTTTGTGTCCTGTGTGTAACTCTAAAACCGAGCATTTGACAAACACATTCCAAAGTATTTTACATTTCTCTGAATGCTGGATAAAATGTTTTATGGAGATTTAATACTAGATTACAAGCATATATCTTTTCTATGTTCAATTTAAAAGGATAAACCTCTTTCCCACATTTAGTACTGTAAGTTTTACAAAATGTAGACTGTCCGTTTTAATAAGATGGTAGTTCCTTTTCCTCAGCCCCTGCAATTTCAGACCTGTAAGGTTGGTCCATTTTTTCAGACAGTGTCAG
>JAOYMR010000007.1:10372671-10414211 GCA_025802075.1 Tenebrosternarchus preto | reverse complement strand
ATATATAATTACTATAAATATATATATATAGTGAGTCTCAACTGAATTTTCTTTGACCAAGCTTCCTTAACCATTAAAATGAATTAGGGGGAGGGAAAAGGAAAGAATTTCAACTAAAATATGTTAATAAGAAATGACATTGAATCTCCTGCTTCTGAAAATCTAGCAGTAGAATCTATTTGCACTCCTAATCTCCCACACCTCTGTGTTACTCAACTGCTCCTGAAGACCGTGACTAACTGGGTCAGGTGTTGGATTAGGGTGTGAGTCAAGCTGTGTGGGAGGAAAGATCTCCAAGATCCAGAATGGGAAATCCACATCAACTGGAAATGCTGATAAAGAGTTGGAAAAAAATAAAACATTCTTCTTTGCAGTTGCCCCACTTTTATCTACTGTCACAGAAAAAACACAGGAAATGCAAAGTGTATTACAGGGGCTTCAGATATGGTGTTTAGGTCATCATGAAAGGTGTGTTTAAATGTGTGGGCATGTGAATGTGTGCATTTGCTTTGTGCTGTTTCATCACCTTGATGAGAGGTGGAGACTCACAAACACACAGACAGAGCCACTCACTCCTCTCAGCCACTGTCTTTCTCCCATCTTCTCTTTCAGCATTTTCACCAAAAAAGGCAATGGAAGAACCGCAGCAGGAGGAGGAGGGGCAGAGGCCTGCTGGTCGACAGCAGGAGTGTGTGGGAGAGGATTTGGCTGGGAGGTGGGGGTTGGGAGGGGTGACAGAAGCATCTGGAGCTGGGCCATGCCACTGGGGGTCAGTTACACACATATACAAACACTGCCCTGCAGTTTGTGGGAAAAAGACTGAGATGGTGAGGATGAGAGGGATGTGATTGTGAGCTGAATGTGAGTAGGGAACTAAACTGTTACTGAAGAAAATCCATAATGTACACAGAATGGGGGGTGGGAGCATGTATGTGTGTGCGTGCATATGTTTGTCTTTCTTAAAACATGCACAGACTGAACAAATCCAAATAGCCTACAGATGTAAGAGAAGACTGAACTTTAAAAAGTCATAATAGAAAAGCAAGTGATCGTCTTGGAACAGAAGTAGTTCTGGCTGTAGAAGCAGCAGTTAATGTATCAGATGCATGCACATGAGAGGAAATCTACACACGCTCTTTCTTTGGTGTGAATTTACACAAGGGCACGAACCACAAAGTCAAAGCTTTTTTAGTTTGTATTTTGAGATGTCTAAGTATTTTACCATACAGTGTGTTTGTGAAGTTGCAAATGGCATATTGTGTGGTGCATAGTATTCTTTAAATGCTTATGACACTGATGGACTTCAAATGTTTGGTAGATTAGAAAGAGTAATTTTGTAACCACATAACACACAACAAAATGTTTAGACTATCTGCTGATTTTGTTGGATTTTCCTCTCTTTAGCATTCTTTCTTGTGATGTTGTGGAAACAGAAGTATTGCACAATTCATTTAGAGTAAGTCTTACACCACTGCCAGAAATGCTGAAAAGGGGAAATGATTCTTTCAGTCTGAAAGGATTAGCAGCAATTGCACAAAAAAACAAGATTTACATCTTTCATTTGAGAGAATGTGAGTCATGAAGGCAAAAGTGGACTAGTACGAGTTCATGACTTAGATTTACTCCAATATTCTGTTCAGTCAATTGGATTTAACTGCGTATTCACTTGATTCAGAGGTAACTGTTTAATAAAATGAATATCCTTAAAACACCTGAAATTA
This sequence comes from Tenebrosternarchus preto, assembly GCA_025802075.1. NCBI lineage: Eukaryota > Metazoa > Chordata > Actinopteri > Gymnotiformes > Apteronotidae > Tenebrosternarchus > Tenebrosternarchus preto. The sequence goes on along the minus strand of JAOYMR010000007.1, from coordinate 10,412,490 downwards.
TGTGACCAAAGAGGTCCTTATAATCCAGCTTCTCCTTGCCAAACCCAGTTAAGACGATTTGAAAGAGTAGAGTGTGAGAAATGCTCCAACCAAGGTAAAGTCCTTTACTCACCTATTCTTGAGTGATAGCTAAGAAACATTTGAGAAACATCAGATGAACAGCACATTTAAAGTACTGTTCATATTTTTCTCATACATGTTCAAACTGAAGCTCAGAATGAGATAAGGATTCAAAATGCCTAAAACAAATCAAGGATGATCAGTTATTTGGATTAGTGCACTCGGTCCATGAGTTCCCATGAAAGTGCTGCCCAGACAGGAAGAGAGACTGCATTCTTAAATAATGAAGTGATGGTGGGAAACAACAGCAGTTTGAATTCATTACTTGGTTTGTGCTTTACATGTGATTACTGTCAGATACCCAGTGCCAACAGAACATCTTACTTAGCTTTGATAGTTACAATATGCATTCAGTGTGGTATCTTTGTTTGACCTCATAGGGATTTATGTAATTGGTCATCATAAGGTTCAAGAAAATGTGTATATGTGGGGGGGGGGTTGTTTCTACATTATTGTAATAAATGAACCAGTGTTCTAGGACATGATGCAAAGTGATTATCTAGCCAGTTAAATGTTCCTTCAGAATATGTTTGTGACTGGTGAAGGGCTAGACAGATGCCAGAACACTTGGGCTCAACAGGAAGTGGTTCTATAAATCAGTGGAGAGGGCTTCTGATCACACACTCCATATTGCTTCCACATGCACCACACACTTTCAGCTCTTTTAACCTCCACCTTATCAGCCTGAGTGTGGTAAATGAGTTCAGCAGATGGGTACTGCTCTTTAGTCACTGTTTAACTCACCTGGCCTTGGGCAGTATTGGCATTATGCCTCTGTACAGCCCAACACACATCTGTGTATCATGTGGCTGTAAGAGCGCCAAGACTTGACATTCTGCAGCCCCCATTCATGGCCATTGTAATGCAATGAGGTAAATGCAACCCTGCATAGCCTTCTTCTATGAGCTGGAAATGTTAAAGTAAATGAAATAAAGAGAATATAAGTGCTAACGGGAACAAAAAGTCCCAACAGATTAATGAAATCTATCCTTCCACAACTCAAAACATGTTTTGCCAAGAAGAAAGTATAGGCAAAGGACCAGTCAAGTTGTGTACAGGGTTTATACACAATTTTAAAGCAAAGTTGCTTCATTGAAATGTAAGACGGCATTAGTCACAAGACACAAATACTTTTATTCAATTGTAAAACATACAATGTATTGTCTAACATTAACTCATGAGAGGTCAAGTTGTGTCACAGAAGCCCAAGATGAAATCATTAATCGAAATTAAAAGTGTCAAGAAAAGTGCCTCAAGGTTGTATCCTAAACTTCACCGAATACAGAGATTAGATTATCAGCACCATTCACTCCATGATTTCATTTAAGACCAGCTGACTTGCCTGTAATTCTATGAATGAGCTGTGAATCTTGTTTACATGCAAGATGAACAGCGTTCCTAACATCTGAGCTTTGTTTTATAGGAATTTTGTATGACTTAATTCCTAAACTAGAGATGACTAGACACCAATACAGTGGGCATTAGTTCATGGAATCCTGTTGTAGAAACAGACAGAACCATATGGTGATGGCAATTTGGGAACAAGTCTTGATAAACAGGGTGCAAGAACAGCACATTCAATTTATTTCAACAGCGCACAGGCAGCAGGTTCACGTGTGGTAACGGCTTAACATGCATTTATAGGCAGATCAGAGCTCTGAATGAAGCAGGTGTAGCTCGGCAAAAGATGTAATGGGAGGTGTGGGGGAAGGGTTCAACTTGATGCAAGGTAGAAACTAAAAGCTTTTTCAATCATGTCTTGTACAATGACACCATATACCCAAGAATGCTAGGTAAATGATAAACAGGTGACCAATTACTAAACAAATCATTCCTCTGTGCATCAGGAAATCACTGGAGCGTGCCTCCACCCAAGGAGTCAGAAGCTTCTGAGAACAGGATGAGGACCACACTCCAGGAAGATAACTGCAGAAGTGTGGCATGGCTAACCCCTCATGGAGCCCAAGGGGAAAACCAGGAGTGAGTCCTCGTTGAGCAATTCACTGACAGCTTGGAACGTCCCTGGGGGTGAGGTGCCGACTTATCAGCATGCTGATGGTGGAAGTCCAGCTTCAGCCCTGGATCCAGTATATACACAGCCAGAACCCAGCTCCTTTCCTCTGAGCTGTATCCCTCCCAGTCTGAGATACTGCAGCTTACCAGCCCAGCATCTGGAATTCAAGAGGCCATGAACTGCAGGTGCACCTTCTACATCAAATGACTGAGGGGGCTTGAGTATCCGGCAACACCTCATTCAGCAGTCCTGGAACAACAGGCTTGAGGGATACAACCAAAAACGGTAAGCAACTTATACTGGTCCATTCAGAATAGCAGCTGCATCTTGCTTCCTCCAATAGCCAAGATTCTTTGTGGATAGCCAAACGCAAACTCCTGATCAGTATTGAGGCCCATCCCTGTATTGACAAGCAGCCTGCCTTTTGTATTATATACGTTTGACGCACCTGCAAGTTTGTTCCCAGTCCTTCTCACTTCACCACATCCACTATAGGTACATCCAAAGACTCAGTCCATGGCATGAGTAAGGGTTGGTACCCTAGGCAACATTCAAAAGGTGTTAAACCCATGGCAGAACTAACCAGAGAATTTTAAGCCATCTCAACTTGCGGCAAATACTGAATAACTCATTCCTTTGGTGGGATATCTACAGAGATTTACCAAATTCCTGATTGAGCACCTAACATTGGCCATTAGACTGCAGGCGATAGCTAGAGGAAAGGCTGATTACACTGCCTAGGCGCTCCAAGAAGGCAGACCAGGTCTGTGAGAAACTGCAAGCCAGTCAGACAATCTCTTCATGAAACACAGAGAGCCAAAATATTTGATGGAATAAGGTTTCCACTGTTTGAAAGGCAGTCGGGAGGCCTGAGAACAGAATGAAGCATGGACATAAGTTAAACATAACATGAGATTAAACAATTAAAAGATTAAAAGACATAGAACAAAGACATTAGCACGAACCAGATGAAGAACTGAGATCAACAGGAGGAAAGCATCAGCAAATACTTGAGTGCCTGAAAGCACAAGTACATGCAAACATAAGCTCAATAACCAGCAACCAAAAGACCAAACCAAAGATCCAAAATAGTGTAGATAATGAAGGGGAATGGGAAACAGGTGGGAGAAGAGTAACGCGGAGCAAAGCAAAAACCAGGAACGGACTGCGGATCGTGACGGCTTCTACCCTGAAGCTATTGTCACGAATGTACTTGGTCTACATCTTGTACATCGACAATGCACAGGCTAACGATGGGTTAAAAAAAATTTACACCATATAAAGAATGAATCCAGAATGAATATCACACTCTGAAATATTCACACATTTGTCAGGAAGAATCTGTACCCGCAAAGCAAATAGCAATTGTCCTGTATGAGCTGCATTAGGTGTACAACGCATACAGGCCAAAGGGTGGTTAGCAGCAGTGTAGGCATTTTCAGTGGGATGAGATCTATACCAACCTCCATGGACCTAATTTTGCTCTCCATCTATGAGGTCCAGAGTACTAAAATGGCCTCTGTCATTGGGAAATATGGCACTGTTTATGTCATCAGTAATGCCCAAACTGCTGGTATTTACCTGTTTAATTTAAACAGTGAAAACAAAAATGGCAAGGTCAAATGAGATTTTCCATTGTTGGTTGAAGTACTGAAAATATCTGTTTAAATCCCAGTAGAAATACAAATCCAAAAAAAGAAATGCATCTATATTCTATATGAATGGTTTTGGATATCACTCTGAGCAATTCATGGTTTCTCCACTGTGGTCCACTATGACATTTTGGCACAAGCAAAGATTATCAGTAAGGGTACATTTCCAGTAACCTAGAGTTATCCAATTACCTTCCATTTCATATATCTTTGATGTAGAAACTGTTACAGGTCCCATCAAACAATCCACCTGCTAGTATGCTCCCATTCTCTGGGATATCAACAGTGAGATAGAGTATGCTGTTGCTGGTGACCCTGATCTATCAGACAAGCCCACTGGGATAACCTATGTGCCAGAGACCTATAGAGGTAGACCCATTTCCTTGGCCACAGGACACTGAGGACTAACCCATACCCAGCAACTCATCTCTACTTGTGGCCAGGTCTTAACTTTGATGGACAGAGATGCATCTTGCCTTGTACAGTGTGCACAGGCCATACAACTTCTCCCAATGGGAAAATTGGAACCATTACCCATATCTTAGCAGCCCGGGTCAAATTTGTCAGTAAATTTTGTCACGGACCTCCCATGTTCAGAGAGTAGTACTGGCTGAGGTTGATCGGCTTTCAAAAGCCTGTTGCATCCCGTTTCCAGGGCTTCCCAATTCACTCCAAAAAGCTGAGGCCCTGACCCACCATGTGTTCTACTGTTTTGGGCTGTCAGAGGACATAACATGTAACCAAGGTCCCAGTCATGATTGCCCCTCCCCTAGCATCATGGTTTCTCTGGCTGCCCTCATTCACATCCATTCCTGGTTTTCCATCCCATTCTGATTACCTTCCTGGTTTTTGCTTTTGCCTCTTTATTCATGTCACCCATCTGGTTCCTATTCTCCTTCACTATGTCTAGTATTTAAGGTTCTCTGGTTTTAACTTTAGTTCCTGGTTATTGCGTTTATATTTGCATGTCCTGAAAGCTTTGCTGTTCTGTTCTTCCAGGTTCTCTGTTTGCTTTGTGCTAGTGTCTTTTGTTCTTTTTAGCTCCACTTTGTCCTCTTGCTCTTTGTCCATCTGTTTATCCTACCTCTTCTTATGTTGGTTTTCCCTTGTTCATGCCCTTCATGATTCATTGCTTACTTTTGTAGTCCCCTCTTGAAATTTTAGTCCCTAGTTCCCCTTCTCCTTGCTTGTTTACCGTTTAGTCCTGGTCCATCTAGTTTGTGTGACCTACTCATTGTTACTATTTTCTCTTGTGTTGGTTTTGTCTCTGTTTACATTTAACTTGTATTCCTTTCCCAGTTCACATGTTATCTTTTCATGACCCTGGTTGTTCAATTCAGTTTAGGTTATGTGAAAATATATATGTTTAGTCTTCACTTGAGTTTTTTCTAGATTAATCGTTCATGTTCTGTTTTTGTGAGTGTCCTGTTCCTTGTTGGTTCATTTAGTACTTCCTGTCATGTTTAGTAATCGTAATGTCCATGTGGTTTTCTTCTGTACTGTCTTATTAATCTGTCGCTGTTTCTTGATTGTTTTATTAAACCCATTGAATTTTCATCTCTTGTTTCCTGAACTTCATGCTTGTGTTCTGCCCAAGCCCCCCAAACATTACAGAATAACCAGCCATCCAGTGAATGCAGCAAGTGGAAACCACAGTACTATGAACCACTAAATCTTGTTGTTGATCCCAAAAAGCCTCCAGGGCTAAGAAAGTCTTTCTCTGCTTGGAGAACAATGAATCCTGCCCACAGACCCTCCAACAAGCCCACAATTTAAAGAATTTCACCCAGGTGAATGAAAATGTACACAAGGCCTCTTGCCCCCAGGATTATGATTGCAAGGGTGCTATTGAGGGTTTTTTGCTAGTGTGCATAAATATTTATTTTGCTCCAAGCATTCAGTAGGTTCCAAGTTTCCCCCAAGGGGAAAAATGGACCTTTGGTTCCTTACAAATAAGGTTTTGCAGTGGGCCATTTTATTGCAGCTATACCGAGGTCAGGGCTCTTGGAGAACTGTCTGTGGGTTTTGCTGATTCCCAGTGTCCCCAGTCAGTTCCAGGTACCCAAGCCCTGAGAATGAGCCCGAATCTGCTGCCACACCTCTCCTGTCCTTGATGCAGAAGTTGTTGCTTCTTCCCAGGATGCCAGTGGTTGGCCCCTGCAGCCTTCAGAGGGTACCTGCTCCTGTCACCATCTCCTGTGGCAACTCTGTTCCTCCTATTGGGTCCCAGTCAGTTCTACTGTCTTCTGTGTTCCTGCCTTGGAGTGTCTCTACTACTCTGGTTCCTGTCCCTGCATCCCCTGATCTTGCTACTAGAGTTTTGTCTACTCCCTTGTTCAGACCTATGGGTCCACTGAATGCTATAGACTCCATGATCCCCATGTATCCAGTTCCTGTGGTCCTGCTGTCCTCTTTCCCAAATTTTGTTAATGTCCCTGTTGCTTTCTGTACCTATTCCTACTTGTTCATATGCCACTGTCTTCCATTGCTGTGCATGTGCTGATCTTGCTACTTGTTTTGCAAATACTTACTCATTCTTACCCCAATTCACTGCTTCAATTTGGAGGCAGTTTATGACGTGCCAGGAAGTAAACATCAACCTCACATTTGGTCATTACCCTAAATCAAATGAGATTGAATCAAGAACTCAGCAGATATTTCACTACAAGTCAGGAGAGAATATAGCTCATTGATGGAGATCCCACATTCCTTTAATGCCCTTCCTGTGGCCACCCCTCTGGAGTGATGTTTGGAAGTAGTGATTTGGTCATGAGTCTACCCCTAGCAGTACGTACCCAGTGCTGCACCTTCACTGAGTACTGACACCTGGAGTTCATTTTCTATTTCATTACTGGACTCTTATAAAAGCACAATCTCATTGTCTCTCTGTGCACAGCCTTGCCCATGTACTTGCCTTGTTGCCTAATATTACCTTGTCTTGATCAGTTGTTTCTTGATATTCCAGGTACCATTAGTTTGGGTTGGCAGTATCTTGCTCTATCCTGAGTTCTTTCAGTGCCTTTTGTTTCGTTTGTTCAGCCCAATGTTTCATGTAGTCATAGTTTCTTTTCTATAATTGTGGCTTTGGCTTTTGTTTGATTTAAAGTTTCCCCTACAACAGTGTCAGCCCTTTTCTGGTCTGTTTACTGGTAACAGTAATGATGACATGAATACTGTCTGCACACTTGTATGTCACATTATCATTAAACATATGTCATATGTCCAAAATATTGTCACACGTTCCAGATCACCTGAGTTTTAATTGCCTACACCTGTCCCTCCTTTAGTACATCTCCACCAGCCCTATTTAGGTTTGGTCTTGCCACTTCCTCGATGTGAAGTATTGCTAACGTATGTTGAGTACCAAGTGTTTGTTTGCTTGTCGGGACCTCTGGTGTATTGATCTCTGCTTCTCCTGTAGACCTTACCTCCCCTTTAGCCCTCAAACCTGTGACTGACGCCGTTTACCTGGCACAACCCTGGACCGTTTTGACTACTATTTTGCCCTCTGTTGTGTTTGTGTTTCCTCGCAAATGCAGTGTTCTGCTGGTGTTCAGATACAAGTTACTCTGCAACTGGATCTGTCAAAGTCTCTGTCTTTTAGAAACGTTACAAATCTATACCAAAATACACCAAAGGTGTTGTACTTTGCAACTATAAAGGGAGTGCAAGATGGTAGGTTACAGCATCTTTTTTAGTTTTAGGTTTTACCTGAATTTTGAGTAGGGAAACATGGTAGTAAAACATGTTACAAAATGCTTAATTACAGATGTATAGTAAGACTGGTTATATGCAATTCAACCATTCACATCAACATTCTTACTCTTCAATCACAATTCTGTTTATTTTCCACTTTGTTCTACAGCTCATGGCTGTGATATTTTTTTTAAGATGTTACATTATCATTGTATCTCACATTGGTCTTATTGTATCTGTTGTTAATGTAGCAACACTGGATGTTTTGGCTTGGAATAGACACTTGCTTTGCTCCAGAAACATTGCATATTCACTTCAGCACAGTTGTGGTATACTAACCAGGGTGGTTTATACCACATTTAAAATCCTTAAAATCTGTTGGGTATTCTTTCTATTCTTTCTAGACATTCGCCACCAAACAAAACCATGAGGATTAATGTAGAAATAGTGAAAAACTAATCCTATAGATCTGCACTACAAAAATAACGGGCTACATTTAGAAACAGAGATGTGGTATTTTAAACAGACGGGAGAGATGGAAGTAGAGAGGAAGGGGCGGACAACGGAAAAAAAGGAGGAAAGGAAAAGTTGACCTTTTACCGTTGGCTCTGTGAAACGTGGCACCAGAAGTGTGCAGTGCTGGAGGAGCATAAGCGCAGGCTGTGCATTCCAAGGGTTTCCTTTAATCCCAGAGAGGCTCCCCTCTGGCCCCTGTCAGCATTCGATTTAGCCTGGGTGTACACTTGACATAGTACTCCGGGTTGGCTTTTGCCACAGTTATGCATGTTGTATGCAGCATTCAGAAATATTGGATCTGTGCGTGCGCTGCTGATGGCAGTATAGCATTTCATCCCAAAACACAAGTGCGGATAAATATTACGTTAGTGTGCTAAATGATGTTTTTGCTTAATGGTTTTCCTAGATTGCAAAATGTGTTGCTAAAATTAGAATGATTCCATTTGTTTAGTCCAAGTTTGCTGCATTGATTCTTACAGTGCACATCAGTCTTGATAACTGTCAACACTTCTGTGATCACAAGGATAAAAAAAGGGACATAAGAAAATTTTACAGTTTCATTGCTCTAAATCTTACTGTCACAATCAAATTTGATGTTTGATTGTAAAGGTTTAAAAGCCAATTATGTGGTTTGGCAATGTCTTCACCACATCCATTCTTGCCCTCTCTCTCTGAGGTTGAGGCAATATGAGCCCTGCAAACCATATGTCTCAGATGGTTTGATTCTCCACTTTGTCCACCAAGCAGTCATTTTGTGTGTGTGTGTGTGTGTGTGTGTGTGTACAGCTTAGTATCTTTTATATGAATGTATCAGTATAACAAAGCCTTATCAATAATTTGACTCAGCTGAAACCTAATTCTGCTCAACAAATCTGTCATGAAAAGATTTATTAAATGGAGTAGGGTTTGCTTGTTACATATCAGACTTATGGTGCTATCCTCTTATTGGCATTTCTTCACCATACTTACTTCTCTAGTTATACCATGAATCTAAAACACATCTGGAAGCAGAAGTAACATGTTTTTATTGCCTGTTCACACCTGCACACTGAAACACGTCTTGTCTTTTTGTATTTTAAATCATTTTTTTTCTATGTTGATGTTCACAGTAATAGCCTAGGCACAGTCACCTTATCTTCCCTGCAGATTAACTCAGTTAGTGTTTAAACACTCTCAAGCACTTTCAGGTGTGCCTGATGATTCACTATGTCAACAATTTTAACTGAACATATTGCAGAACCATCATGAGTCCTCCTCTTCAAACTGTAAGACAGTGTCCAGACACAATGTAAAAACAACTGAAAATATTGCAGATGTTTAATAAAAATAAGCTAAAGCCATCGTTCGGGATGATTATAGCAAAACGCATCTAGACAGCTGCTAACCAGATGGTTTGTTTTTATACATTTAGTTTGTATATTCAGACTTAGTTACTAAGGAATGGATGATGAGGATTTACACAGTCACCTGGAGGCTCTATGGAAATGCTTCAATTTAATGAGGTCTTAGGTTTATGGTTTAACTATTACATATTAACCTATTAAGTTAAAATTGGTATTCAATATATACCAGGGGCAACCAGATAATATCACTAGTATTATCTACTTTTTGCTACTAATTTTGTACTTTTGATTCACTTTGGACAACTGTGGACCGCATGTATAAATCTAATCTGTGACATTAACCAAGTCTGACGAAAGGCTTTCAGAGACCTTGTCGTGTTCTCATGTTATTCATGACAAGAAAATTGCTGACTTTTTCAGGTTAACATGTCCAGGCATTATCACTGCATGGTATCTGGTGGGGGTGGGGGGGAAGTGACTCATGCCAACATCACCACTCTACTGTAAACCAAGAGTGGAGAACATCTTACATCTGCTATGTGCTCCTATAAAGTGCAATCATTTAATTCCATTTAGTCATCCTTTGCTACTCTTCTTAAGCAAGATGTCATGCAAGACCACAGCCAGACCTGGCAGGGCTTTTTAATACATCTGTGTATATTGGGAAGCTAAAACTGAGGAGCTCCACCTCTGACCATGTAATAAACTTCCTGCCAGATCTGTACTATAGGCCCATACTACATGACTCTATTGTTAACTATAAATATCAAATACAAGTAAATTTTTTTCTAAAATATTTAAAAGTCACTGGACATGAGACCAGCCTGCAGAGAAGACTGGGAGAGATACCTGTCCTACATTACACAAAGAAAAGAAAACTAAAACAGAAATTCATTTATATTTACATTTACACTTTTACCATTTAACAGATTATCATATTCTGAGTGACTTACAAAATAAATGTTTGTTTAAATACTTTTGAAAGAGATGGGTTTTCAGTAACCATCTGAAGACAGCTTGGATCTCTGCTGTTCAGACAGCCAAATAAAATCCCTGGGGTGCAAACACAGAGGAGAATCTTAATGCTTGTCTTCCATGTATCTTGAAGCATGGCTGGTCATGGAGGGCTGTAATTGACGCTCAAAGGGATCTAGGTGCAGACTGGTATTTGACCATTGTCATCAGGTAATGTGGAGCTGTTTACCTTTGCAGGTAAGCATCAGGGTTTTAAATCAGAGGAAGCCAGTGGAGGCAACACAGCAGAGGGATGATGGGGATAAGCTTCGGAAGGTGGAAAACAAATCATGTTACTGTATTATGGTTTGGTTGCAAAAGCTGATGACAGTAATCCAGTCTCAAAAGGAAGACTATACAAGCCTGTGTGATGAGAATGTGAATCTGCTACATGTTCACTAGCAAAAGTGCTCCTCCAAGTAGGCCTCAATCCATTTCCATGCAGACCAAGTAAGTCCAGTATTAAAGAGGGTTGGTAAGAGGATCTTGAGGTTAAATGTCAAAGACAGCAGAGAGGACAAAGAGAATCTGGACCGATAACAGTTTCTCAGATCTTGGTCCGTGGAGCTTCTCCATCATGGCTACAAGAATGTGGAAGAGGATTTGCATGAGGATACGAGGGGCGGGATTCCCTAGAGAGACAACAGCAAATACCAGTGAATATATTTTGTTTGTTTCCTATTACAGAACACACCTTTTGATCAAATTTGTTGTATTATGTAAGATGTCTATGTCGATATTTTAATTCTAACTAGAAAAGAGTTCTTCAGATCAAATCACGATCAAATCACGATTGGGGCAAAGTGTTAATCTCCATTTTAAATGCAAAAAGGAAAACGCAATGTATTTGGTTCAGCACGTGCTGTTGCCATAGTTCATAGTTTGTATATACCATCTGATCTCTCCCCTCAGGTGAAACCAGCCATGCCTCCTGAATTCAACCACTGAGTGCATGAGTGCAGCCTACCGATTTTGAAAAAGCTTTGGCAATAGTAAACTAGTAAAGTTCTAGTTCAAATTATGAGGAGAGTCAAAACTACTGAAAGATTTCAGAACGGTAACAATGGAGGTCTGCACATTATTGATCCTTTCACTGTAAATTTGTATCGAGTATTACTTGAGCATGGAAACACTTTTGAGTCTAAATGCATTACTAACTGAATATTAGTAATGTGACAGTTCTCTGTTCTGTGTCTGCTACTGTACAGTACCGCTGATGCACTGTATGAACTTAGAAGAATACATTTTGAGAACAGTTCTTCACCTAATGACTTCATCACACCAAGTTCAATGTTAATGTACTGTCTACGTTTTTTAAATTTCATTCATTTAATTTATACCTGTGAAAATTTTATTTCCACTAATAAAATGTCATTTAAAAAAATATTTTTTATGGCAAATGAATTCATGAAACAAGAAAAAAAGCATTAAAAGGTAAAACGGCTTTGCCATAACAAATTAAATTGTTGATATCAAAATGTATTCCTGAAATCAACAAAAGTAGGATCAAGTGCTAAAATGGTTTTCTATAGACACATTATAACCACAAACACATGCATGTGGCCTCTCTCTCTCTCTCTCTCTCTAGCATATACACACAAACACACATATACACACATGTTGATGTCATCAATCCAAAAAAGAGCAGAGTCCAAAATACAAATTGAATGTTTGATATACTTAAACGATGTCTATTATTCGCTCATAATGAAACCTTGATTTAAACAGTACAAAAAAAGTATCAGTACATAGTTGAAATAAGATGGTATTATTTAGTTGTAAAAAAAAGTTTATACAAATTCTTTTTGTTTAGGCTCATATTACCTATCAGAGAACGTGCATTTCTAAATTATCACAATGCTTAAGCAAATCTAATTCTGTAAATCAAATAAACATAATAGAGGCAGTTATTTTTACCCACAGTGCAGCTGAAACTGTAATCAAAGTATCTTGCATGCTGTAGTGCTCTCATGTGGACAAAATCCTTATTGCATAAATGGTATAAATTCACTGCCTTGTTATATAAATTCATCATGCACCACATTATAAGATGTATTTCAATAAATGTTTGATTTGTCCATTTTGGGTTTTTCAAATGTATTAAAAGCATCCCTCTTTTTATGCCACCATGTGTACACGATTTAATATTACGGTGCAGTTAGTTCACTGTTAAGGGGCAAATTGACCAATAAATGTTTAACTGGATTTATTGATATAGCTATTATAATGTTCCTCTGTATTTATAAAATAAATAAATTCTGAACCCAGAGTCCAGCTGCAAGAGAAACCAAGAGGGAAACCATCCGGAAAATTCATACACATTTGTCAAAAGAAAATTTCACTGAAATACAATACTGCAAGTATTTTACAAGTTCATTGACTGTCTCTTATCAATATGCATTTACATTACCTTCCCCTTCTGTGTTACTGGCAATATTTGCTGACAATATCTGTTTATAATATTAGAGTAAATAAGCAGAGGATAAACGCCTCCAGGAGTAAACAATAACTGCCCCTTTCCCACTGATGCTAATTATAAGGATAATACTTATGGAAACTTATCAGGTATGAAGACAAATGACACTTTCTGAATAGAGTTTCATGAAAAATAGTTTGGAAAGCTTTAGAATTTGTGCATTATCATTCATCCAAATGTGGTTTGATTTCTAACTTGCAGTAATAGACTTGCAGTTTTATTTCAATACTGAAAACATCCTTCATATATTCATAATCCAGACTTGGAAGAGTATGTGAACCTCTAGGCCAGAGGTGTCCAACACTGGTGCCAGAGATCTTCTACCATGTAGAGTCTGAAGCTCTTAAATGGTTTGGGTGTATTGTGGATGGAACTAAATTGATGAATAGAGATGGAATGAAAAACTCAAAATTATATCAAGAAAGGTTACAGAAGAATATATGAGTAGCACTTCCATCACCCAATGCTTAATGAAAATGCAATGAGACAATGTCCTTAAACAAAGGAGTAAATCAACAACAAAATGGCTTAAGTGGAAAAAAATTGTCTGGAATGGCCAAGTCCAGACTTCTACCCAAATAAGATCCTGTGGAAGCAGATACTGAAAATGTTTGGTAGAGATTTTTGCTGCTGAAGGAGGTTCTGCCAGTTAATAAATTCAAAGATCCACATTTTTATACAAGCCTATTAAAATAAGAAGCATAATTGGTCTATTATTGTGATATAGTTAAATATTATAGAATATTCTGATTTTGTTGAGGATCAAACCTCAACAAGTAATTAAAGAAATTCAGGTAATGCCATGTTCTGAATTCATAAACTTTTACTTGTAACTATTTAGAAACTGGTAATCTGACTAACCATCAGAATGAAGTTGTCCGTATTACCACAGGTTCTAGGGGATATGTAGACTTCAGAACAGCAAATATAACTCGGCTATAAAAATAAAAAAAAGTAATGATTTTGTTTGTTTAAAAAATGCCTTATAAATAACCAGTGTGTATTTTCCATAATAGCTGACACCAGGAGTTATTCAGCAAAATGACATTCAGAATATTAATGGTAAAATGAACATGTTTTGCTTGGATCTTTTAAGTCTAATAATTAAGTCTGTACACCCACCAAATGTCAAATAGTGTGGTAATGCTGCTGTGATACAAAATCCACTATGTGGCAGCATTGTATAAAGGTTTATCCATCTGCTTGCAGACGATCAAAGTGATGGTATTTCCTTAGGTAGATAGAGAGCTAAGATGGAGAGTACTCCTTTAACAGGTTGAAGCTTTGGAAATAATAAAGTACAAATCCAGGAATTTGTATTTTGTTCTGTATTTGTGTTTTTTGTGTATCAGAAATATACACAACCCAGAGGAATTACAAGTACTGGAGAACTTTCTCCCTTTTATTCTCATTGTCACATTCAGTTGATTCAGTTCACAACAATATTCAAATACTCCACTCCAGCATAGCAGGTGGCAGTCATGAGCCACCAATTAACACTTCACCTGTTCAGCATACAATAATACTGTACATCTGTGCCTGCACAATAGTGAAAACGTGCAATTCTCTTGGCCTCTTGCACTTCTGTATATAAATACCTCTTCCTTCACATTTACAGCTGTATAAAAGAAACTGACTCTTGGTGGCTTTGACACAATCGTTGAAATACATAGACATCTGCTTGTTTATTAATGAAACATCAGGAAGAAGGAATCGTGAGCTCACAGCATGGTCGATTCCTGTCTATAATGAACTTGGTCACAAAAGCAAATTATGAGTCAGCTTTCTTAACATCCAGATGCTTTGTGATTATGAGCTTTAACTATGGACTACTATATGTGCTTATTCACTGCAACTCATATAGCAGTACAGATTGAACATGGTTCATCTATAGTGTTTTCTTCTGATCTGTTCAATTCTATATTAATGATAACTTGTGATTTATGGTCCATTATGTATCACTGTCTTTTAAATCTAGGTCATTAATCAGGAATTTACACTCAACAAGTGAGGGTAGACATTTAAATACCCTAAGAACTAGGATGATTTAATATGGCAATGGATTACCATTGCCATACTGAAACAATGATGTTGCTAACATGTTCTGCAAACATTAACTAGAGCAGAGTGCCTTGGAAAGCCAGACAACAGAGCTACTGGCTTCCCCACAGATGCCCAGTGTGCTTAGGCTTGACACAAACAGGAGTCTCCCAGTCTCTGATGACCTCCAGTTGGATCATGCCTGCACTGACAGCCGTTTCATTATGGCTGCAGTCATCTTGTTTTACGAATAGACTCGTTGCTCCTGTTCAGACTGTTGAAGGCAAGGCTGGATAACTACCGAGCCTGCAGCAAGGGCATCTTCTGATTCATCTGCTCCTATATTAGAGGTAAAGAAGCAGCCTACTTATCAATACAATGCAACCAATGATTAGTTCTTTTAGTTTAACTGAACAGTTTGTTGGATTTTTTTCATCTCTCTAAACTTTAAAAGCCTCTAAGGTCTGGTTATACCATCCCATCTACTGGCACGAACAGTTCCGTGCTAGACAACACAAACAATCTGCCAGCATATAAATCCCTCTGTCTTTGCACTTGATCACTCACAGTTCCAGAGGCCCTCCCTTTTGAACCTTTCTCTTTTTGGCCCCTTCTTCACCCTCCTTCAGATCTTGAGCCATGCAAAGGGCTGTTGTGCTTCAGAGTGGGAGAGATGGAAACCGAGGAACAGGCTTCTCTCAGGGGGAATCCCTGAGTGCATCTGAGGAGAGCTGGATTCTGTTATGATTTGAATGGAGGAGAAAAATTGGTGAACAGGATAAAATAGAGTGTCATGATGTGCTGGAGACTGTTGGCCTCGGGTGCCCCCTGAGAAGTTTACTATGGAAGAAGGGAGCCAGAGGGGTTTCACGTTAGTGGTCTGCTCTCCTCCTGGGAGACCGCTGTAGAAAGAGCTGGGAGGGTGGCAGTCAGTGATGCTGACAGGTCGCAGTGAAGTGGGCCAGGCAGAGAGGCAAGGAGCAACACTTACTGCAGTCTCAGTCTCGGTTCACTCAAGCCTCACCCCTGCAATCCAGTGTACCACTTTACCTCTGATTGTAAGTCATTTACATACTGAGTGACAGTTGGTAGTATTTTGCACAATATGGAACACGGGGCTGGAAGAAAATGTGTGTGACGTGGAATAAAATCAGCAGAATCATGTCATCCTCATATCTCACAAAAAGAAAAAAAGAACTAGTACTATTCCAAACAGCAGTGATGTTTTGCAAGGTTTTCACAATAGAGGAGCATGAAATACTGGATGAAAATATTGGACCAGCAGTCCAGCAGAGGGTCAGTCCAGCAGAGGGTAAGTCCAGCGAGGCTGACCGAGAAAGCTGAGAGAGCAAGGTGGTAAGATTGAGAGCGAAAATGCTAGAGAGGAAGAGGGTGAGGAAGAGAGGGACCGAGTGACTGAGAGGGAAAGCTGCATCCCAGGGAGACCACGCAAGAATTTACAGCCAGGAAGGGGGGTGAAGGCGTGATTTACGGAGAACTCCCTACCGTTGTCCAGTCCTCCCCACCAAAATGAGAAACGGCTGTCGAGGTTGCGGGGCACAGGTCCCGTTAGACCACGCCCCCTGGCGATGTCACATCATTAGTTTTTATTTCTGTCTGTGCTTTTATAGCTCTTGCGTGGACGCCAACGACTGCTATGCTTTCTGCCCCGTACTCGATTTGTTGACATCCCATCTCTTGGAGTCACGGCCTGGAATCACAAATCACTAATGTGATGCTGTATCTCTTACACTTGCTGCTTGTCTTATGTTGCACTCCCACCAACCCCACCAACCCCACCCCCCCACAGCAGATGAAGCAGGGGAGTCTCATCTTCCTGCACTTGGACAAACTAGCCTACATAATGCTAGACACCTTACTCAGCTGCTCAACAAATTCTTTCGTTTCATGTTGATGTCAAAAATGAGACCTGTTTTACAAAATCAATAAATATACAATTCATACAAAAAATTATTAAATTCAACTAAATTAAAATTGAATTAAACCAACATTCAAGTATTATAGAGAAAATACAAATGAACATAGCAATGCAGTGTGAGTAGACAAGCAAATTTATTTTATGCAAGAGTTTCAAATAACATATAACATATACAATAACAAAGTATACTGTATCAATAAAGTAATTAGGATCAATATAACTGAAATTAACATTTTCATTGTTAGAATCCTCATCATAAATGTCCTTTATGAAAATCTACTGAGGAAGCAAATATTTTGTCAAGCAAAAATGCTACAAACATTTCAAAGTTCTATTGCATCACTTGTATGATAGAATGACTCATTCTCTGTAACTGCTGTATACTGCTGGATGTTATGGATTTGCTAAATATGACCCTGTAGCAAACATATAGGTAAAATAACTGACCAGTCATATGGTATGTAGATTGCTGTACTGTATGTGAAGCCTAGTGAAATATCTGTGCTGCTACAATGTACCCATGTTTTTTTTTTTTACTTCACTGGTCACATGACCATCTGCATTTCCTCATAACCCATTCAGAACATTCACACAAGCTTCTTCTCTTTTTTCCTTGAACCTAAGAACACAAAGACATAAACAAAGACACACACACTCAAACATACATCACATATTTCTCAAACATACTTTTTACATTCTTCCTTTCATTACTCATTGCAGATTACTGTGTTTTACTTTGATTGGCCAGTGTATAATGGCAGCCAAAGTAAATTAAAATACAAAGCTTGTCTGACCAATGAATGCTCTTAAGTTTATGGCTTTAGACATAAACTTATTTTTAGATTGATTTTGAATCAGTTTGTCACATTTTGTTTTTCTCTTTCACTAAACCACACATTAGTTCCAGTGACTTGCTTTTGTTTCATTATAAAATAGAAATAAAAAACTAAAGTGTCTTGATAGTGTTGATTTATTCCATGCCTACTTTTGTTTGGTACCTGTTTGAAAAGTAAACACAGCAACACTGGAGTAGGAAAAAGTAATTAAAACAGGATTAGGAAAACAGCAAAAAGGATGCCAGCAGATTTGAAATGATAACATGAAGAGGAAGACATTGTTTAAAGTCGCTCACATTAAATATAAAAGCAGGATTGAAACATTTCACCCACTCAACACTCCTCACAGGCACGTAGACGGACGGACGACCTTTCACAATCACGGCCTTCCAAAGTGCTTCCAACTGCACAAACAAAATGCCTTTTCCCTACTCCTGCCTATCTTTATACAGTATATAGTTCATCATTTATTGCAGCAATCCTCCAGTTCTCTTTGAGCTTGTTCATCAATGCTCAGCAGTGCTGTTCCTGCTCAACATCAGTCTGACACTGTCCCGGGTGAATGGAGACACTTGGCAGTCTTTTTTGGATGGCCAATGTTCTTCCTGTTCTTTAGCCCACCCCTGCCACTGCAGGGCTATGGTATGGCGCTTGTTGTAATGGGTGAAACAGTGGTTGCTGGGCTCTGGGCATTTTTCCTCTTGCCACCCCCTTTGCCACTGTCCTTGGAGCCCCGGCCACGGCTTTTGCCATTTGATCCTCCTTGGTTCTTTGGCCCCTTGTCTCCTGAATAAGACAATAAAATTAAAATCTTTAGAATGCTTGTGTTTAGTTTGTCGAACTAGTGGTAATTTAAAAATGGGACTACATAACAGTGCAGCTTGGGTTAGATTTTTTTCTAAAATAAAAACCTTCTTGCCTTCATAGATTTCAGTTCTAAAGGAAGAGTGCAGTTGTTTGTAAACGCCACTATGATGCAATGCAGCACATTCTCATGATGACAGGCAATGCACAACAGCCCCTCCGTATGCCATAACTGTGGCCCAGACATTAATAATCAAGGGCCTCGTGAGGGTTGACGCCCAAAGCTGGAGAAGGTCTCAACACTCAAGGAGACAAAGCTAGCAGGAACATAATGGTCTTTATAAACACTGTAGTTGGCTGAGGTGAGTTGCTCTTCCAACCTCCCTCCTCTCACGGCTAAGCTCTGTGTGTGTATGCGTCTGTCACTTATTTTAAGTGCATAACCACTTCATCAGTACAAACATCCATTAGAGAGGCTTTCAAAGCCCTGGGGTCAAAGAGAGAAATTACAACCAAGCATGAAGGTGAAGAGGCCCGAATATGAGAACTCCGAAATGTCAGACCTGGACTGCTGCTGCTTTCCGTATCAATATGACTCTGAGAGTCAGAGTTATGTGTGTGACGGCCTCTGAATTGGAATATACCAGCCTGGTCGGTATATTCCAAGTATTCTTAACAAAACTACTTCAACCACAGCATTGTCAAAAACAAGGAGAAAGGAACACAGGCTGGTTCGTTTCCTTGCAGTCTCCCCAGCACTACTGTAAGGAGTGAGGCCCTCTGTGCTGACTGATGTTTGTTATGAAGCTGGTGTTGTGAGTCTCAGTTCCCTGGAAACCGAATCAACACTCATATGGGGCTGGAGAGCATTTGCTCTGTGTTTGATGACATGAGCCTCAAGGCGACTCTGCGCTGCTCAAACTGGCACTCTTTTCACTTTAACACTTTATATTCCTCCCCCAACCCCCACCACAACTCCCACTATCTCCACCCCATCTGTTCTGTGTCTTGATAGCAGTCTATAGACTTTAAAGGTGACATGGTTTCCACACACAAAACAAAACTATTGGATTAAGTAAACAGCTGCCAAGTATATATAGAGTAACATGATGGTTATAATATATCTAGAGTAACGTGATGGTTATAATATATCTAGAGTAATGTCATTTTGTCAAGATTACCATTGTGCCTGTAAAGCATTTAAACCCTTTGGCTGAAACTCAGTGTGGCGTGACTGTTGTAGTAAACAGCACTTAAGATGCAACATCTTATGCACGTCATTAATATGAATGACTACTGGCCAGAAACATCTGAACATACTAATCACAGGTGCAACTAATTATTAGACAAATGATACTGGTGTCCCACACTATATAAAAAAAAAAAAGACATGTAGAATTAGATCATCATCACAAATATAAGTGCTTTTATTCATTACAACTGGTGTCCCACCAGCTAAATTTCTTCATTACAGTGTGAAATTGCCAATTTAAGTCATAAGTATATTCTAATAGTTCTAGTACTTGTTATTTTTTTATTTTTTTTTAAGTTTGCTATAAAGATCAGTTGTCAAGGAAACAGTTTTATCCTAGTGTAGTCACCAATGGTCAGGTTAAGAAGTGGAAAAAGTAACTCGGAGATTTTCACTGGTCTACTAGAGTTCTGTCTCTAGATTAAGCCTATATAGAATTGGCTAATTCTAGTTAAGTAGGTAATGATGAAGTTTGACCAAGTGAGTCACTCTATGCTCTGTTTCAATGTTTGCCTCAACAGCTAATAATAATCTATATTAAAACCGTATTAAACTCTGGAATTTCCACTTAGAAAGCCAACATTAAAATCACACACTATTCTGTAACTACAGTGGAGGTAGTTATGATGGACAAAACATAATTTCCAAACACTGTGATGGTGGGTAGCACTTTTAAAAACAGGCATGAACACTGAGGAAAGTGTTCATTAAGCCTAACCCTAACCATCAAGATCTCAGAATTCCCAAACAATTTAGAGTATCAGAAGTGTGTAAAACAATCATTTTCAATGGCTCAGTAACACTGTATTTACACAAACATGCCTTGTGTGCATGAAAATATTCTAGAAACATTTTTTTTTATTATATTTATAACCCTTCTCTTTAATTGGTTCACAAGGGAAAAAAACTAAGGGGAGCAAAAGCTTTTCATTTGCCTTTTTTGGGATTACTTTGGCAGAACAATTCTAAACATAAACTTTTAATTGAGTTTGACTCCTGCAAGAAAATGAGGAATAATTAGAAATCCTTAAGTGCACCTGGCACAAGTTAGAACAAAACGTTTGGGTGTGATTGTTAATATATTTGAGCTACTTTACTGGACAGTCAATAGCTAAATCTATTATGTTTAATCACATCATTTAACCACAAGTCCACCAATGAGACACTACATGTGGAGATTGAGACACCAACATTAAGTTTGGCCCTTCCGAAGGGCCTCTGGTGTAATACTGTTTCCCCTGTAAAGAACACTCCCTCTCGCAAAAGGAATTTAGTAACAAGTTCACAATATGCTTCCATCTTGAGGCACTGATAATGATGACTTGCAGGCTAGTGAGTTTAGTAAGAGCAAGGCCACCCATCACTCAGGAGGAGAGGAAGCTTTGCCCCAGGCTCATGGTGGAGCTCATTAGCTCTCCTCTGATAGAGCACTAATGGGACCATGCCAGGCTCCATTCATTTATGACAGCAGTGATTACAGCTCCCTTCAATCCAACCTAAACACGTCGGCCGGACAAAGGCAATCACACGTTCAGCAAACTCTGTTTTCGTGCAAGTCTATCTATTAAGCTACGTGAAGAGGGAGGTGGGAAAAAATAGCAAGAGCTCAGCCAAATCGACACAAAGCGTGAGATCTGCAGACCAGTAAATCACTGGTGTTATACAAGCCCCGCCCCCTCTGATTTTAACAGCAGCCTTTCGGCCAGTTCCAGCAGATGTATTCACAGCCTGGCTAATTTAGCACGTAGTGTACATTTATACATATGAGAGGGGGTAAAAAGAGAAAGTGAGGTCGAGATACCCAGGACCTACACATACACATTCATTTCCAACAGACGATGACCTCTCTCACATTAACACTATGAACATAAAGAGCAGAGGTAAATAATAAACCCAGCTACACATATTGTGTCAGAAATTTAGGTCTGGGTTTTTCTAAAAATGATCAGCAAGCACACAATTCTGGCAAGCAGTATCAAACTTTTATGGGGTCGTTTATAATATTTCACTGTTAATTATTCTTATGGACTCAGGGTTGGAATTCTTTCCACAATGAGGGTGCCGTACAGTGTAAACGGGCCCCTTGTTTCTCAGATGCCATCACGTACAGCCTAGCAGAGAGTCTTCTTCTCCCCAAACAACAAGTATATCTAGACTTCTCAGTGGGCACCAAATCTTCATAGAACAAAGAGTAAAACTGATGAAAATGTGGTCCTTGAATTACATAATACAAAAATTACGTAATTTTTTATTTATTAGGAAGTTTTTGCTTAATATCATCTTTGACAGGGGCATGTTGCAAATAAAAAAGATGGCATGTGATAAATTGCATGTTATAGACAGCATGTGTGCAGCTGTATTCAAGCAGAGATTGTGAGTTAATGAGTGGTCAAGCTAAAATAAAAATAAAAAAAAACCTCACAGATGCTCTCCTGCAAAGCTCCTCACTGTGTGTAAGGGGATGGGAGGAGATGTACACTCAGGAAATGGGACCACGGCGATGCTAATCACTATGGCACACATAATGTGAACAAGGGAAGAACAAAAACTGTTTGGAACAGCAGTCTTAAGTGCAATTGCATAAAATGGCCACCCTTTGCACTTGGAGCCTGAATAATCTCTTCCCAAGGTTGGGAGCTGTCCCAACCTTGGACCTTAATCCAATTAGAGTTCAGATGTTTCGCAAGGGCAAGGAAGAAAATTTCAGTTTTCTCGAAAACAAGTTGGCCAAACATGATATCTATGATATAACTCATTAAATCATATAAACTCAATGTACTGCCCAAGACATTTTTATCTAATACAGCAAACTGGCCAATGAACTGTGAACCTGTTTCACAGAACTTCATAATAAGTTGTGTAAACGCAATATCTGATATCAAACAACTGACATATACTTTGGTGCAAGAGTTTAATTAAAGAAATGGGTTTATTTAAATCTCAAATCTTCAGATCACATGCAGGTTATTGCATTGTTTATTATCAACTCTTGCTGCTGTTTGTTTATTGCTCATGTTTACAATTTGTTTATTGCAATGTCGCCCAACCATGGTGCCTTACCCTGCAAAAACAAATGGAACTTGGCTTATAGTTGCTGTGCCCATATATCAGTATGTAAAACAAGTCACTTAAAACATAACATTCAGAGAAGATTCTCCAGTAATGCATACATGTTCATGGTAAGTTAGCAAAGGCTATGATAAACAGATATACATCTATACCTTCTTACTGTTCCACTGAGTAAATATTTGCTTTCCCACATATGTTCATAGATATGCTTCCTGTAATAAGTTCAAAAACAAGGTCCAGACCTTCCTTTTCACATAAGCCATCATCATCTCCAGGGTCACCCCCCTACATCCTCTCGCCCTCTGGCCCATCATACCTTTTCCACATGGGATCTTCTTTGGCAAACTGCACCTCTGGGTCTCAATCCCAGGAGGACAGGTGGAGGTGGACACAGCGCCGCTGACGGTGGCTGGGCTCGGAGCCTGCACTGGCTGCCTCCTCCGGCTCTGGTTGCCCTTTTTGAAACCACATGTTTTGTTTTTCTTCATGCAAGGACCCCATGGACTCCATTCACCCAGCTCACATTGTACTGCAACATGCAAAAGAGTAAAGCTGAACTAAATAGCTTGATCTTCAGGGGGAAGAGCCTTTTTATTCCAAGATCAGATGAACTCTTGGGTATCTGTGAATCCTGAGACTGAGATTCAGTTCATAATGTCCAGCATCAATAGTATGCTCTTGTTTCTCTACATTAAAAACCAGAGCACTTTTATTATATGTGGTGTACATTTCTGTCCAATCTTGACCCATTCTCTAGGTCCAGACATGATTTCCATGTGGAAATCAGGGCTGTTTTCAATTGTAAACTGAATTTCAACATTTAAATTTTTGTTCTTTGTTGGATTTTCTTGAGTTTCTGAAAGTATGTGTGTGTGTGTGTGTAGCAGAAAAGCTGAAGGAACTCACTACTGCCAAAGACTGCATCATATGCAGAAAAATAGGATAGAGGAGGTCAGAGGGCACGGGCAATGCCTTAAAGACTGGACTCTTAATTTAAAGGACAACTGTTTGGAGGAGCAAGAGCAGTCATGTTAGTACTACGTTTTGCTGACTTATTTTCAAAACAGATCAATTCAGTTCTTATCATCCAGCAGAACTCTCTGCAATGTTTCTCTTTCTCCTGACTGAGAAGCCCAAAAACAAACAGTAATGAAAAAAGGTTCTGTATTCCATCAGCTTTCCTCTGTGAAGCTACAATTCACGCTTGTGTTTAGAAACTGAATCTCATCTTTTCAACATGTACCAATCTTGCATTGTCAAAGAAAGATTAATTTAACACATTAAAGCTTTCAAGGCTGCATCTACATCCAAACTATGCGTACAATAAACTGCTAAATAAACATATAATAACATACAACATATAATAAACTGTTTTTTATTGTTAATGTAATGCTAGATAATACTTAATGTTGCTATTTCTAAATTGACCTATATGATGGTATGAAGTTAATAGTAGTATTTTAAGATGCAATACATTATTAAATAGTACAAAAGTAATAAAAAATATGAATGAAAATGTTGAACAAGCAATAACAATTTTTCTAGCATGGGAACATTGATCTGTTTATACTACAAAGTATAGACCTGTAACATAATGAAAGTCAATGTTATATACCACAAAGTATAGACCTGTAACATAACGAAAGTCATTGTTATATACCACAAAGTATAGACCTGTAACATAATGAAAGTCATTGTTATATAACACAAAGCAGGTCAGCAGTATCACTAGCAGATATATAATGTTTCCACATATAGTGTCAGCATTATCGTCAGCAAGCACAGAAAGGCATGTCATCTTCTTGGTTTGGGAAATACAGGGTCACTCACCTGCACATTCCATTGTGCCGTTAATGGTAGCTAAGCCTTCAGGGCAGCTATGATAACACCGGCCACTGTACGAATATAAACCTTCCTTACATTTTGCACAAAATGTTCGACTGAAGCAGTCTACGCAGTTTTCTATCTTGCATTCTGGAAGAAAGAAAAGAAAAGAGGTTTGCAATATTGTCACTTATCATTTGTTGAACCTAAGTCATGTCAGTAAATTTATACTATTCAACCCTACCCATTTCTATGATTTGAGTAAAACAGGAACGTGCATTTTTGACCTTACTTGGAAGAAGTTAGGAAAGGTGAGGCACGGACATGTTTAAGTTTAACTTTTCAAGCTGAATAAATGCTGTTTGGAGATTTATTACTAGAGAGAAAAATATTATCATCGAGGGAGACGATATATGCAGGCATTAAAGTATATCATAAATAACATCCAAAGCCTTTTAAAACAACAGGCCGACCTCCGTCCACAGCTCCCCATCCACCCACTCTTAAAAACTAGCAGGGGTAAGTCCAGTCCAGGAAACCTGCATGTTAGAGCCAGGTGCCGTTTCACACACCTCCACCTCTACATGTTTAGCTTCTTTAGTCAAAAAAAAAAAAAAAAACCACTGAATCCTGGAGGAATGAAAAACACACCTTCCAATAAGACTACTGGAATACACTTCCCCACCCTATTGCCCCAATATCATTCATTCTGAAATTCGTCAGAACTTCTGAAATTCAGAAGTTCTTTCCTATGCATTACGGATCACATCACATGTTTTATACATGAATTTGGGTGATCTGAACACCTGAATTTATAGATGGGGTCTCGACAATATCCGTTTCATCCGTTTAAACATGTTTCCAGTAAGAAGGTCACATTAAAATGGGGAAATGGGGAAAAAATCTAGTTTGCAGCATGAGAACCTGTCAAAAAAACTCATTTTGAGTAGACACCTTTGGGGCAGTTACACATGCACATCTACTCCAGCTGGGCAGGAGCCAAAGATAGGAGAGGGCTTTGGAGCATTTCTTTGTTCATGGTTTTTATTATAACCTCTGCTCTCAATTACTATTTTAAAATGCTTAACAAGTAAATTTGACATTTGTAATGTTTGGAGAGAATATATTCTAACTCAAGCATCCGCAAATGTACCCTTAATGTAACACAAATGTTGTTAACAAGACATGTTGGGGATTTGGAGGTAAATCAAATGCAAGAAACTAATTGAATGCGTGCAGTGGGTGAGCCACTGGAGACCTGAAACAGAGCAGCTAAAATGAACCTTACAACAATACACGATACCACACTGAATGCTTGTTTCCCATTCACTAGTTCACCCGTTCCCCACTCTTCTACTTCCTCTTCTATCAATAGATATGATATAGGCTAAGACGGCACAACTGTCAAAATAATGAAGTTTAAGTTAAAGAAATGATGTATATTAAAAGCCTTTGCAATAGTGTGGACCTGGTCCACACCTGTGGAAACATCATAGCTGAAAACAAGGTAATTGCGTTGTCAAATGAGTCCCTATCATAACACTATTAAGGTAAGAGGCTATCAACAACGTAAACCTCCACAAAAGACTGTGGCTTTGTTTGTGAAAAATAAACAACCTCAGGGAAATAGAGCTTCTCTCTTATGTCTGAATTAAGATTCCATTTAATGATCACTTAGAAAAGAACCGAGTCACCTCAACATCTGAGAGGCATTACATAATATGATGCAAGAGTGTATCCTGCAAAACAAAAGCCAGCATTTTCTTCCTGTAGCAATATATAATAAATCCAAGGTGGAGTTAACACTAATTGCCTATCAAAAAGTATATATTTTAATTTACAAAAAAAAGTGTAAAGATTCATTTTCAGTTGGAAAAGTTGAATTGAATGAAAATCCTAAAAATAAATAGTTCCTTTCCGTTATAAGATACCACCAACCAGCTCATAACAAACACTGTGCAACTGTTCGGGATTTCAGGATTTTCAGGATTTTCCCCAATCATTCCTTCAATTACAGTAAAGTGTTCACACCTGGTGGTATCATAGACCTCAGTGCAAACAAATGAAGCACACACACATGAGATGAAAAGGAAATTCCTTTAAAAATGTGGAAAATGATTTAGTATAGAACTCATTTCTGAGTTATCACAAACTGCATTTACTATCCAAAGTCATAATGTAACTCTCTTTGAGAAACAAACAGTGTATGACCAATGTTTTGCTTTGGCTTTTTTTCCTCCCGTATCCTGTTTTTACCCACAAAGTAAAAGAAAACAGATCATTGGCTTGGCAAAACTGGGCCATACTGGTTAATACTAGGCCATACTGGATAATACTGAGTAATACTGGGGAAAGCTGCATTAGTTTACTGGTACTGATGGAGTTCTGAAATAAGGTTACATGCAGTGAATATTTCCCTACTTTCATGGATGCACATCATCCAAGAAACCTATACAGCATATAATAAAACATCCCATGATTCAGAAACCTATAGAGCACTGGATTAAAAAAAGACTATCAGAGCAGACCAGACTGTTTGGAAACTAAGACCTACAAGAAAACATAATCTGTTCCATTTGTTCATTTGAGAGAAAAATGGGGGGAACCAATGAGCAATTTCACATTTAAACTTTTATAAAAGCAATAAACAGCAGGCCTTAAGGGTGGTAGCCCTGAACTTTGGAAGAACAGCTCCGTTTGCCAAGTTTGAACCCTGCTTTGGTTACTTGTTCTGTTTAAGCATGTAAGAATGCCCTGTTTCCCATACAATGCAATACTCACGTGTGCACCTGTTTACATCACGATTTCGAATGCCATAATATCCTACAGGACAGGTGGCGAGACAAATCCCTGTCTGACGAATGTCATTCCGCTCCAAGAGGATAAAAAGGCGCGGTCGGCATTTCGTGCATCCGTTGAATTCCGAGCAGCTTTCGCAGCCACTGGAGCAAGATGTAGGCCCATCCGTGCTCGCTGTTGGAACACAGTAAGGGAGGCAAGAAAGAAGCCCAGGACCCAGTATTATTATCATCATAAGGAACATATGCAAATGTTGCTCAGCTCCAAAGTGATCAGTATGACTCATTCAATCTATAGGATTTAGGATTATTACTCTCTAAAGTATTTTTATCTTAAAGGTACTTTAGGCTGCAAAGCAATAAAATCTGGCAGTTGATATCCGTGTTCATTTTTGCTGCTAATTCAGCTAAAAGCATGCTGAGCAATACTGTTCACATTCTCACACTGTTTATCTCATTGTCAGAGATCCTCAACAGATTTTTGCTAAAAGGCATTTCCATTATTGATGTAAGCAGGATGGTTTGGGCATCACAGTGCCATCAGTAATGAGATTAGCATGCTCATGGAGATAAGGGATACAGAGGTACTTCTATTCTTTTTTCTAATTCCCTGTCAGTTCATGAACACACACTCTCACAAAATAAAAAGCTGAATAACCTCACAAACTCTGCGTTGTCCCTCATGCACATGCGTACTTTCACTGTTTTATGGTGCAAAAACGCTCATCTCTGTACAAAGTGCACATCCTGTTTCTGGAACTAGTCCCTGTCGAAGCCGCGGTCATCTGTGATGATTTACGCGTCTATGTGGTATCAGTTCTAAATATACACAGTCTCTAGGCAATTCGTCTGTGAGGCCTGTCTCATAGAGATAAAGCGGATGGTAAGAGCGTTAAAATGGTCATTCTGATTCTGCCCGGAGGAGCAGCGTATCATGGCAACACTGCATGGGGATAATACAGTATACTACCATCCTCTTACCACCACTAATAACACTACAGAAATAATCATTTAATATTTAATATAAAATCATTTTCTTGTATCTCATAATATTTAGCTGAAGGCAATGGTGTGCCAAGCATGAATACAACGCTTGACACATAATTTTTGAGCATTACTGGTAGAGGGTATTAGTTTGATTAACAGCCCACTGGAATGTTCTCTTTCTGATGTGCTGATTCTAATCCTTCTCTTACAACAGTATATGAGGTAGAGACAGAGAGAATATAATAGATTTGTTCTCAGCATATGGTGAGAAAGCTGTTCGCACATGAAGGAATGGTGATGACATGGGAGACCCTCAGGCTGGACAAGAACATCTGGGCAAACTATTCTCATTTTTCCTCGTTGCATTCTGTAGGTTCATTACATAAATCACACATCAATTAAGCCCATAGCCAGACAGTTATCAACAAAACATGCATGTCAAGCGGAGATCCATATTGTTCCACCCATGTAACCTAGTACAGAAATCTACCTCAAAGTGTTTGAATCAGAATGAGTTTGACCAGTGACTCTAAACATAAACATCTTCAGAACCATTTACACTTCTAGAGCAGAACTTCATCAAGCACCCAGGTTCTTCAACTGAACACCACATTCCTCCCTCTGTGCTGCAAGAAATGAAAAAAGCCTCTCTGCAGAAACAACAAATATGAAGCTAACATGATATATAGATGGGCCAAAACACTGTTCTGGTAGCAGTTATGCAACAGAGGGGAGCCCAGTGCTACATGCAGGAAGACAGCGGATAATAGCACCGTAACAGTCAAAATAAGAAGGTCATGATGAGACTACTGGGAATTTATGGGAATATAGACTGGGAAACCATCATAAACAGCTCATAGTGAAAGTATAATGTGTGTTGTAAAGCTACATTAAATAGGGCACAAACCTGCCCCCAGCTCTCTGTTGTTGCTCAAGCATCCTGGACAAACGAACAAGCAGAGGCTAAATGAACTGCAATCTGTTTTCCTAAACTGAAAACAGGAATTGAGCTCAGCTTAGCTGAACATTGCAACCAAGACGTTTTTGGCCTCGGAGTCAGTTTTGGCCAAGAAAGCACACACACTCTCATTTTCCAGGAACACCGTTAGTGAAGATAGCTGACTGAATTAGTGGAATTTGGATGACATTTAGATCACAGTGACAACCCAAGAAAGGTTAAAAAAGTGCCATAAATTCAAATACATTAGAAAAACACAGTAAATGGTGACATGGAGAAATACTTATTTAGCCCCTAGGTCTATATTAGTTCACTGTTCAATGTTTAAATTCCAGTTAGAAAGAGAATTGTGGGTTAGCTAAAAATCACATGATAAAACTCATCCCTTGCTATCATGTGTCAGGACAATAAGTTGATTACTGTATCAGAGAAATGCATCAGGTGTTGTGCCATAATACTGCAGGGAAGTCTAACATTTCTAAAGCAATCTGAAATATAAGCACAAATACTTGCTCAAAATTAAATCTAGACATGTTGGAACAAATTTAGCCATTTTAAAGTATGCATAAGTACACACAATTTTAAAGTAGCATAATCTGAAATAGCTCTGAATAATATATCTGAAATATCTGATTAATCTTTGACCATAACATTGCCAAAAAATATTAAAAGTAATGTCTTCATAGACTTTAGGTAGCGTTCAGTTTTAGCTGAAAATTGCCTTCTTATGTTTTATTTAATATTGTAAAACCCTGTGATGTAGGAGATCAATTATCCTACCATTTTGATAACACTGATTACAGTGATAACCAGCCAATATACAATGCACACATTTGTACAGTAGCTGAATAGCTTTACTGTAGCTAGAAATATGCTCTCCTGAATTGAGTTTAACTACAGCACTCTCTAGAGGGAGCTCTTTTATACAGTACACATTCCAGATTGTTCCTTATAGAACTGCTATCTGACTACACAGACTAACCAAAATATCATAAGTGTTTGAGAATTTTATATTATACCTTACAATGACTTTGGATTTATATGAAACCAAATTTGGTTTTATATGGTTCTGACAGAACATCAGCAAATAAGCATCCGTTTGTTTTCAAGCAAACTTAAATGGGACAACTAGCATTCCCTAGTTAAGGTCAGTTCAGCCATGTACTATAATTTTAAATCCAATTCTTTCATTAATCAATGCTGAGCAGAATTTGCAATTCTTACAAAAAGAAGTTGTATCTTGACTCTCACAGTTATTAAATATCTAATTTCACCTTGGACAATAAACAGAACAGTTCATATAAATGCATTTATATCAGTTATTTGAATGAGATAAAGATCTATTTCTTTATGTTTGCAAGTATTTTAGGTTACAAATGCTACAATGTTCTGAAAAGCATTGTCTATCCGATTCATGATACATTATAAGATATTCAGTACTTAGGAGAAAAGCATTATAATAATATACCAGATAAATACAACAAACTTAATATTAAAAAATGATATAAAGAAAATGTCAAAAGAAGAAAAGTTATTTGAAGGAAACTTCAGAGCAATCAATATGGTTGAAAACAAGAGTATAATCTTTACTGCTCTAGTTAAACGTTTATAAAAAATGTGCCACTGTTTCAAGTACTTTGTGACAGCGAGACAGACGTGGTCAGCAAGAGAAACAGAGAGAGGATGAGACAAATCATGACTCATTACAGATGTCCTGACTCACTCCGTCTCTGCCTCCTTCCTCTGGAGACCTTGAGGTTGTCACCGTGACCCATGGAGCTGAGGAAGACCACCGCCAGCACCACCAGTCCCAGCTGCATAGTCCCTGCTGCCCAGCCACGCTGGGTCTCCCTGCAGGCTGTCGGATGCGGCGGCCGCCCCCTACTTCCGCGCTGGGCGCAGGTGGAGCACTGCAGCTGCTGCGATGCCCGGGCAGTTTAATGCCAGCTGTGGCTGTCCCTCCCTTTAGCAGAGGCTACAGCAGCCACAAGTGCAAACATGTCCAAGACACAAGCCATGACTGAAGGAGCCTGAAGGAGGATGTGGAAGAGATGAGGCGAGGCACAGCGAGGCGGTGCAGTGCTCAGACAGACGTAGCGAGAGGGTCTCGTGACCAGAGATCATGCAGCCCTTCAATCCACAAAGCCGGGTACAGCTGGACAGAGTTCATAGCCCGTAGGAGCAGCGGCCAGGAGAGGCTGGTGTAAGTGAGAGCCCCTGTCCAGAAGCATGTATCTTATTAGAGATGCTGGGAGGAGGAAGAGGAGGAGTACAAAAATAATGGGGAGAGGTTCTGGACTTCTACACGTGACGGCGCATCTATCAGTGCCAAGACCTGCTGGGGAGAGAGAGAGATGGAGAGAGAGTTGAAGGTGGGTGGGAGAGGGTAGACAGGGAGAAAAGCACAGTGAGACATGAGCTTTCAAATGACTATTAAGGCAGACGCAACAAAAGAAAATCCAAACAGCATAGTCAAGGATAGATAGGCATTTTTTTTTTTAGATCTTCAATAAATCATGTTGCATGAAATTAAATTCTTTGACAGAACAAGCAAAAATTTTTACGTAAACTATGACCAAATGTAAAGAATATTCAGAATTTTTTTTTTTAATGCAATTTATGAAATACTTTCAAATACTTAATCTTTATTCTCTTCTAACACAGTTCTGAACTTTTGGACTGATTTATTACCCATGTTTCAGAGTAAACATCAAAGAGTAAGCACCAAAAAGCCAAGACTAAATTCTCCACAGTCATTACCAGCCAAGCTACAACACAAATACCACAAATATTTTTGGTTAATGCACTTCAAGTCGCCTTTTTGAGAAGGGTGATGAATGGGGAAAAACTTTAACCCATTTCTTTCTGAAAAAACCACAAGAACACAGAAGCACGAGCATTTTGAAGTAAGAAATATCACAATGAAAGGGTCAGACATTAAATCAGCTAAATTGTCACCTTGTTTCAAGAAAGAGAAATGGATTCTAGATACTGGCCCGGAAAAAATTAACTCTCACATTCCAGCTGAATGGATGCCTAGTCTGAGTCTACGTAAGAGAGACCTCATGCCTGGAGGTATCTAGAAGAGCAGAGCCATATTAGGTCACAGTTCCTTTGGACATTGCGTCATTTTGAAATTGAAGGAGGCTTGAGCTGATTCCTAGCATACCAAAATATACCAAATAGTGACAGCCTTACAAACAATTACATTTCATTCAAGATAATCCTGTTGTTTCCCCTACACATCACCAGCCGTCACTTCGATAAGATCACATTTTTCTAAACGGTTTTTATCATTTGAGTCAAGAAAGTTTCGATAAACAAACTGATGTTATTTAACTGATTGCTCAGTAAAGAAGATAAGTAAGTTGAAGTACACAGAAATGACGAGACGTTAGTACATAAATACAACCTTCAGACCAAAAGAAACGTAATCTGAATTGATCTTGAAATCAACCAGGCAGCCTTCTTCAAGCAACAGATGAAAATACATGTCAAAGTTTATTTGGGGGACCCCCCCCCCCCTCTCCTTGTGCAAATAAATCAAGTCATTGTGAAACATTATTAATGTAAAACAGTGCATTGCTTAATTGCACTATGTGATATATCATCTGCAAAAGGAACACATCTCAGGGGGGATCCCTGCTCCCTGTTGAAGCTCTGTTGACTAGAGTCATGGGCAACATCTTGTAGTGTCTAGTGATTTACCACAGTGTACATGCCATGGTGACTAGGCTTAGCAAAGGAGACACACTGTTAAATGGGAGATATGCAGTATGGAAAAAAAAAAACACACAAAAAAAATGCAGTCCACTAGATTTGCTGTCCTGGCTGCAGGTGTTGTGATGTACTTCCCAGGCATCATATGGAATGTTACAGTGACGGAAAGATAAAATGTCAAGTTACTTCCAAAAAAAGTGTCCTGTGGAATTACGCAAAATCTAGAATCCCCCACACCTCCTTCCCAACAACAAACTGGATATTATTAACATACAACAATACACGGACCACCATACATAAATACACACTCATTCATGAGACATTGGTAGAGACACACTATATGGATGCACAAAAATACCTCTCTTGCCTCCATCTTCTACATCAGCCGCAAGATGACTAGGCGTGAGCTCTCTAAAGTATGCTATAACCCTCACAGTGTCTCCACACCTTAGCTTTCATTCTGTTCCACCTCAAGGATTTAGCCTCTCTGCTTAAAGTTTATTGGTCTTTGACAATGAATAATAGACAAACGTCTTCAACACCTTCCTCATATTTATTAGCACAAGCCAAAAAAGTCCCAGTGCCTGACCCAGTCAGACAATATTAATTGGGCGAGATGTGTCAGAGGTGACCCGTAGTTTCCAGCCTCAGAATACGCCTTTTCAGGACTATTAAGAAACGGATGTTAGTTGTAATAACACAACGGGATTATGAACATTGTCATACTGGAGAGGTTTTTTTTTTATTCTATCATCTAATCTACTTGTTATAAGTGTTATATTGCCTAGCCCTTCTGCTGATCTAATATGGCAGCCTTAAGAGTGCTTTGGGAAGCATCGTCTGTGCGTGAGTGATCGTCTCATTGAGGGGCACTTAGGCACCTCTCCTCTGCCTCTGCTTCTCCATCCATTACCGAGGCACCTCCCTGCTCCCCGCGGCCTCCTTTAGCCTCACCACAAACTGAAACCAGCAACCGAAACCCCTTGTCTAACACTCGGGAGACTGAACTGCCCACTTTGTAAGTTCTTTAGATTTATTAATTATTTTAACAGTGGTGAAAGGGAGCTGTCACCAAAGGCCAGCATGCAAAGAGGAGCACAAATACTTCATTCCTTGGATAAGTGCAGTAAATTGAGCCCTAAAAAAGTCAGAAAACATAGAGCATACTCCACATATCCAAGACATCCGGGTACGTTACCTTTTCCCTATAGAGCATTTCCCACTCTAGATCAAAAAGCCCTGAGTAATCCGTGAGATTTCGGCTGCAAGTTGAGCCGCAACCATGAAAAGAGTAGAGCAATAAACAGACTATAAACACAGTCAGGGGTAAAACACCGAACAAAGCAGAGTGGATGTCTGGTCTGCTCTATGCTCAACTTAAAAGCCATACATTAAAGCAAGCAGGGCAACACAAGGGCAATTGGTAAGCTTTGTTGTCTCTTCCGGACAGCTCATGAAAAGAGCTGACCCTGGTTTTAACAGTTCGCCAGTCCATTGCAGGTGTATCTAATATACCAAATACTGACATATAAATTTAACAGAGCGGTTTTACTGGCATAGAACATAAATTAGTTTCAACTTTCCATCTGCTGAGTAACGTTCTGTGGCCAAAGATGCAGACAGTAAAAAGGAGCCTTTAATATCTTACACCACTGTCATTATCAGGGCATAAGCACGCAGAAAATTCTAGGTGTAACATCTACATGAACAAACACCTGGCACTATCACACAGGATCCACACCCATTTGGATCAGTACATTAAAAGTGCCAGAATGCGCAACAAATGATGGTCTATCCTAAAATTTTTCGTCTGCAATTTGTTCACATGCCCTTATCACCCAAGGAACACAGTGAGTCTAAAACCATGTTCATCACACGCTCCTCGCCAGCTTTCATGGCAGATCAGGAACATGATGCACTACACTACACTTCTACCTCACACATGTAAACAGCCTTGTAATTGCCCTCTCATTAAATATAATGCATGTCAGTCGCTCGCTCCCATTCCTTTGTCTAAAATCTCCAAGATGTCTCGTAAAAACTGAATTGTACAGCTGGAATCTGGATTTGAACCTGGGCTTCCAGGGCCAGGCATCCAAAACAACCAAGCTGCTTGTATCCCTCGTTCCCTGAGTATTGCCCAGCTTTTTACAACTCCTTCCTTCAAGACTGGATTTTGTGAATAACAAGAATACGACAAATGGAATAAATACGCAAGATGGGGATTGTTTATGTGCGATCAGGATTTTACATTCTTATTATACTGAACAAACATACTACACCCTTTTAAAAAGGTAAAAAAAAAAAAATTCTAAGAGAAATTGTGACTGATATAATTGAGAAAAAAAACTTGTCACAAAATAGGCATTTGATAGAGAAAGAAAAAAGCCAGAAATAGAAAGAAAGCTCTCCATTAGCAACACTATCCTTCCAGCAGTGTAAAGAACACCACTCACTAAGGTCAGGGAAAGGAGAGGGAACAAGCTGTCTGTCCTCCATCCTAAAGCTTTGCTTTATCTACTGGCGGGATCAGTGATGCATATCAAGTGCATCGTGCCAGAATAAAGTTGCAGTTCCCCAGTAGTCTGTTCCTTAAATGTGCATGAGCTTTGAAACTCTATAACTAAAAGACATTAAAGAGCGTGTCCTGACACAAACAGGATGTTAAAACTCAGATGGAGGAATTTAAGGGGTTCATATTTCATCCCAGTGTAGGCAGTAAAAATACAGATACTATTATCCCTAATAACATTAATAAGAACAGTATTTCTTTGTTTGCATGTAGATGTTTGCAACTGGAAATCAAAATGTACAAGATAGCAAGTGCAATAAAAAATAATAACAATAAAAAATAAACAAATAAAATATTAATAATAATAGCCTAAAGTTATCTGCCATCTAAGTAATGTATTAAAATGTATTTATCAATCTATTGTGGATAAATAAAATATACATTACTACATGAAATTCAAATAGAAAACCAATAAAAGGCAAAAGTTTTGTTAGGCTACAATATGGGATAGCCTAAATAGTAAACCCTGAGTTGCTGGTTATTTCAAAAGTAAATTAATATACGCAATAGTTTGACAAAACATGCCCTTTGCGTCGACAAACTGCATTTTAAACGATAAGAGATCATCTCTTAGAAATCAAATACATTATTGATTAATTAAAAATTCTAATAATAAGAAAGTTTATATTCAACCTACCTACTACGTGCTGTCTCCCTGTGCCTCCCAGTTCTCCTTGCTGGGTGTCCTTGCTGGGCTTTAAATAATACGTGCTGCCAAACACCTTCGAAAATCAACAGTTTGTCTCTTCAGGCTGCAATGGGACAAACTTTTCGCAATAGCGTCTCTGAATTTTGTCACCAAAATTTGATATCAGTTACCCAATATAATTCCCGTAACCAATTATGGAAGTCGGGCAAAAAATTAAAAGCCAAATGTGAAAAATTATAGCCTTTAAAAATAAATAGTTTTGATAATCTCTTAGATCCATTCAATTGCAACGAACCCTCAAAGGCCTTGGTTACTGTACTGTTCTCTTTAGTCATGCTCAAGTAAGTTCCACATAAATCCACTTTTAAAACCCGGACAGCATCCAATTCTGCGCGGCGAGCCTCAGTTTCAGTAAGTTTGCATCCAACTCCATCCAGTACAATTTCAGCGTGCAAAAAGATTGAGGTTGCCCCACCCCTACATCACCACATACTGGTGAGAGACGAAAAACCTGTGATGGAGTCATCGTTGGAGTATTCTTTCCAGGGGTGAATTAAGAAAATGGTAAAAACGTTTTTTTTGTTGTTTGTTTGTTTGTTTTTATGTTGAACTCGTTCTACAAAAATGACATAATCTCTCCAAATACTTATGCGTTCCATGCCAAAATACAGACAAACAAGTAACATATGCGGCTGTTCCTGGAGTCTTTAAACGACTGTGATTGAGAACATCTAGTTCCTAATCAAGTATCAGGATCATGTTTCATGTTATGGACACGTTTATGTAATTGATAAGGACTGGAAACCACATAAACAGAGTTAACTTCGTGGAAAAGGTGTTATGCTGCTCTTCAAGTGATGCTTGCGTAAAAATGTAAAACTTTCTATTGCTTCAGACTGCACAATTTGAGTGTTTTTTTTTTATCTTTTGTCGTCGTCATTGAACAAGACTGAATATTGGATGGCCAGTTTGCGAATTTATATATCAGTCAGAAGAGTCATGGCGGTTATAGTGTTAAACTGTCAGCGTGGGCAACCGCTACGAGTCTAAAACTAAATAGGATGTAATATGTAATGCGTTTCGGAAATTAGAAAATGCTGGGATTAGTGGGAGGCTCGAAATTGTTACCTGGTATTGTAATTTGACCGTAAATAAATATAACAAATAAATGCACGTGGATGAGAAAATCTTCCCATCGCAGCGTTTTCAGGGGTAAGGTGTAAGGTGCGTGCCGTTGACTAATGAATAATGTGTTCTAACTAGGTCTGGCTCGGCAAAGAAGAGACTGTAATGTTTCCAAATCCGCTGAATTCACATCTGCTACCCTCGCATGACAAGGAGTCTTACTTAACAAAGCTGTTTTTGTTTTATTGCTATTTGTAGTAGTAATAGTAGCAGTAGTAGAAGTAGCGTTGCTGATAACAATATAATTGTTGTTGTTGTTGTTGTTCTCAGTAAATATGTAAAACATTTGTTGTTTTTACAAGTTGCTTAGTGCTTTAGCTTCTGCATTAATATAGGTTAATATTTCTTCTGGGTTAAGAAATCTTCTGATTATTACATTTGCTTCGGTTTGTGTTTTTCATTTATCCAAACTAATTAAGCTTTATTAAACGTTTATTAAATTAAACGTTTTTCTCTTTGTTTTACATTCATTGTGTTTGACTGTAAATGAACACAATTAGGTTACATTGTGTTTGACTGTAAATGAACGCAACCAAGTTACACTGGGCAAGTTACAGGACAAGAATTGTCCCTTTTGAGCTGAAGGCCTATAGAACAACAGGAAAGTTATAAAACAGCTTTATGGTTGATGGAGATTTATGGAGGTTTGTGGTAGATTTATGAATTACTGGGGAGTCCCAATTTGTAGAATAAATATTTTTAAAAGTGGATTTTAAAAACATCAGATGAATGTTGAAAACAATATTAGTAAATGTTGTAAATACTGATAATGATCAATTAATTTACCATGTAAAGTGCCAGTTATAGGCGTATATGCCCTCTTGTGGACATTCACAATTACATACAATTACATAATAGAAATTACAAGTCATCTTTGTGCACTTATTTATCATTAGGCAGTGCCAATACAATGTGACCACTACTTGTGACTCATTCTATTACAGAGAATTCTTATTCTTATACAGTTACAGTCCCTAATAGAAACAGGTTCTCCTTAGATCCCCTCTTAGACCCCTACATTAGTGCCACTGTTGCTTGCATTGATGAGGTCAGCAACACCCCAGGTGGCAGAGCCTGCACTTGCTATTCGCACAAACTGAGCCAGTGAGTAGAGCACCATGGGGAGCAGAGCGACATGATTTTAGACTTAAATTCCTGAAATCCCAAATCTAAAGCATGAAAAATAGGAATATGTCTATTCACTGAAGAATATAACACTAACGGCAATATGCAGTACAATTCATATCGATTTGCATGTGCCAATTGAAGTGATGATATTAAGACAACAATCCGTGTTATACAATTAAAATAATAAGCATTGTTGTTGTAAATAATATCAAAATAGGAATTTATAGAATTGAAAACCTGTCCCTAAGGCACATCATTTAATGACAGCATAAATAAAACACATGTTTATCTGCATTGTCCTTGATAAAGGTCCTTGCATTATATTATGAAAACATATAATTCACATATGTAATAACAGAAGGCCTCTAGAGGTTATATCATCATTGAATATTAACATTATTTAATTATCCTGTGGTATTTATTTTATTGTATGTTTCTATGATGTAAAAAAAATCTGAACTAGCTATCAGTTGTTCTGTTGTTAAAAGAAAACAATGCTTCAAAAGTTATTTGTAGACTCAGTGACATGATGGCATGGGGTGTGTTTTCACAGGGCATGTAGAGCAACAGCTGAACTTCATCTGAAGGACTGTTGTGGTATGAAGTGAATGAAACTCATGGCACTGACCTCTCTAATAACTAGATCTCAGTTTAATCCATGGAACAGCTCCAAAGATCAACCACAAGCTATAGCAAACCTGTGGTAAGCTTTCAGAGCTTTGGTGAGGCCCCCGCTCTGACAAGGTTACCCTGTCATGAGGAAGGAATCCAGGAACCTATGGATTATAATTGTACCTAATAAAGGGAGAGGCCCAGTGACTATGGAAGCCACTGCAAGATGTTATGTTTCTGAAAGAGGCAGTTTAGAGATGGACATATAACTGCCTTGAAAAGTTTCCTTGATGCTTAAATGTCCTGTGGTTTTCACTTTTCAGAAGCTGTTCCATATTGCAAATTGTCCAGTGTCCATCACGTTACAGCCAGCTCCACATGTACTTTAATAAGTTTTTTACTCAAATGCATTGTGGTAGTGAATAATGTAATACAGACATAAGCTGACTTGGTTGCCATAAACACCAAAGAAACACCAAATTGGAGGCCACAGCTGGCCATGTTGTATTTTGTGTGATATTTATTTATTTAAACATATAATTGACAGTTATTTTAGACGAATAATAAATAAGCATACTATCATTTTGGCATATATATATATATATAAAGAGAGAT
>JAOYMR010000007.1:10350370-10365878 GCA_025802075.1 Tenebrosternarchus preto | reverse complement strand
TTGTTTATAAAATAATTTTACTGAACACTGCATCCACATATTTACATTCAGCATTTAAGAGAGATCCCTTATAAAACATGAATGCTTGCAAATGTGTGAACAAATGACAATGAATTAAAGCAAATTAGTTTATAATCACTGCCCTCTTGCCTATATTGACAAAGGTTTAAATGGACACCTGGCTTATTGGTTCTCTACACTGTGAACCCAGGCATCTAGTGTTTACTTTATTTTCACACCTGATCCATCATCAGAAAATTCTCAAGTCTTTCCACGTGTTAAAAGGAAAATTCAAAATTTGTCTAAAGTAGTGGGGGTCCCAAGGCAGGATCTGAGTCCCACCTATTAAACTGTCTACCCAGGGTCATTCATCTTCACCCCCTAGAGGGACTTGCCAAAATAACTTTCTCAACAGGCAGAAACTGCTTGGATCGGATGCTGTAGGGATCAGGAATGGCTCAGGAACATTATTTTTGTAAGTCAGATTCGTTAAATCTGAACATTTAAAACTGAACATTAAAGTTTCATGCTAAAGGTTCAGCATTTTTATTTCCTTAGATTTATTTTAAGAAAGCCCCATGAATTTACCAATCTCTATTTCTCACTAAGGTTTTTATCTACTTAACATGACCAACATACCATTTTAGTCCTTAATGTGTAGTTTGTATGATTTCAAGAGACTTAGGTAATTTGATTTAACAATAAGTAGCAATATTGTGATTACAAATTATGTGACATGTCGAGGGAGGATCAAAGAGTGAGATCAGAGAAGAACGTTTTTCTTTTATTTATTTATACAAAACAAAACAAACACTGAAAGCACTTCAGTACTCCATTGCAACCTTTTAGGAGCACAAATTCAAAATGGAAAACAGTAGAGGAGGTTTTCTGTGGGCATCAGTAGGGCAGATAGACCGAAATGTGGCCAAAGTACAGGTGCATAAGGTTAGGCTAATAAAATGGATGACTGGGAGCGAGGGAGGGAGCGAGGGAGTTATTACAACATCATTTTTAATGAAATTTACACATAGACCAACTGGCCCTGTTTTAAACTTTGGTCACCTACAGAAAAGAATATTGACATATTATGGAAAAATACATGCTCAGCAGTGTGGGTTACTTCAAGCGCCCCACACCACTACCACCATGTCCAAACATTCCTCCCTCTTTCAGAAATGGCTGTAAAGTTAATAAGTTGAGCATGAATAACTTATGGTTAACATACTAGTTAATAAAAATAGCACTAAGATAATGCAGTAAATGTGCGCTAATAACATGGCCTGTTTAGAAAAATACTATGAAACAATTCCAACTCATTCACTTTGTCCATTCACTCAAAAGATGTGATATGACTGTAAAACTTACAGACAGCTTCTGGGCCATCATGAAAGAAAGTTGCCTGTTTTCTTGGTATTTCCAGCTTACAACATACTTGAAATACACTGGTAATGTAAGTGCTGTTTTCTGTCTTTTTACTGGAAGAGCACACTGAATAAAAAAGGTATCCAATAAAACTATCATTCAGAACTACTAAAATGTTTAAACCAGTCTTAAAACCTTTACCCTTACACCAAAAGGCCTGTTGTCTTCTTTTTATTATAAAAACTATTCATGCACCTGGAGAGCATACAACAATGCACAATTTTAGAGTTATTTCTGGTCTCACTGGGCTTGAAGCTCTGGCTGCTCCTGAAGAGAAACAGAAAGGAATACATATGTATTCCTGTCTCTGGATTCCCAGGCAGGGTTTTCACTATTCAAAGTCTGATGGGGGAATGCATGAGAACTTTAAAAGCTTTATACTGGTTTGGCATCGTCGTCACTGTTATTAATAGTGTATTCATTTTTGTACTGTTCTTTTTTTCTTATTCTTTTTTACTGACTTGAAAGAAAATGGGTTTTTTTTCTGAAAAAGTACTAAAATTCAGGGTCAGGACCATGTTTTTTCCATGTACACAGAGCTGTGGAAAGTTAGCATGGTACAGACATTCCATGTTACATGATGTGTCATTACTACTAAGAGTTACTACTACTAAGAGTAAGAGTTTTAACCATTCTGCTTAAATGGCAAACTGAACAGTCAAATTCAGTCAAATTGAACTCCAATGCTTATGCACTTGCATCCTACAAAGCTACACTTCAAGGAAAGCCTCTGGACATAATTATCTTTTCCACTAGCAAAAGTACTACCACTTGTGTTCCTTTCTTCTCGATAGTCTAAAGACCAGGCCTGTAGTGTTTTAGATTTTTTCCCAACTTGGACTTCTCACTGCTTGGATCTTTGGGTCATACAGTAAAAGATTAAACAAAGGACAATCCACAGTTCTCTGCAGTCTTCAAACCTCAAAGCTAATAACTATAGAATAAAACAGATCTATAGAATAAAACAGATTTATTAGCACATTCTGTAGAGCTGATACAATTGATCCCTTGTTAGCAATCGTATTTGATCATACAATGCAGATACATCACAGCAGCAGCTCCTCCACCCATTGGGGACATCTACAACAGAAGATGTGTAAAGAAGGTCAACAGCATCTCCTCCCACACCACACACCCCAGCCACTTCCATCTGTTCCAACCACTGCCATCTGGTAAGAGACATTGGAACATCAGAGCCAGAACCACCAGACTCCAGAACAGCTTCTACACACGAGCTGTTACACCAGCCACATCTTCTGAATTATAAACTCACTCATTTGCACCTACATCCACACACAGTTCCACACTCAGAGTTCCACCAGCTCAGAGAGACTCTAGCACACCTTCACTTTACTTTTAAACATTCCATACATATTACTATATTATATTACTGAATTACATAGTATTTTACTGTATATACTTATTGATTAAAAATAGATAGATAGATTTTTTTATTCTGTTAATTAAAGAGCTGTAGCCCAACTATATTTCATTATTCTGGTCAGCCCTGTATTGGTATAACGACAATAAAGTTGAATTGAATTGAATTTTTTACAATGGTTTTTAACAATAGGTTTTTTTTAAAAAAAAACGGATCCTACCTTCTTCATTTTGAACGTCAGCTCTTGAATCTATGTCTTAAATAAAAAAAAAATAATAAAAAATATTTTTACTGCAATAGTGAAGATTACAGGCCTAAAACCTTATGGAAACCACATTGGGTTTTGTTGCTCAGAAGAGACCATCTGCTAGAGAGCAAAAGTACTGAGGTACTGTGGAAAAGTGTTTAAAAACAGTAGGTTATTTTACTCCCAAAGGGTCATTACTGCATCTACACAACGAAAATCTCAATTAACATTTATAGTTCATTAACATCCAGTTGGGATTTTGCAGTGCATTAAGTAACAAATCATATAGACAAGCCCCTCATTAATACTAAAACAGTATATACATCCTCTTATTCCACACACCTGTGATTTAAAGTCACTGAAACTAGCCCAAACTGAAACTGTACCACTTGGATGCAAATATATTTCCACAGTTGCTTTAAATTTACCCACTAAAAGTCATCCAGTAAAATATATATTACATTGTTTACAGATTTAAAATGCAACATAAACTGTAGGGTTATTTTTTGAAAATACTAATGAGTCATGTAGTAGCTAAAATGTTTTGAAATAAAAAAAAAATATATAAAATACAACAATAAACTTAAGCTTAGGCTCCCTGCAAAACAGACAGCATTTAGGCAGTCTTCTGCTATCTTCTAACTGCTCCCACTGAAGTTTAGTGAGTGTTTTGCCATTTAGAAATAAAAAGTTACAGCAATGTCTATTGAGAACACCCCAATAAAACCGTTTACCTTGCCATGTGAATAGATGTATGTGGAACACAGGAATGTTATGGGAATTATTTCCTTTGAAACTCTTCCCACTGCTTCAAGATAAGGATTGATTGGGTTGGAAATGTTATGCCCAGAATACTTGCAACTTCCAACATGTGCTTGCCACATTGTTTCGCATATGACCAGACAAGAATGTTACACATATGACCAGACAAGAATGTTAGCTGCAGGTTCGAGCACTGGCTTCCAGGTGTCTTACACAGGCAGAATTTTATGTACTGCATTACACAGAGAAGAATTGTATGTACTGCATTAATTAGTTTTTACTGTTCTTAGGGTATATGAGAAAGATTAAAGTAACCAACCTCAAAACAATTAAATTGTTTCAAAACTTGAGCAGTGGGATTAGCATCTTTGCCAAAATCTGTCTAGATGTATTATAATTTATTAGTTATTACATCTAATGTAGTTAATTTAAATAATTATATATTGCTAGCTTCTAAATTTTCGTTTCTATTGCTTCTATGACACTCAACAGACCCAGATACGGTTTCCCAGGAGTTCAGTGTCATATTTTCGAGTGACGAACAATTGTGTGCAGCACTGTATGATTATCTTAAAGACTAAAGAACCGTTTGTCAATTTTTGTAGTCATGCCACAGTAACGTAGCAGCGCTAAGCACCAAGGAAAGGAAAAGGCAAGTTTTATTAAACTGAAACATGTACAACATACACAGGGTACTCACAGTAACGCTGACATTGACTGACAAATGATGGGTGAAATATACACACTT
Organism: Tenebrosternarchus preto; assembly: GCA_025802075.1. Taxonomy (NCBI): domain Eukaryota; kingdom Metazoa; phylum Chordata; class Actinopteri; order Gymnotiformes; family Apteronotidae; genus Tenebrosternarchus; species Tenebrosternarchus preto. The sequence goes on along the minus strand of JAOYMR010000007.1, from coordinate 10,361,318 downwards.
AAATACACAAACACTTTAAGAAGACACCAGTGAAACAGCTTAACGATGAAAAGACGAACATATAAACATCACGGCCACTTCACACACATCGACGCAAACACTCACATAACATACACGAGAAACAAACCCACATACACACAGAGCTGCCCATACAAACACAGGATGGAAGAAGGAGGTGAGGGTGGCCACCGTGACAGAACACCCCCTCAAGGGGCGCTTTCTCCTGGAGCGCCCAGTGCCTATGGACCCCCCTCAGACCCTACCACAGGCCCAGGGCTGAGGGACAGAAACCACAGCCACCAGTGCAGCCCCAGGAGGCAACGTGGGCGTGCTTGCTGGCATCTGGGATTTGCACACTGGCATCTGGCCAGCACTCACTGGTGGCCTGGGCAGCACTCACTGGCGGCGTGGGCACATTCACTGGCTACTGCGGCGAGGTGTGGCGTGTTCCAGAGGCGGAGCGGCGACCACACCAGGCGAGGCGACTCGCTTCATAATGGGGAGTACCCCACCCACAGGCCCCTCCGGCATCTGTGAGCCCTGGAGGAACGCCCTTGGGCCTGCTCTATATCCATCTCCGACTCAGACCCCTCGGAGTCGGAGGGCTGCTTTACACGGAAAGGGAATGGGTATGTCCAGGGCTCCTGGGTAGCGCGTGTGAGCATCAGAGTGACACTGGGGTGGAGACCGCTCCGCTTCCACCTCCATCCCTGAGGTGGCTCCACTGGAGTCACTGACGGAACCAGTGCCCTCGGAGTTCTCCTCCTCTTCCTCCTTAATCAGCTCCTTCCTCCTCCTCAGAGAGGGGCTCCACCAACAAGGAGGTCCCTAATGTCACTGGCCCCATGTCCCTGTAGGAATATTTTCCTCCATGGAGAAATAACAGGGTGAGTCCTCCTTCGAGCGGGGAGGCGCGTCCACCCCTCTCTGGGGTTCCAGGGCCCAGTGGAAATCTCATTTGAGTTGGCCACGGCCCGAAGGAGGTTCGCAATGTCCTGTGTCCAGGGAGCCAGGTACTCCTCCACCACTCTATTCTCCTCCACACTGTCACAGACTTCCAGGGGGAGAGAAGCAGCCAGGAGAGGAGGAGAGAAGCAGCCAGAGGAGGAGGAGGCTGCACTGGACACCTTTCCTTCTTTTTCTTGCACCCGTGCCCTTTAGGTATCCTGTTGCGATCGACCTTTCTGTAACGTAGCAGCATTATGTGCTTAATGTGTGAGATACACACACTTAAATACACATCGATGCTCACATAACATACATGATGCCGAACCCACATACACACAGACACACCCATACAAACACAGGACGAGGATTCAGTTCCATTCAATTCCAGGGTTTCTGTCATGTCTGGTCTTCCCAAATCTCTTGTCACCACTTCCATGGACTACAATTACCATTTTACTCCTGTCTGCTTTGTTTATTCTGATTTGTCTGTTTATTTGTGGGATTGTGTATTTATATCTCATTGAGTGTCTGGTTTCTTTGTGAAGTCTTTTCAGTCTCTACTGGTGTGTACCAAGCTGTTGTTTCCTTGTTTGTTTACTTGCATTCCTGTTTATCATTTGAACCTCTTTTCTTATGCCTTCGATTTTCTGGCTTCACTGTTTTCAACCACTGCCTGTTATTCTAACTAGATTTTATATTGCCCTTTTTTTAACTTTCTTTGCTTCACAAACTAAAATATGTGGACCGTATAACAAATTTTATGCTAATTGTGTTCAGAATGTTTCTGTCACTTTTATGCGTGCAAATGTTTCATGGTACTGCTTTTCCATACTACATGTAATGACATACGAGTATTACGAGAACAACAAAAAAATATTTGTGGTAGAGAAATTCAGAAAACATATGTGGATTCAGCATGAAAAAAAAAACATATTAGGCAGATATTTTTGGCAAGAAGCAAAATCACTGTTGACCAGTGTTATTAAAACCCTGGTTTTACTGCCTTTATCTATCCAGGCTGACGTTTTGTGTACACCTAGAACTATGTATTTCACAAAACCATATGAGATACTTCATTTACACTCATCATGTTATCACTTTTAGTCCAGTAAATATTATTTTAGAGTAACCTGTCAGTCCTTTTTTAAACACAGTTTCCTACCCTCTATGGAGAAGGATTCTAAGAATATTTCATATGAGCAGATCTACAGGCATGTGGTAAAGCTATATTTTAGTTAGTATTAATCATTAGTCAGTGTAGTGTAAATACCTTATGGAATGGTTTGTTAGTAACACAAGATGACCTTCTATTTTTTCAGTTTAGTATGAAATATATAGTTGATCCCCACCTAGCCTCTAGGCTATACCAACAAGAGTCCTTATATCAGCAAGACTCTTAACATTATATTCACCTACCTCATGAAACTTGTAAGTTGCCTTGAATAAGAGTGTCTGCCAAATGTAAAAATCAACCTTTAATCTGTGTACTTCAACCACATCTTATTATTTGTTTTGTAGTTAAAGTGAGCTTCGTGTGATCTGATATACAGAACTATTCTGTTTATGAATGGACAGCTTGGTATTGTTACATATAACACAATTAAATAAGGTTTGTTCTCCTAGCAAACGGTTAACCTAAATTAATCAGTTGGTCTAAAAAGTTTCCAGATTGCAGCTGGCATAAAATGTATGCCTGGTCTCTATTGAAGCTCAGTTCGTTCAGTTCTTTACAGCAACATACACCTCTCATGACAGGAAGCCTTAAGATTTTTATGTGGCCATTGCCCTTGCTTCACCTTTGATACTCACCTCAGGTAATCTGAGGCAATCTAAGGTGAAGGTGGAGGCCCTGAGTAGTGATGCTATAAAACAGCTGAGGTGTCTGGCTCTTGTACAAGAGAATGATCTATACTGGTTGGTGGAACATAAAACAATAGGTCTAGGAGGAGTGTGCCAACTTTATGAAGGCCTAGACAACAATCAGGTATCAGCAAGTCTCCACTGATCATAAACAGACACGCAAAGGATTGATGAACTAACAAGTTGGACACAAGAGAAATTCTTTCTAAGTTCTTTTAGCATCTGCAGTATTAATCCAGATTCCTTTTCTCTTTATCCAGAAAGAAGCAAAGGCGGTTGGTTATCCAGTGTAACGCTGTATGAGGATATGATTAACACTATCTGTTCATCTTGTCTGCCACTATTACTGGACTTTTAATATAACATACTAATTAAAAAATTTGCTGCACGGTATATAACTGTTAAAAAATAACCATTAAGTAATAGAATAAAGCAGCTCACCAAGTTGCATTTTAGCATTGTTCTAAGACATGCTGTAGAAATGGGTTAAGCACATGGAGGATAAACTAATCCAGAAATACAAGAAAGAGGGTGTTATTGCTTTCCAGCACAATATCAGCAAAGATCCAGGCTGGTTGGACTCCCACTCATGCATGGCCCCATATGAAATCCTCACCACTCTCATCCTCTGAGAGCTTGATTTTAGGGGATCAGACAGGGAATCTTAACGCTTGTCAGGTGTTTCAGAATACAGCTATGGTCTGATAAATATTTACAGAGCAAAGCTAACGTGGCATGAAAGTCTGAATGCCAGATAAAGAGGGGGTGACTGTTTGCATGCACACATTAAAATCTACCTCCTTAATATTGTCCCACTTTTTGTTCAAGCAATGATCCCATGCACGACATGGCTGTAAATAATATACTGGCATAATAAATACAAGTTGCCCATGTTTGGGAATGATGAGAACGTAAGTTATTGACAGACAAAAAAAAACAAAACAACATCCATAATGTTAAAGGTAGTGTTAGGTAATCTATGAGCATATTTTTGTGTCCTTCTCTCATAAAATTACACCTCCCATTAGATGGTTTCCAATGACTGATACATAATCAGCAGAAAATTCCACACTAAGTGAGAGTGGTTCAGTGCATGTAGATGCTGTCCTTGGAATAGCTCTTAATCTCCCTACCACATGGTGGGGGGAGCTTCCACATTGTACATGACATCTTTATTTCATGTTAAGGATGTTACATGTTAAGGATAATGCTAGAATGAATAGATTCTTGTAATATTAAGAAACTGTTCAATTATTTTCACAAACCTTGGTTTAAATGGAACAAGAGTAACAACAAAAGGATCAATAAATTATGATTTTACTTGACAGTATCAATGTTATTTAACAATTGCGGTTATTTTTTGACATTATTTCCATTTTATGTCATGTTATTCAAAAGAGTACTTATCCTCTGCTATTATTTGTACCTCCATAATGTTCTATTTAATTTTCCAGTGCTTGAGACTTCAGACATCACAGAAACCAAGTTTGGAGTAAGATTTCCTTAGTGTTTTTTTTGGAATGGTTTGTTCTACAATCATTCAATTATCTTTGTTTCCAAATGCCTTGAAGTGCACTTTTAAAACAATAAATTCTCCCTTTTCCAGCCTTCAAAAAATTAAATAAATAAAACTGGAACTTTAAAAGACTTCGAAAGGATTACATTTGACTGAGTTTGGTGTATTTCAAACTTGTGTCACAGAGATGGAAATAGGGAAACAATTTCCACTAGTTGAAGAATGGTTTAAATTATGTTATGATTACTTCAGAGGAACAATAGATAGACTATAATATAAATGAATCTTACCAAACATTAAGAAAAAATAGCTAGGCTACTTAACTGTAATAGTTATATGTTCTGCACACCAAGGACAGAATTTGCTGCTATTTTATATTCACTTTCCCTGCCAGTTTTTGCATATAACCTGTTGTAAATTTGAGGGCTAGGTTTTCTTGGGTCTCTCCAACAAATCAGCATGTGTGCTAACATGTTGTTAGCTGGTCTGTGTTTACAGTGGAGCTTAATTTAATTTACCTAGACTGAGTAGTTAATTTTTTTTGTTGCTTATCTAAAGAGTTAATATTAATATCTATCTTGTAAGTGTAATCTGGAAATATTAGTATAGTGTTACCAGCCATGGTTTATTTTTGAATGAAGGGTAAACATGTTAACTCCTCCGACTGGACTAAGATAAATATTTTGTTCACCTTATACAAAGTCTCATTGGGATGTGTTATTTCTTTCGTGTAGGTATTACAGCTACTGAATGTTGCTTATCAAGATTCAATTCTATAATTAGTACCTTACTTTGTGTTACATCTTCGTTATTTCAGACATCACTAATAATCCATCATGACAACATTTTGATAGATTTCCTGGCAGAAAATGCTGGGCACATGAGATGTGTATTAGGTCCTTCCAGGTGGAGGAAATGTCAGTTTGTCCAGCCAAACTGGTAATTAAGTGGATTACACCATTAGCTAGTTGTATCATTTAAATCATTCATAATCATAACATATTTAATTTGCATAACATATTTAATATTATGCAGTTGTATTTTGATTTATTGGTGTGATCAGTGCTGTGAAACAATTAACACAGCACACTGCTAACACAGTTTATATATAATCTGGCACAGAGTCAGATCACACCTTCCAAAGTGTAGAAAACATTCAATGAACACTGAACCCATTATTTAAACCGTTGAATTGTTTAAATGAAATGGGTTGATGTATCATCTCTACAGCATTTTGGCTCCAAAAATCTCAGGGGGTTGAAATGTTCAAGATATATTGAACCAGTGAGACTATATTAAATATTAATATAATATTGCTATATTCAAGTTGCAGGAATTCATATCTCAGATGGGAGACTTTTAAGGTGAGAGAAATATAATTTATTTCTCATCTGTCTTTTAGCTGTTTTCCAAAGTTGTAGAGGTTTGTTTTATGTACTTACTTATTTATTTCATATTTATTTTAATTCTACTGCTCCTACACCAGACTTTCTTGAACTACTGAAACTGCTGATAACAGAATAAACCAGTCACTTCAAGTATTCCATTTAAATCTTTTCACTGTGATTTGTGATTGTGTGATAGTTTCTTGGTAACGCGTTTCTCTGTCTAATTTTAAATTAACTAAGAACTTTTACTTCTTAGTTAGGTACTTTTAATCATTTTGCTGCACTTAATGGTTCCTCTCTTGAGAGTAAGGTCACTTTATTTTACTACGTTTCCACAATCCTGCTTTACTTTGTCTTATTTGATTAGTTTTGTGTTAATGAGTGAGATATCATTAGCAGACACATTTTTTTGTTTCTAGAAAGCATATCCGTCTTCAGTCCCCACTCACTGAGTCTGATATGTTCAAGCAGACCAAGCTTCAGAAAGATTTTCATTCAAAGGTCTTGGGTCATCCTGACTTCTCTCCACAACCTCAGGGAATCAGATCAACATTCAAAAGAACAATTCACAGGTTCTAAATCACTTCTGCTTTTTAACATTTGGTAGTAACAGTGATTTGCTGCTTGACAGTGGAGTACAGCAAACAAAAAACATTTCTGACTTCTGGTTTCCAAGAGATTGACGAAGAGTCGATATATCAAGCCTCTCTGCCTTTACTATGATTCTTCCCTCCTGTAACACTGCTGCCTTGCCTCCTTACCCCCAAAATACAACAGCCTTCAAACCTTGAACCTTGAACAAAAGTTCAAACAAAAGGAACAAAGCAAAGGAAATTTTGAAACACCGTCTAAAAAGTGAATCTGGCTATTCTGACCCCAAAAGACATTTCAAGAAACACTCTGACTTTTTTGTGTTGAACCAGTAACAGACATCCTCACAATGCTGTTTATAATTTGGTCGATTATGTTTGGGATGTGGCACATCTGCAAAATCATCAAAATGTTTGTATCTTGATTACTAACAGTACATGATGTTTGACTTGGCTAAACTGTTGAACTATTTTTTAAAGAAAACTGTTTCTCTCTTTAGTGACAGCAGACTAACTGGATTCCCACATCTTGGGTTTGAACTATTTCATTTGGAAGTCATGAATGTGCTCAGATATTTCATTATGATTTCGCATTGATAAACACTTCTTAATGTTCCCTTGGGTGAATCTTGTGAATCTTTTAAGTCCAGCTGTGGTACATGCCGTGCATTTTATCTATCAGTACAATTATTAAAAATACATTACTGATCAGTTACATTTCAGTTACCTCCCCTCTCAGATGTACAAGCTTGAGCTGTCCACACAGTCACAGCATGTCAACATCTCTGCTGAACAGAGAGTCATATTTGGTCACCAGTAAGAAAGCAAACCTTTAGAAGTAAATGATTCCCAGTTTCTTACTCACGAAACATGCAGATGCTTACATCTCAGTGATTGGAGACTATAGAAAAAAACTTTGCATAGTCTTTGATCAAATTAATTGGATGTTGCTTTGAACACTGCTATTCAAAGACACATATCTCCACTGGGTATTATATGTATTTTATACAAAAATTAAAGCTTACTTATTTTTTCTTACTATGAAGACAAATTTATGATTTTGCATAAGACCATGGTACAGTGAACACTTCCAGCATGTTAGGAAATCTTTGAGACACTATCCTGGTTTTGAGCTGAACTGCGGGCTGAATGGGATTTTTTTACTCTAATGTCCTACACTGGAAAGACCAGAGTCTTCTGTCTACAGACACTCAGGTTCTTCAGTGTGCAGCATGCTGTTGGTATTGTTCTGTCAGGCTACTGAGCAACAACACCAGTGGAAGAGGAGGTCAGAAATCCGAACAAGGTAATTAGGATGGCCTGCCCCATAACAGGCCTGATCTAGTACTGTAGTACTGAAGTAGAGAAGAGAGTAGAGAAGGTGTCTAAAATCATTTTGAATATTTTGAACAAATCTGCCCATCCTCTCTATGATGAATTCTCCTGGTGCATCTTTAGCAACTTATTCTAGCAGGTTGTTCTACAAATCACTACTGGAAATCTTTTCTGCCTAGTGTCATCCAGCTGTACAATAAATCTTTCTACCAAAGCATGTTACCTGCAGCCTGTACATGTAATACTGGAAAGAATTTGTGTACAGTCCACACATCCATACAAAATGAAAGCAAGAAAAAGTAAATACAACTTCCCTACATGGTCTTAGAGAGGGTAACCACAGGAGGATTTAATTGCTGTGTGTTATCTGGCTGAAGGCCTCTGAATGCTTTTTCAGGACAGTGGAGAAAACATGTCCAAAATTAACATCATTCATTGATTTGACTTTTAGGTTTTGAATGGAGGAGCACACCAGGAACGTGCCAGTTATTTTCTATCTGTGGTGAAGGACTAACAGTGACCCATCGCAGTGGAAATAATAAAACTGTTATTCATTCTTAGTGCCCATGTGGTCTGGCTTTAGAAAACCAAGCAGATAGAAACTAGCAATCACCAAGTCTGTTATGCCACAGTTGTCTAATAAGTCAAATTTATTTTGAAATATTTGAGGCATTATTTCAAAATGGTGATTATTATTACTATAAATTAGCAAATGAATGAACCACACAGCAAAATTCCAATGAATTAACACCAAGAAAACTGAATTGGCACCTGGAGCAATGAATTACCAGTTTTAATTTGTGTCCATGTAAACACCGCAGCTGTTAAGTTAACACTGGGAATTTTTGTGTGTACAATTTATTAAAGTAACAAGCATATTATCTTTTAAACAAATCTGAGGAACAAACTACAAACCAGGCAATAGCATTTAAAGTAAAATATCAATTCAGACAATCAATTATGTTCCATTTCATTAACCAGTTATATTAAGGGTAAGAGAAATAGTCCTGCTGTCTTGCTAGGAGGAACATGTGCTGTCCAAAAGTCACAGCTGTACCTAACCACTCCCTTAATGAGCTGCTAGATTTAACATTGTTTTTAAACAAGCACCTGGTGACAAATCTAGTGGTTGTTTCGACAAATCTTAGCTTCTTTCCATAGAAAGAAGTGATTTTACCAGTCTAGGTCATTGTTCTTGGAAGTGACTGCTGGTTACCATGTAGTAGTACTAATGTGCCACATTTCAATCACTGCTTCTTTCTCGTCTTATTGTCTGACAGCAGAAACAGAGAACAGCTTTATTGGGAATTCAGCTGTATTAAAATACATTATATGTAAACACAGAGAGTAGGAGAGAAGCAGGCAGATGTGAAGGGCTGACACCATGTGACATTAGACAGCATGCAAATATGACGTGATATCACAGATGTTAATTAGCGCATGCTGTCATTTAGCCACTTTGTGAGCCGACCTCAGCTACTTTAGTCAACTCATGACCATGTTTATTCATTTACCAGCATCGGCGGAGCAAGCTGCACAAATCCTGGCACTTTTGGTCAGCAGAGATTCTCAGAATCTACTGGCACCACCAGAGCTCCTCATGTTTCTGTTTTCTGCCCTGATTCATAAACTATGTATCCTTTTTTGTACTTGTGTATATTTTTTTCTTTTCTGAAATACACATTCTTCTGAGCCCAGAAGCTGTACTTTGACAGCAAAAGGTTATCCTCACATACGTTACATTGCATTTTCCAACCTCTCTTTATCACTTGGAATTAAATAGGCTATTTGCGTTTTAGCGCCTTTAAGACAGATATAAGATAAATAAACTCTATTCTGATTGGCTGCCATATATTGCACCTCATTCAAAAAGTACTCAGAGCTTAAACATATCTGAGAGCTGCAGTGTAAGTGGATGGGGCTGAACTGCTGGAGGCTGAAGAAACTGAGATATGTAAATTCGTTTTTTCTTGTGAAGTCATTTCAAAATGGGCTGTTTTTGTGTCCTATGCAACATTCACATTACCATGCAGTGATTCAAATTCAAGGTTGTAGAGACACACAGATCAGATCTTTTTAAATCAGATTTGAGTCAGTTTCATATGTGGTCTTGACTAGTAATCAGAAGATTGTTGGTTCAAACCCCACCTCTGCCAAGTTGCCACTGTTGGGCCCCTGAGCAAAGCCCTTAACCCTCAACTGTTCAAGATGTATTCAGTCACAATTGTAAGTTGCTTTGGTTAAAAGCGTCAACCAAGTGCTGTAAATGTAATGTAAATGGTCTTAGATTGGAGATGTATGCAGTTTGTGACCATACAACATGAATAAGGATGGTCAGATTGGCTTTTTAACCATACATATGCACCTAGCGCCCTCGTCATCAGCCACGACTGGCAGGGTGACGGTAGTAAACCCTAAGCTGCTAAAACAGCAAAAACTAGATGGGTTTTTTTTCCATTCAATGCAATGCTTAAGTGAACCACTAGCATATTCATTTTGGCAGTTTTAATACCATCAGTCCTCCCACAAATGTGAAAAAAAAAAAAAAAACACTTTCTGTTGTTGGTGATGCAGGTGATTCATCCATAAACATCAATATGAACATGTGTAGGACAGATGTGTTCATATTACAGACAGCAACTGTGAAAGTAAACCATCAAGATAGGCAAAAATGATCCAGGGAAATTCAGTTTTCCATGACAGGGACCTTTAAGAAAATTGGATATTTAGGTAAGATTGTCACTGGTATCAAAGTACAATAAGAAATAAGAAAGCATGACACTAACGCTATATGCCAACACTCCAGTTTTCTTTGAAAACAAGCAACTAAGAGGAGTGACCTTTTCAACCCGATAGAGAGAGAACATAAAATATCTATTTTTTTATACCCAGATTTTATCTATCTGGATATATTGTACTGTAGCAGTGCCATAACTAGAAGGGTGTGACCCTTGTTTTCTCATTTGCAGTGCTATGTGGGTCGAGACAAACTCTGTGGAGTGCTGAGAGATTGTGGCTTCTGTTTTGCATTGTTTTGTTATAATGCATCACTGCTATTAAACAATGCTATGTTTACTTTTAAAATTGATGTTATTTTAGATTTTTGTGAATTTACAGAAAGACGGGTCACCTAGATTCAGTGATACACTGATTTACAATATGCAATCTTATGTTACCGACAGCCCTGGGTCCAAGTAATGGACACACATTCTAACATATTAGGATCGCAGACACTGTCAAAAGGTAATACAAAATATTGTATTTTTTTTGGGGGGGGGGGGGGGTGGGGGGTTATAAGATAAACTTTAATT
>JAOYMR010000007.1:10318509-10350360 GCA_025802075.1 Tenebrosternarchus preto | reverse complement strand
CCCCCCACCCCCCCCACCCCCCCCCCCCCCCCCCCCCCCCACCCCCCTCCCCCCCCCCCCCCCCCCCCCCCCCGCGGGGCGCGCCGCCCCCCCCCCGGGGGTTATAAGATAATCTTTTCTTTTTCTGTCTGAACCAAGAACAGATGTAAAATCTGGCTGTTGAATTGAAACCATGTGAAACAATTCCCTCAGTCTTGCTCCAATAAATATACATTTAAGCACACTGAGTGTGAGTTAGGCTATGAAAAACAGCAAAAAGTTTGATGAAATTCTAGATTTTATTAAATTGACTATCAATTTATTCATAAAATTAAATACATTTGATCTGCTGGAAGGTTTATATTTCCAATGAACCAGATTACCTCCATCAAATTCATTTCTGGACTGCATTTTCCCATGTCACCTGCACAGTTCCAGGAGAAATATTCTCTGAATATGCTGCTGATGAACTAGACATGACCCTCAAATCGATACTCTCTGAAAACCTTTCTACATACGTTACTTTATGCCTAACAGTTTCATTAGCAATATACTACTATAAGTACTCCATAAATGGACTAAGAAGTTTTAACAAATTTATGCTTTAACTGTTACTTTGAACAGTTAGTTTTTTAACAATTGTTTTTTAAAAAAAATTATAAGCGTATTAACAATCAGATAGTCAAACCCTAAGTGATTCAAACACATATACAGGCACACACATTCACCTAGATGTACCTCAGTCTCCACTGGGAGTTTAAATGTGAGTTCATCTCTTGGCAAAAAGCTCCCAGTCCAAACACTGAGTTCAGCCACGGTTGTTCCAGAAGGACTCTGCTAGCACTAAATATTTTATTACTTGGCTAAAAAAGTATCCAAACATGGTAATGATGTCCTTGGTTGGGAAGATTAGACCAAAAACAGTAGTTTCTCATTTGTGGTAGTTATAAACTAGAAGATTTCTAACATATTTAACATAGATAATTATGGCAAAATAAAGAAATCACAATAATATGACAACCTGATAACAAAATAGCACCATTATCCTTTATGTGTTATTAAACAGACCACATTTCATAGGTCATCCTAATCAAAATGACATTTATTATAAAATAATACTCATGCCATTTACTTTAGTCCAAAACCAGCAATAAGTGCTCTCTTATCCTTACTATATCTGATGTCCTGGGATGAACTTTGCTGTACCAGAACATTCTTTTTAAATTTGAGTTAATAGTGACTGAGAAGAGTGTAGTTAGGCTACACTCAAGACCCACGCCGAGACTGGACCCCCCAGTCATCAGTTATGATTGACACTTGGGGTGAACCATTAAGATAATAAGATTAATTCAGTCTGAATGTGGTTTGTGGTTGCAGTGCAAGTCGTTATCATGCAAGAGTACCAGCACTAGCCACAGCAAGAATACCAGCATTGGCCACAACAATATGTGGCCCCAAAAAACCTTATAATATAAATCAGTAAGTGTTTTTTTCCCTATTAAACTGTATATGTTTAAGCATAATGAAAAAGAGTATATAAGAATATAGATAGTTATGAAAAGTCAGAGCAACATCACTGTAAAAACTGCTCTGAGACCTTAAGTGTACACAGAAATGCATAGATCAGTGCTGTTCTTATAGAAAATGTATTCCTGGTTCATGTTTAGTAAGATTTTGATTCACAGGCATGTAAAGCAGCTGGTACTGAGGCTACATGGGGCATCCAGAATCTGGTACTGCAACCTTTTACACTCTGAAACATCAATTGCCACTCAGGATCCACAAAATAAGGCAGAAAGTAGTACCTGTGGCTCAGACTTAAGCTCAGGCAGATATGGCTTTTATCATTCTCATACTACAGGGCAATCAATGCTCAATTATGGATTTTGTGTGATTATGTTTTTCAACAAAATCAGCACACAGTTTTCTGATGGCAGCACTTTATGCAATAACATTTGATCTTGTGTAAATAAGTGTCTCCTGGGAGTCTGAGCTGAAGCCATACTCTTGTTGTTCACAGATTTTCCTCATACAGAATTTGCCATGTTAGCTGACATTTAATCTAACAAAATATATGGTGTTACAGAGAAAACCCCTGAAAGGAGAAAGACAAAGACAGATAGTTAGAGAGAATAAATGTTATTAAATAAATGTTTTTAAATGTTATTAAGACCAACAATCACTTAACAAAGTTAAGATGTTTCCCCAGATGTGATCATCAGTGGTGTCAAATTCATGTTCCCGTTGGTCAGCTGGGCAGTACTTAGAATTCTTTTTTACTAACTAGTGTTGATTTGGCAAATAAGTCTCTCCAGAAGAGTCATTGAATTTCAAAGTTTAGTGTTATCTATGCATTAATATATATAACACTCTATATATAGCCAGTGAAAGAGTTTATCAATTTGCTGATGAGCTGAATTGCATTGGACAATACAAATATATGCAATACTATGGCATTGATAATCCCTAGATAACAGCCTGAAGGACACCAAGACCTACAGCAATGATCATCACCTTGCCTTGAATGACCAAGGCAGAAGTCAAGAAGGCTTTGATTCCAGGAATATAGTTGGACATCTCTGTTCTTAGATAAGTAAAAAGCCTTTTTCAGGCTTGACTGGTTTTCACTGCTGCTTTATGAATGGCCTTTCACAGCGATGGGATGTTGGGAGAACTATAGTTAAGGTGTTCTTTTATTGTGGACCAGTGGTATTGTTGGTGTCAGATGGCTCACCTGTGATTTGAAGGGGTTGGCAGATAAACTAAAAGCATAACAATCAGGGAAAAAAATTAAACAGTTTCATTTGTTTGACTACAAATATTGGAGCAGTTTCTAGTTGAGCAAATGTTCCATATCAAGACTAGATGTGGTGAGCGTCAAACAATGCTAATGCATACCAGAGTTAGAATGTTCTGTGCTAGAGGTTTTCTGAGGCTGTTGTATGAGATGAAACCTATGTTCTCTCAAGCACACACAGGAACATGGCCTGTGAAGCCAGCAAGCCATGGTATGGAAAACTCTACCTGACAAAATATGCTGAAAGGTTTGGATATACTTTAATAAAACAATTTCTAATTCCTAAGACCCCATAATACTACTGTCTTTTAAGACTCTTTCAGTTTACTTATTTGCTTAAACACAGATGTGTTTAAAGGCTTTGCAGAAAAAGCGCTTGAACAGAGCCTTGCTGAATGACCTCTGTTACACCAAAAGAGTGACTGAATTTATGGAGGGAAGTGCAGCAAGACAGGCTTGGCTGTGCTGATGCCTATGCAGATACGTGCCCAGTTAGAAAACACTATTATTCAGTATGGGTCATTCATCACATGGAAGCATGGGGGACCTCACTCTAATTTACAGATCTTGGGTTTTGCATCTGAGGGAATATTGTGGTTGGCTGAGAATGTCATTGCAGCCTCTGGGTTAAACATTAATCGCCCTGGACATGTTGTAAGGAACATGTTTAAAGTTGTAATAAAGTGGTAATCACATACAATGAACAAAAAAATCCCCACAAGATTTTAACAGAGGAATCGTTCATTTTGTCATATATATATAAAATTATATTGACAAGATAAAACATTTTGGTTTCATTATTCTAATCAAAGAATACAAATCAAAGCAATTAAGCAACTATTAAACGAAATATTCAGTGCGATTCCAACGAGCAGCCCGATGCATAACCAAATAAACACACTGATTGCTGTGAAAATGACATTGTGACGAATTCATTTAGTTTGATTTATCTGAAGATTTATCAGCTAGTCTATGCTAATTCAAGTCTATGCTAATTCAAGTCTATGTTAATTCATGCTTCTACACTTTGCACTCTTTTCCTTAGATTCTTTTGGGTTACGCTCACTTAGTAGAGCATAAGAGAAAAGGAAGTTAAAGGTTTGCATTATATTTAAATGGTAACTGTCCTGCATTGCCCTTCTCAGTATTTTTTAATAATATCTAATACAGCACTGTTGGTTTTTTGCGTCTAAAGTTTGTGACATGATCAAATTGTTCTGAGACATTTCAGAGTACCCTGTCCTTTATCTCTCTGCCAGTAAAATGTGGATGTCTAGTTTTCTGCCATATAAATGATTGATTTTGCATATTTGTGTACACAATTGCCGCTCAGCAGAATTCAGCCAGAAGGCTGTTTATGATGTTTTATATTAAAAACCAGATCTCCTGCTAGCCATAACTAGCAATGTTAAAACTATGGCCTTGAATCAGTAGGCATCAAAAAAACCTACTCCAAACTTACAAACATCAATTCTACAGTGGCAACAATTTAATTGTGTTTTAATAGTATTTCCCCTTTTAGTGTATATGTACATTTCTAAACTCTACATACAAATCTTTTAATGCTGTTTAAAATGCTGGTTAAAATACAACTAAATAAATTTTAGCTGATGCTCTTCCCAGGTGTTCTTAACACTGCAAAGTCATGTTAAACTGTTCTGTTCTGGGATTTTGGTGAGGGGTGGGGGGGGGTGGCTAAGGAATAACACCATCCATAATGCTCTTGTTTGATCAGCTGTGAAAAGGGAACAGGAGAGTGACTGCTAAAAATAAAAAGCAAGCAGCAGAGATGAAGGCTTCTTCGTTTTATGACCACCTTGGCCGAAGTCATTAAAATGAAGCTAGAGCAGCTAGAGTTTGAGTCAAAGGACTGTGACAACAGCAAGTAAACACTTCCCCAGTCATTACAGAACAGACGTTTAAACAGACTTCGCTGGTCTCTAGTTTGACAGAGGTCAGTTTAGGTCAGATATAAAGACTTGTTTCTGGTGAGGTTAGATAGAGACACAGCAGCAGAAAGCTGGTTATTATACTTAGAAAGCATGTAGAAGTGCACAATTTCCCCTTGAAACACAGTACTGAAGAACTCTACTGTGTTTCCATCATAGTTAAACAGTATAATTAAGCAGAGACACAGGCATCAATACAGTGCTGGATGCATATTTATTCTTTAGAGCAGGAGCGTAAACCATGCCCAAAACACAACTCAAAATTGTTGTACAAAAAAATATCACTTTTATCTTACAGATCAGCCTTTTAATTCATATGCCAAGGACATTTTTAAACATAA
Source organism: Tenebrosternarchus preto (assembly GCA_025802075.1). Taxonomy (NCBI): domain Eukaryota; kingdom Metazoa; phylum Chordata; class Actinopteri; order Gymnotiformes; family Apteronotidae; genus Tenebrosternarchus; species Tenebrosternarchus preto. The sequence continues at coordinate 10,345,294 of JAOYMR010000007.1, read as the reverse complement.
TGTTAAAAGTGTTTTAACATACTGACCACAGAGCAGCAGATTTTGTTTTTTGGTTGTTTTGTTTTGCTTTATATTTTGTACCATGTTGTAAAAAGCTATCCAGAAACAACTCATGGTTGTGAGAAATCTAAAACATGGCAACCTAGACTATTAAAAATAGTCATGCAAAAACATTAATATAATAGAAAATACCAAAAACATGTTTGTGGGTTGACCAAAAGAGTACTGATATCTTGAGGTGGCTCGAAAAGCACAGACTTGATTCCCAAAGCTCTCCTCCAGGAAACATCTTTCAGCATGATAACCTCAAACACACTAAAACATAATTGAGACCTACACCTCTGCAAATAAATACTTACTGCCCAAAAAACAACCTTAAACATATGCTTTATATGGCATCGAATTTTTGTGGAGTATAAACAAAAAATGGGGTAAGCATGATTCTTCTTATGCCCCATTCATGCCCCATTCATGCCCCATTCATGCCCCATTCTGTTCAACTGTTCATTCTGTTTCATAGTGTTATATTTGACCTTAATTCTCCTTGAAGGAAGGACAGTTTTACCCACATTATTCCAAATAAACCTACAGTAATGCTGGAAAATATATTTAATATTGCTAAATAATAAAATATTAAGTACTGATTCACCATCATCATATATAACAAAAGTTTGAATGACATGAATGAGTAAATGACCATTGCAATTTAATGTATGCTGAAACCTTTAAAACCATAAAAGGGCAATTATTCCATTAGAAGTAGTAGAGAATGCTCTCAAGAAGTCATTCTCATTGACTACATCAAGAACTAAAATATAAATCATCGTACCCCCTCCATCTGGTGTCTAAAAAGCGGGCTCAGAATGGAGTATACTTCTCTAATGACGTTGTCTCTGTGGCCTCTTTTGATCTTCACAGAGTCAAGCCCTCTGGAATGATGAGCTCACATCATGCCCTGCAGTCTAGATAGGACATGGAGAACAGGAGCCTGTGTCCATAGCAACATTACCAAAAGCAAAAATGGGCTTCTCTGTTGTCCCTATCTAAGCAAAAGGGCACCTGATAAACCTCACTCTATTCAGGCTCTTTTTGGTTCTTGCATAAGAAGTGCACTGAAAGGTTTAGCAAAGCTTCAAAATCAGGCTCATTTGACAAAGAAAAGCAAAACACACCATTCATATGCTACTGAATAATTACTTAAGTACTTAATAAACATACGTTTCAATAAGTAGTTTTTTCTGAAGGGTTAATTAAATGCAACAAGTATGATAAATATCTTCTTAATGATTTTAAAAGCTCACAGCTACATTCAGTTTTTAATGGCCTGCCACTGATTTGGAGTACCTCTCTCACAAACTTTCATCATTTAGGTTTCTCATGCCATAGGCCAAACACACAGACAAAGTGCAGAGAGATCCGATCTTCATGACAATCCATTGTCTGCCTTTTAAGAGGAAAGAACTTGTTTGTTTTGGCCAAGGTATAGACAGACTGAAAGCTGCCAGCATCTCTAAGCAAGTGCTCTGGCAGCCTTGGAAAAGCTCTGGAAATCAAGATTGTGGGTGAGGAATCATTTTCGTGTTTCACTTTAGATTAGTAGTGGGTTTCCGAGAAACCCTTACCACACATATTTTTCTTATCAGAAGGTAATTATTTCATTATTACTCTAAACACAACAGAATATTTTGCATACTTGCCTTCTATTTGTTTTATTTAACATACATTTTTAAAGAAGCACAGCATTTTTTAAAAAATAAGAGGAATTCCTTTGTCCTTTTGTTCAGATCACCACCGGGAAACACTTGAGCCTGTGACTATACTGACCTTGATACTTGTCTTTCTGTGTTCTGTAAAATGTTTCTCAGATTTTGTTATACTTGTTAATGAATTTTAAGAGTAGATATATGATTGCTCTTTTTAATGCCATGAAATGAAATTTCTGAGAGATGTAGCTAGAGTGTTCTCTGATACAGAAACAGGGCTAATATGAATGAATTTATAGGTAAAAAAAATTCCAGTCTTAGAACTTTTCTCAGTCCTATTTTTGTACACACAAATATTAAACTTATTATGTCTCTGCTCCTCTAAACAGTGGATTACATATGGTATATAGGTTCTCGTAAACACTGTTCGTTTGACGAGTAAGGTTGTTGTAGTCCTTGCCTTAGTCTCTGCCAAAAGATAATACAGTGATTTATGTGGTGTGAAAACAGCGGCTGCAGAGAGCAGAGAACTAAACAAGTGAAGGATTTAAGGAGGTGGAGCAAAATAAACAGGATAAAACGTATTAGCAGAACAAGTTTCTAGGACTGCTTTTGAAGGTTTTTCTTTTTATCATTTCTTCCCATCTTCTGTTTTTCCCTGACTGTGAATTGCAGATTGTTTGCCTTCGGCAGTTATCTGTCATTATGTGAATGAGATGCAGGAAGCATAAGAGGTGCTCAGTGAGAAGGTGCTGAATGAGAAGGTGGCTTCCTTGGCTTGTCTGCAGTATAAAGAAAGATGGAAAAGGGTTGACAAAGTCTTGTAGTCAACTGCAGATCTGGGATAGTTAATACTAATAGAGCTTAATTACAAACACTGTATATATACACACGTCACTTCAAATGCAGTATTATGTTGCCAAGTAAACTTATCAAAAGAGACAGACATCCAGCACTCGTGGATGACATATGCATAATCACCACCCTTCTATAAAGTATACCGAACCATCAAAGAGGCCAATCACCACCCCAGTAGCTCTTGAGTTGAGCTTTGACATGGGCTCTTTATTTTGTCGAGTCAACTACCCTGGCTTTCTTTGGCTGCTTTATCAGAAAAAGAGCTCGAGCCATCAGCAATTTGTCTCCTTTTGTTTTGTCATACCAGCTGAAGCCTGCACTCTTTCACCACATTGGCTATCCATGTCTGACTCAAAACAGAGCCTCAACTAATGAGCAGAGCTGAAATATTATCCACAAACCCACACATACAATTATTAAGCAAGACACTTCTATTTGACGTAGCTGTGCACTGCAATGGAATATGTGACACTGGGCCTGTTTTGATTAGTCCACGTTGTGTTGTTGATTTGAAAGAGACGCGTACCTTTTTAGCCTGTAGCATCCTCTACATCTGGCATTTGTCTAGGAATGAAGGGGCAGCTCACATGTTTTCAACAAAAAGAAAATGTTTATAAGTCCTGCCATAGCATATTAGGCCCTGAAGAACAGTGAAGAAGTAATGGTCTAATTGCACTGTTTATGATGAATTAACAAGCATTTTGAGCACTGTGGTTTAACTAGCAATTTCAGCTTTGGCCAGGCATCTGTCAACACTACTTTAGAAGAAACTACATGCTTTCGTAAACTTGTCTGGAATACAAGTTTCATGTGCTATCTGTTCCTGATTAGGCAGCTGATTAAGTGATTTGCCAATTGTTTTGCACTAAATATTAACTTCATTTCATAATTCCGCTTTTTTGCTTATTTACTTATTTGCTTAAATGAAATATGTACTCCTTTCTTATTTTGATACGGTAATGTATTATACAAACTCCTCACATAGTACTAGAAGTTACTTCATTAGGTCTCTTATTGACCTCTCACCCCATCCAACCCCATAGAGATTACTCTTCCCTTTCCATAACCTGACAGAACCTCACTGAACTGGAACCAGCCTCTAACATATTCACCCTTCAGTGTGCACATGTATTTGTTTAATTGCCTTATGCAGTCTATATCATTTGGAGAAAATGGCCACCAGAATCAAGCTTGTACAAATGGCATCATTTTGTTGCAGAAGGACAGCGATCATTCCCACAGCACTTGCATCCAAGTTTAGAATGAAAGATCAACATAAATATGAGCAGTGAACACTGAAGTCAAGGCTGACAAAGCTTTGGCTTGGCTGCACTAAACAAAACATACTTAGGTGTTAGTTAAACAAGAACATGGGGAATTTCCGAACCAAACCATAAAATCTTTAACTTCTCTATCTCCACTGTTACCAGTATGAAGCTGGAACAGGAATGATGGCTTCAAGTTTAAACATACTACCGGTAAGCGGTTTCACTCCTAGAATCTACAGTGACATTTTTATTCCAAGTGGAGCTAAACACTCTGTGACCACCTATGTGTAAATAGCTATCACAGTTTAGTAAATAAACACAGAGGCTTATCCAGACCTCACAGAACATTCTACTTAAGGCACAAGTAAGATGAAAGTGTGCCTTCTTGAAACTCTGTGGTAAGCAAATCTCCACTTTACTCATAAAAGATACAGAATGGATAAACTGAATAATGATTTTCTGTCAAATGAGACCTGCCAGTGTAAGACTGATGATGCCTATCCATGGGACCCTTAACCTGCTGCCCAGTCATGTGCTACTGAGTGATGGAGAACTCATAAATTCAGGCACTCAAAACCAAGAGATAGTTGTTATCACGATATATTTTCGCTTTCTCCTGAATAGCTGCTAGATTTGCTGGCAGCTCAGGAAATTCATTAAGTGTGCGCAAAGAGGAATGTCATGACCCTGCACTTTGCCAATCCAAAAAATAAAAATAAAACAGATTAAGCTAATCCACCATAGGCTCTGGATGGTGTACCAGCTTCTTGTATATAATTCAATAGTACTCAGGCCTTCACTGTCTTCCACTGTTGTTTAGTCTTATAAAGTCTGATGCTAAATGCTTTACTTCAGAATCACACTAAATCTGCACTGGTTTAGGGCTGAAATTGGCTATTCCGTTAATTCTAACTTTCTGCTTTAATGGCTTAATAATATGTGTATTGTCTTCTTGCACAAATCTCTAGAAATATATGGTATAAGACATGTCATGACATATAATGGAGATGAATGTTTGTATTTGTAAACTTGTTGGTTTATGAACATACATTTGACCCATGTTTTTTGCTTATGGTTTTCAGTGGTTTAGGAAATGAACAGCCCTGATAAATATGCTGTTCATTTTACTAGATTTCTTTCTACAGGTGGTCGTACACCACAGTTATGCTAATGTTCCACATAACTTCAGCTTCTTTTTTTTACCATCTATATCAAAGGCTTCAAGGTCAATTCTGTCATTTCTGGTTCTGTCATTCACCACTTTCCACATCCTCTGCCCGTCCTACAAATGCTTTCTCTCTCCCGACAAATTAAAATGACTGTCTATGCAGCAACCTTATTATAATGACATTTTAAATAAAGACATTTGTTTTAGCATTGTCATAAATTAGTTTATGCATACAGTTTAATGTGGCTTTGAGACACACAGGGTATGAAGAGGTTACTCTTTTCTGAGAAACAACTAAAAACATGTAATACTGTATGTTCATGGAAATCAGGCTCAATATACATTCTTCAAAATGATGTGATCCACTGTTCATTATAACCAAGTAAAAAACAGAACAAAATCAGACATAACAAATCATACAACAGATATTTATTAGTATTCAAGTGTATGCAGTAACTTACACATGCTTCAGTATGCTTGAGCAGACTTTTTCATTCTTGGCAAAGTGAAATTAAAACACTTCTCCCATAATCTTTACATAAAAATATTAATTGTCTCCCAAATATGTAGCTCTGTGGTCTATCCGGCAAACCAAAGCAAACCATTGATTCGATTCCTCCAAATTTGCTGTATTTTTTAGGCACTGCTTTGACTTTACCCAGTGATTGATAAATAAGAGGCCTGCAGTTGCAATACACAATTATACATGAAAACATTTCACTCAAATACACATTTTGTTTAGACAGTGTCTATGGCCTCCCAGGAAAAGCAGAGCCTGATTTAGATTTTGACCTATATTTTATGGTGGCCATTTCTTGTTTACTACATGGATATTTAAGAAAGATTATATTTAAAAAGAAATAAGATTTAACAATAATTGAAGAGGGTTTTCTTAGTAATCTGTCTTGGCTGAATAAGAATATGACATTTACTTGGCAAAGAAGCGCAGTTGTCGTGTCTGTGATTTGGGTACATTTATGCCAGTTTCAGTCCTGTCCAATATGAAACTGAACAGAGAACATTCCATGGTCTGGACTCATCTACTGTAGAAAACTGAAGCTGATTCTAAGTTGAAAACTACTTGCACTCTACCACTTAGTTAATTCCCCAAATGTTGTTTTGATATTGTGCATAAACTGGGTTTCTGAGAAAATCTACTGCCATTGTAAAAAGTGCACAATAAGAAAACAACATTTCTTAATCACAAACATGTGGATAAATATCCTCGCAAGTGGGCTGGGATGATTATGACATTGTTAAACATCATGCTATCTCTTGAAATCAACGAGACGAAAATTCCTCCCGAAGGCACCGTCAGTCACAGTGGCTCCAGAGAAAACAGTCACTTTTGGCTCAGCTTTGCTGTGACACAGCAGAAGCAGACCTTTGTTCGCTGACTTGCCTCTTTCAGGAGTCTCCTAACAGCAGGTTAACCTCATGAGCACGTTTAGCACACCTCAACCGCCTTAATGACTCCAGAAGTGGATTGTGTGTGATTGATTAGGTTTGGAGCTAAATTCTTTATAGACACAAGATTTAGAAGAACAGTGGTAGTCTCAGTAGCAGCCTATACATCTGAGAGGATGAAAGTGAGTAATTACTAGATCTATGCGTGTAATGCCCTCTTCTGGATACACTGAAATTCTGCTTCACTATCCACACATTTGTAAAGCACAGTTCAAGACCTAATAGTGGACTCCAAATATTTTAACATTTAAAAGTGTTTAACAATCAGAGTGAATTTGACATGGAATTACAAACTTTGATAAGATATCTGTTCTCAAACTTTTCAACAGTCAACACTTACAAATATCAGCATTTATCAAATATCAGAGATATTTAAAAGTTTTTTTTAAATAGTTCAGTCATAAAATGGTCTATAAAATCAATTAAATAGCCTAAACATTGTTGCATCTCCATAAAGCTTTTTACAAAACCTAAAGATTAGTAAATCAGCAGCAGTTTCGTTTCCACAGTAAATGTAAAGAAAATTTGTTTTTACAGAGTAAAGAATTATAAATCAGTTACGAAACCAGTGAACTGAACTATAACACTGCACCCTACAAGGAACCCACTAGATGCTTTGTTTTGACAACATACCCTTTTAAGATTTAGAAAGCATACGCAGCATATGACAGTGCATTGTTCTTTAAGGCGTGTTTTTTTTTTTTTTTTTTTTTTGCCGTTTGAAAAAGCTACAGTGGCATAATGATATGTCAGTTGATTTTAATTGTGCGAATATGGTTTGCTTCATTAAGTGTGCATTATTGTAACTATTCTTAAGTTTCTTAAAACAAATTTGTCTGGTTAAAATAATGTGGTCTTTTCAGAAACAGAAATCAGGTAAAACTGTCTAGGAAAGACTTTTTCCAAGCTTACAATAGTTCCTCTTTATCTAAAGAGATTACTGACTGATCAGGCGGAACCTAGGCACCTAACATCTTGCTTCTTGGAATATGCTAAACTGTTTATGTGTAAACTATTACATTAACGATCACCTACAGTGTACTGATGAAGTGATAACGTGAAAAAAAAGGCAGAAACCCTTACTTATGAACCAATTAATTATATTTTGCCTAGGATTTCTATTAGTTCGTTTATTAAATCTAAACTCGAATAATTAATCTTAAATTGCAAAAATACGAATTTATAGTAACGGCGAAAAACAGCGATAACATTTTTCTAAAGCAAGCACCATGTCGATGACGTACTTCCGTGTTGTACGCGGAAGTTGGTAACACGTGGATTTCAGCAAGGAGAAGAACGTTTCAGTCTATTCTTTATTTTCATAAAATAAGGGGTATCCTAAATTGAATACGAAAATGACTAAACCAAAATTCAAGGGAAAAAGTTCTATAAATCCGTCAACTTCCAGTAGCAATCCAGGTACGTAGCTATTTAGTGCAGACAAGAACTTAAACATGCTAAGATGAAATTGTTTCTTTAACCAAAATACAATAGAATTTAGTCATTCTTACACATGAAATGTGTGTCTACACTATATAGTTAGTTTTGAGTTAGTGTAGAGCTAATATTTAAAAATATTTTAAACTTCTGTAGCTCCGCTTCAGCAATTACTGAGCTAGCTAGCTAGCTAGCTATACCAATAACATTTCCTCTACTAAAGAGTCTGCCCCTTCATGTGATGACAGTGTTGTCCCTTTCATTTAGGAAAACAAAGCTTACTGCATGATGAATCGGTTTTTTAGTATGAATTTCTCTTGGCGTTCAAACAGAAACATTTGTCTATCATTCCCTCAGATAGTATATGTTGTTTATTATTACATATACACGTAGTGCAAAGCCATTCATTGGTAGGTTCGCGTAATGGTTTAACTCTTTTCTATTTAATATGGAACCAGTTGTAACAAGTTAACCTGCACAGCAGCTTCTGAGAGGCTTTTTCTGTTTTTCCAAGATCGAGTAAAGGGAGCTGGAGGGAACAACATGAGGGACCGGGCTACTATCAAACGTTTGAATATGTACCGACAGAAACAGAGATGGTAATCTTCTTGCTTACACATGTATGATTTTAAGATAGCTTGTAAATGTATTCTCAGTAATTGCAGATATTGTTAAAAGTTTGATAAAATGTTGCAACTGAAAATGTAAAATGTACAGTATTTATTTTTTTTAAGGTAAATATGAATGTAAAATGTTTTCCTGGTGTTTTTGCAGTAATAGCCGGGGAAAGGTTATCAAGCCATTACAGTTCCAGTCCACTGTTGCCCCTGGAACTGTGGCCAGAGTTGAGCCCAACATAAAGTGGTTTGGTAATGTAACTACTCGTGTGTTTGGAGAATCGGGGCCCATCAAATATCTATATGTCGTTATTCTTATTACTGAAATGTTTTGGTGTGGTGTAAATTTGGATAGTGCTTGTTGGTTTTACAGTTAACCCTAACCCCATTTGAATGAACTTGCGGTGTTTCAAGGGCTCTCAGAAAGTGCTGTTGAGTATACTGTCAGATACGAGGACTAGTATTATCCCTCTGTCACTTCTTGAGGGAACATGCATGCAAGTCTCTGACATGTAAGACTGGGATTACTGTTGATACATAGTGCATGTTGGCTCAGGCTAACGTTGTAGAAAATAAACAAAAACGATTCAAAATGAGCCAAACTTTCATTCACTTGAATCCATTCAGACTTGACACTTTTGTGTATCTTTATGCCTGTGCAGCCAACACTCGGGTCATCAAGCAGTCATCCCTCCAGAAGTTCCAGGAGGAGATGGGTGCTGTGAAGACAGATCCCTACAGAGTGGTCATGCAGCAGAGCAAGCTTCCCATGTCTCTCCTGCACGACCGGATCAAAGCACACGTATGTATTCACCCAGTCATCTTTGCGAAAGGCTTGAGAATGTCACTGCAAGTTGATGGTTGAAATTGGTAGTACTTCACGATCATCAGTAATGTATTCTAATATGTTGACACTAATGGGAAAGAGGTTCATGATATGGACCTCGACATGGCTTGTGCTGCAGAATGAAAAGGTACAATGAGTCATTTACTCTCATCTTTGTGGTATTGTGAAAGTATCCACTTTGTTGAAAAGTCTGTTATACAATGAAATTGTATGGAGAGGCTTCACACCTATTTTGCACTGTAGAAGAGCCCAGAGGAAACTTTGGTCTTTGGCATATCAGACTCGCGTTTCTGCCAGCACTAAAACAGAGTAAAATGTGCTTGAAATAACACTTAACATTTTGCTTCGTTCCTCATTCCCTCAGCAAATGTTGTTGACTTTCAGTGAGATTTTCCACCCCCCTTAAATGCTTCCATGTGTTGGTTAAGACTTCAAGACTCAGTGTGAGTTCAGTGTCTGCTGCTACACCTATGACACGCTCTTGTTCTTTGTGTTAAAAGCCTTAAGATTTTGCTTGGGAAGAAAACTGACGTTTCCCCATTTGTTGTTTTCTAGTGCTTGGTTTGTAATGAGTGTATTTAAGCTCTGACCAGCTACCATAAGATGGTCTGATCCAGCATGTTTCCAGTGTATGTTGGCCAGGTGATTTTATTAAGTTATCACTTGAGACTGAGTGAGTGAGTGAGTGAGTGAGTATATATAATGTGTGTGTGTGTGTGTGTGTGTGTGTGTGTGTGATAGATGGATGGATGGATGGATGTGGATTTGGTGGGTTGTTGTTTAACCTGTATAACCTCAGCATTAAGGCTGGCATGCTGCCCATGTGATATATATTTAAACCACCCAACATGTTAATTGTGCTCTATAATAAAACTGGTTCTTTCAGGGTTTTTTTTATCAGCTGTGGAACAGCTTACTGTGGTTTTATTTGTCTTTCCAGATTTTTCCATTTGCTGTATGATCAACAGGCATCATTAACACAATAGCTTTCTAAAAAGTAATAATAGCTTGAAGATCAATGAACCTGAACAAATGTCTTCACACTTTAACACTCCTACACCATTCAAGATTGATAAATAATAGGACAGATTAAGGTTCATGTTGTCAACAAAATTTGCATCTACATTTGTGACCTAATTTATTAGAAACACAGATTTACTACCTCCGCTCATGGCCACTTCATTAAGGATTTATTGCTGCATTTTACAGCACACCAGACCATAAAGAAACGACCATATACATGAGCAAGTCAGAAAATTGGAATATTGGAATAAAGTGACATATTTCAAGTCTGTTTTGTTTTAGTTTTGATAAGTGTGGTTTTATAGCACATGAAAATCAGAAATCCAGTATCTCCTATTATCCAAATATTTAATTTTGAGTTTGAGTAAATTACAGTTCAAAAATTCCAAAAGCATGCATCTCTCAGTCCAGTTCAGCACACACAACCACAGTCATGAGGGAAGACTGCTGACTTGACAGTTGTCCAGAAGACAATCATCAACACACTCCTCTAAGCCACAGAAGGTTATTGCTGAAAAGGCCAGCTGTTCTCAGAGTTCTACATCAAAAGCATATTAATGGAAAGTTAACTGGAAGGGAAAAGTGTGGCAGGAAAAGGAACACAAACAGGGGTGCCTGCTGCCTTGAGAAGACTGTAAAGAAATGTAAATTCAGGAACTTGGGAGAGTTTTACAAAGAGTGGACTGAGGCTGATGTCAGTACATCAACATTCATCACAAACGTCCAGCTCCAGGAAAGCGTCTGTCATGGCTGTGTTCTTTACATCAAGCTCGTGTAAAGATGTCAGCTGTGGTCCACAGGAGATTTTGGAGCATTTCATGCTTCTGTTTGATGACAAGTTGTATAGGTGCTGCTTTTCTTTTAACCAAAACTTCTACTAAATGTTTTGCTGTACGTGATTGGGTAGTCAGCTCTCCAGACCTGAACACTACAGAAAATCTTTTGGGCATTGTCAGATGGAAAATGAGAAACACAGCTTGATGATACAGACATCCAGGGGTGCCTTATAGGGGAGTGAAGTTGGGAAGATTCTTAGGCCCCATGATCAACAGTGTACCTAAAATGGGCTGTAGTGTTGAGGTGGTGGGCCCAGATGAGACCTCTGTTCATGGAGCCCAGAATCCCCTTACAACATCTCAGCAGGGCTACAAGCAAACTGCTTCCATGTTATGCCATTCATCTGATATATCTGAGTTCTGATTTTCATGAGACATACTGATCAAAAATAGAGAGAAAAATGGCTTGAAATGTCACTGTATATGTAATGAGTGTAAAAGATACGACGGTACCCTTTTTGAATAAAATTGTGAATAAAAGTGAACTTTTTCACACTATTCAAATTTTTTTAGATGCATCTCTGGAAATAATAAAAGACAGATCAGATGCTGAGCATTATTCCTTATGATGATTCAACAGGCCTTTAATGGAGTTATTGTGCTTGCTTTGGGGGCTTTTGCCTTCATTCATGACTTTGGAAAAACTCAGTAGTTGTTTTGTTAAAATCGAGTCATTGTTTTGCTACAGATGTGCTGTTTCCTGCTCCATTTAGAGGCATTTAGTTGCATTTGAACAGTTGCTTCTGTACACTTATGAATTTATCCTACTATTGCCATCAGTAGTCACTTCGATAAAGGCATGTGCGCCAGATTCTCCCTGGTAGTCATATGTGCCCATACTTCACAAATTAAGCATCATGCTTTAGGTTACAGCCATATCCCTTTCTCCACACTTTGTTCATTCCAGTACAAGTGCAGGTTCATTTTTGTCTCATTTATCAGTGAGACTTTGTCTCAGGCTCCATTGGAGACTTTATGTACTTTTTCGTACTTTGTATCTTGCGGTTAACCCACTGGAGCACATTTCGTCTCTATTATTGCTTTTGACATTTGCTTGTCTCCATCATCATGCAGTTGTTTTTGTCATACCCAGAGTTCTGGCTACGTTTGATTAATTTTTCAGTTTTATGTTGGTCTAGTTTATTGGAAATGGCACGTCTTTGGTCCTCATGCCAAGACACAATGGCAGCAGATTGTTTTCTTAATTCTCGTATGCATTGCCCAAATGATGCAAAAATATGAGCTGGCCAAGAAATAACTGAGAAGCCCAGTGTACAGTTACTTTTGGTCTTCTGAAATAAGGGGAATGTGTATAAAATGGATTTGTAATTTATACACTGTTTACCTGACATGGATTACAGATTAAAACTGGCTATCTGCACTCTGTTCTTCACCTCTAATACAGTGTGTTAATTGTAAGACAGAACAATAAAAATTGCCAGTGTCCCATTACTTATAAACTGTGCTGTATCATGTCAAGAGTTGAAGATGCCGACACTTTGTGGAAAGAAACAGGATGTTTAGTTGTTCATGGAAGAGAATAAAGTAGACAGACATAGCTTGAACCAGACTGCAGTTAGTAAAGCAACTACAGAGTGCTTCAGATGTCCAAAAGTGATGTATTACAGCTCAGCAGAAGGTTATGTATGGTATGTTTTTTTTCATATGACATCCCTTCCCCTACATCTTTAATGTAGTTCCAATGTTTGGAAAGCTAGAAGGATGCTAGCAGTAACGTCACAATACCTTTCATCCCCTTCATGTTTATCAGAATTCCAAAGTCCACATTCTGGACACTGAGGCATTTGAGACCACATTTGGGCCTAAGGCACAAAGGAAGAGGCCTAACCTGAGCGTGGGCGAACTGACAGAACTAGCCGAACAGGCGGAGGCTTCAGCACAGAGCTACTGCATGGAGAAAGACCGAGATCTGGTGACCGAAGATAGTGGGGTGAGGTGAGAACAATCCATAAATGCCCCTCGTCTTCTACCTGATTCTGGAAAACAGTAATTCAGCCTTCCTGATGATAGTCTCCCTGAGGAATGGAAATGGCATTCAAAGCGGTCCTCTGATTCAAACATGTTGCTATAGGGAAGAGGCCCGTGAGGAGATTTTCAAGAAAGGACAGTCAAAGAGGATCTGGGGAGAACTCTATAAGGTAGTATATTGAGTAATGTTGAGGTATTTTCAGAGTACCGGTGTTATGGCTCATGTATGCAGTGACCTAGTTTTGGAATTGTGGTAGAAGGTATTTTAGCCTTATTTCTTCTAATGTGCTATACAACCTCACTAAAGTCTTCTCTCTTCAGGTGATCGACTCCTCAGATGTTATCATCCAGGTTCTGGACGCTCGGGACCCTATGGGCACCAGGTCCAAGAATATTGAGACCTACCTAAAGAAGGAGAAGCCCTGGAAACACCTTATCTTTGTTCTCAACAAGTGTGACCTTGTTCCTACCTGGGTGACGGTAAGCCCTTCACTGGCCTAATGTGGTTTTTGTAGTCTGAGAGTTAGGATTTCTCCTAACCAATCTCTTCAACTCCCAGCACAAGTATGTCAGACATTAAGTGTCCTTAATTGCTTGCTGTTGCATCCTCATGAGAGCTGTGGACATTTAGTCTTTTATCAGGCTTAATCATTGCAAAAGCTTTAAAATGTGTAATTTAAGACCTGGTGTTAAAATAAGTCTTTCTGTGACTAGGTTATGTCTGTAAAAGCTGGAGAAATTTGTGGGTCATTAAAGAGTTGGGTAATACATAACATATGTTTGTTTGCAAGTGACAGACTTTGTCTTTAAAGCCATGAATAAATGAGGTTCTTGTGCTCCTAACAGGCCTGTGGGAAATCCCTTGTTCTTTTTGTGACAGAGACTCACAATTTTGTGAATTATTTTTGACACCAAAGGCTGAATTATTAAGAGTAATTTGAATGTTTTTGCTATCCCCCTTTTGGTTGTATGAAGTAACCCTGGATTCAATATTCATTATTCATAAGCCATAAAGTTGATCATTTATTATTTCTAACCCTAGGTCGAGACAGCATTGATGTCACAGACTAGCACGTTTTCAGCAAAATATTCTCTGTGTTTGTGTGTGTGTTTGTTTTTTGTTTGTTTCATTAGAAACGCTGGGTTGCTGTTCTCTCTCAGGAATACCCAACACTGGCCTTTCACGCCAGTCTCACTAACTCCTTTGGGAAGGGTTCTCTCATACAGCTCCTTCGGCAGTTTGGAAAGGTGAGAGCTCGGCCGTCTTCTGTGTGGAGACAGGTTCATATGTTCAGTCTCATTCCAAGAGAGCAAAGGACAATGGGGCAGAGGCACAGACACATGCATGCTGCAGTCTGGGTTTTGTTGTTGTTGTTTTTTTCACCCCAATTTAAATGATGCTATCTGTTACACAACTACAGAAGAGCAACAACCCCCAGTCACCCACCTATCCAGCTACTGTGTTCTGCTTCTGTCTACACATCTGCTATTTTTGGTACCTTTGCTGTAAACAAAGTGTTGGAAGCAAGTTTGAAAATAAAATTCAAATAAAGTTTATACAACAGGTACACTTACTTCTGCTTAGAGAAAAACCCAAAAAAAAATCCTTTGGGGCAAAAAAACAAAAATTAAACAAAATTGGTTATTTTTTTTTTTTTTTTTTTTTTTTTTTTTTTTTTTGTTGTCTAACCTGTATAAATGCTTTATCCATGAGTAGTGGAAACGTATTCAAATGAAAAAGGAAAAGGTATTCAATTAAAGATGTTTTTGTTGACCTTTTGAATCATTCCTTAAAGTGTGAATTTGGACACATTTCAGACATATTCTGTTTGAGGTTTGTGTGTGCGCACGTGTGTGGTCTCACACACTTTAAGACTACTTTCACAAGTTTAATTAACTCTCCTTATTTACTCAACTTGCTCATCTCCAGCTCCACACAGACAAGAAGCAGATCAGTGTGGGGTTCATTGGTTACCCCAATGTTGGAAAGAGCTCCGTCATCAACACCCTGCGGTCCAAGAAAGTCTGCAATGTGGCACCTATAGCTGGTGAGACCAAGGTAGGAATTTCATTGCATGCTCACACATATATAACTAATTATATAATTTTATGTTTATGTACATTTGGAGAATATTTTTCTCTTCATGCATAATTAGACATCATTAGCTAGATCGTGGACATTGAACGACTAATTACCTTTCTTACACATAACATTAAACAGCTTTGACTTTGTTTATTGCAAAGTACACTAGTGATCAAAAGATTACAAGCAAACAAAGCACAGCATGAACTCTTGACATGTGTTAACATTTTGGATGTCTTAGGTTTCCAGCAGTCGGATTCTGGCTGGCGCGTATTTCTGCATGGTGTGACAATGACTTGTTTACACTTCCTTGGTTTGTCATACTTTTCCTCCCACTGTACAAACAGGGAACTGAGTAATGCTTTAGAGCAGTGGGGAATAGATTATTGATCATGTTCTGATTGAAAACAGGCATCCTCAGAGTTTCGCCAAATGACATCGTTCTGGACGCTTTTCATGAGACCACCTTGCTCTTCCTTTTTGTGCTTTCTGTTGAAAAACCAGATGAGATGTCTTCTCACCATTAGAATGAAGCGTTTCAATCACAAGTTCTGTATGAAAAGTATTGCACAGCTATTAAAATTTGTCATCGGATTTTTCTTCGCTAATCTCACTTTAAATATAGAAATGGAAAAAAAAAATTTCTCAGCAAGTGTGCAGTCTGCAACTAGGTAATTAAATATAAGAGTATTTCCGAACATATTGCTCTATAAGAATGAAACCTCATACATAACATACAGTAAATTCTTTGGTATGAAGTGTTCTTACTATATCCACATCTGAAATGTACACAAATTCCTGCAGAGCATTCAGAAATAGAACAGAAGCTTCATTCATATAAATGCTTGGAAAATAAATAAACAAACAGCTTATCCTATCTAGTTTGCCCTGGTGAGTGTTGTCAGCTAAATACACATGCTGTTTAAAGCCACTTTTTAAGAGCTATGAGCTTTTATATTCATTTAAGGGAAGCAGGATTTTTTTTTTCCGATTCATATTACGACTTAGTTTGTTGGGTCAAATGGTGAATCATATAAACACTTTTTTAAATTGTTTTCTTTCGCTTTTAGGTGTGGCAGTACATCACACTGATGAGGCGTATTTTTCTAATAGACTGCCCTGGTGTTGTCTACCCCTCTGAGGACAGTGAAACAGATATTGTGTTGAAGGGAGTGGTAAGACGTTTTGACACTCTGGCCCTGATTTCAGCTGCTGTGCTGTCCCATGCAGCTCCTAACACTATGTTTGCTTCATCTGTCATGCCTGCATCCCAGGTTCAGGTGGAGAAGATCCGTAACCCAGAGGATCACATCGGAGCTGTGCTGGAGAGAGCCAAGGCTGAATACGTCCAAAAAACGTATCGCATCCCATCCTGGAACTCCGCCGAGGACTTTCTGGAAAAGCTGGCCTTCCGCACGGGAAAACTACTCAAGGTCTGGCTTCTGATTGTTGGGAAGCACACTGCATGCCAAAGTGCAGTTACAGCTCAGTGGTTGTTTACTCTGACCTCTCAGTAAACAAGCCCACATAATCTGCAGCATGCCAGTGCAAGAAGCAGAACATGGTACAAGGCTGGAATCAGTTTGAAGGGCAAGATGTGGATTTTTACTGCTGATTATGAAAACCTGCTTTTCACTGTACGAATGTTTTCCAGTTAGATTAGCGAGGCATGATGTGTTCATTAGAAACTGAGTAAAAACTAAAAATACTAATTCCTAGAAGTTTTCGTAGCTCATGCAGGTCTTTAACCAGTGTAGGCAAGTGTGGCAGGTATCGTTATTTGTAACAATCACTGCACTGACAATGTAATGTGAATCATGAATACTAAATCTATGTTTGGAATGCAGGGAGGAGAACCTGATTTGTCCACAGTCTCTAAAATGGTGCTAAATGACTGGCAAAGAGGTCGCATTCCCTTTTTTGTGAAGCCACCTGGATTTCAGCCAGATGAGGAGGTAAAATGAAGGAAACTTTAAAGCTTAAATGTTGGATTTGAAGCACAGTTGTCCACTATGGTTTAACTTAAGAACAAACTTACCAAAAGCCTTTATGTTACAGATCAGTAAGCAATCTAGTCTCTCCATTCTGAAACATTTGTCAATATGTTTAGCCCATGTACATAGGACACTATGTTTTGTACATCTTTTTAGGGTAAGGAACAAGAGCCAGAGAAAATGACTGGAATGGAAACGGAACAGCTGGGCTGTGAAGATGAGCCCAACAAGCAGAGCACAGACATAGCAGAGTCCGCTGACCAGGATACCACACTACAAAAGCAGAAACATGCAGAGGTGCAAAGGATCCTCTCCGCCGTTCGGCAAAACTTCGGCAAAATTAACGTTGCCCCCGAGTTCAGCGAGGAGGACCTTGTGCCGGTGGAGATGCCTGACCTCGACTTCGAGTCCAGGGAGGACGAAGAAGAGGGAAGTGAGGAGGATGCAGAGGAGAGCGGAATGCAAGAAGAAGAACATGGAAAAGAACTGACTGCTGTTGGCCAGTCTGACAAAGCCGAGGGCAAGAGTGCACACGAGGTGAACGAAGAGTTGGACGAGAAAATAGCGAAATTAAAGCATTTCCTGGATCGTGCTAAGTCCAAGCGCTTCTCTGCCATCCGGTCTGTGTGCCCCTCCATTTTTCTTTCCCTTTTTCCCATGTGCTTTCCTTTCTGAAAAGTTTCATTCTGTCAAAGCTTTCTGACAGCCATCCATGTCTGCCATCTCTGCCCACAGCAAGAGCACTGGCATTGGCTGCTGATTTAAACTGTTTTCCAGTACACTACATTACTGTATTTAGGTGTACAAGTCTGAATCAGATTTTGAAGTCTGAATCAGCATCTGTAAGGCTTTGAAAAGACCTTGTTGGGAGTCCTGTAACTAATAAGGAATTTGCTTTAATGTTCAACAGAATTCCCAAAGGCCTTTCTGTAAAGGTTTTTGATTCAAGTGAAACAAAAATGCAACAGAAGGGCAAAAGGAAACCACAACAAAAAGGTAAACATTCAGCTTCCAATCTCTGGGACACACATCTTTATATGTATTGTGTATTAGTATATAAAATGTAATAAGTTGAAATTGTATTTCAAAAGAAAACAAACCATACGTTTTAAGTCACACATGCTTGGGACATTTGTTTTAGACACATTTTGCATTTTCACAATTCAGAATGTGTCCAATAATGCATGGAATAAACTGTAAATAACTTTCAGAATTAACTCTTAACAGAAAGAGACCAGAAGAAGGAACCATTTTGCTTGAATCCTTTAATGGAGCAGACCTGGAGCAGTGCAGACAATGGTTGATGTTTACATCAGTGATAATGGGAAAGTCTGGTGTAACACTTATCATCTCCCCTTTGTTTTTCAGTTGTGACAAATGTTGGGAGAAAGAGAAAAACTTTTGAAGATGAGGAACCGGCATGTCCGACCAAGCTCACATCTAAAGAGGTACGTGCTGTTTTACCTCCCCTTCTGATGGTAGGCACACTCATCTATCTAGCTCCAGATACTACAATGATGGATGTTCTTGCTAGTGTTCTAAAGAGTAGAGAGAATGCTTCTGGTCTTCCTCAGCTCAAATCACCTGCATTAATCTTCTCTAGCTGTTTTTTTCCCTCCTCCCCAGAAAAGAAGAATGGAGCGTGCCCAGAAGGTGAAGAAGATTGGTGTCCGCTATTATGATACACACAACGTGAAAAACAAAAATAAAAACAAGAAAATACCTACAGAGGGCCATAAAGGAAAAAAAGCCAAGCACTAAAATAAACCAGCTTGGACTGCGTGCTAAGAGAGCTGCATTTCCATGGACCTGTCTGGTTTTGTTCATCGGGCTGGGAGCTATTCAGACGTGAAGTGTGAAGAGGATTTAGTGTGATGATCTGATTCGTCTGTGACTGAATCACTCATTTAAAATTCAGTGCACCATCCTTCCACATGAAAATTATGGTTGAGTCACTACCATTTTTATCTCGAAAAACCCAGAAACTTCCTTAAAGTAACCTGAAAATAATATTTTTGTTCAGAATTGCTAGAACTGAGTGTTGTTACAGTGAACTGGAATAAGAGAAACACCAATAAAGTGGACAGGAGCAAAAATGTCATGTGTAGTTTGGTAATATATTGAGAGCTAGAATGTCAGTTGACTGTCATTTACAAGTCGAAAGCATGAATGCATTATTTCTTTGGAGCAACGATTCCTTCCAGCTGGGCCTAAAAAAGAAGGTATTTAGAAAAGGTTTATATTTTTGGTTGTGTCACACTAAGGCAGTTTTCTTCACAATAGTTTATGGCTTTTTAATTGTGATACCTTGAGTTGCTGGTTGGTGCGTTTGAGGAACTGGATCTCCTCAGTGTGCTTCTTTTCCTCAACCTGTCGTCTTTCGCTTTCTCGTCTTTCAATTGCCTCACATTTAGCTTTCTGCTCGTTCACCTGCCTTTCCAGATCCCTCTTCTCATTCTCCAAGTCTGAAATCTGCCCATTTATATCAGGATGCTAAATTGTATAGCCAAGGTAAAAAAATTTAAATATCTAGTCCCATGATGCATTATATTGCTGGACAGACTACTGAGAAACGATGGGGGGAGAAGGTTTCATTTGAGGTGACACACAGCAGAACCTACCCTCTTGGTCATATCTGACTTCCCTTGCTCAGCCTGCAGAGCTTTCCTCATGCCAAAGGCCACACTGCTCTCATACAGGGTCTGGTAGGCAGCAATAGTCATGCAAATCTCATCCCGCACTCGTAAAAGCAGTAACCCCCTCTCAGCACAGTTGATGGTAACTTGCCTGATTAGCTCATCTATGGGACAAAATATCATTTATAATCCATGAGAGACAGGGAGTATACATATTACAATTACACTGGAGATCACAATTAGAGAACCACACAATTTCCTAAATGTCGAGGTCATTGTGTAATCCTTTATCTTTTTATCTGTTAATTATCTTAACAGGAGTGAAATAGCAGTATTTTAAGATTTTCATAAATTGTATATATTCTAAAAGAACAGCATAAAAAACAAATGACATAATTGAAAAATAACACTGATCAAAAATAGAAAACACTTTCAGATACCTGCAGGTTATTGGTGTTAATCTGGCACCTGGTGCTAAAATCTTTAATTATCTGACATCCTATTCAACTGGCAGGGTTTTGTTGTTTTTACTGACCAAAGCACTGTGAGTAAAGCTCTCTGCGCACAGGACAAATGCCCGTTTCTCTGGCTTGTCGCTGCTGCAGTTTGAGATCCAACTGCTCCTGCAAATGAACAACATCCATTCGCGTGCAGGGTGTACTGGACACCTGCTGCACCCACAGCTGGTTGTTCTCCATCCATTCCCTGCAACAGTGCCACTTACAATGTTTATGTACAAACGAGCTTAAAGTAGAACACTACGACACAGGAAGCCCGTACCTTGGTGGCAGGATGGAATTAAGTATCTCCTCGGTTTGTTGTTTGATTGCATCGGCTGAAGGCGATTTGGGCTTCGGTGGAGGTGGAACTGGGCCAGTGACGGCCGGTTGTTGTGGACTCACTTTCAAAGGCCGAGCCTGAATTTATTACAGTGTGCGGAACAGTAACAAGTTAATTATGATGGTTAACCTAGTTGGCTTAACTCGTGTACAAATTCCAGTGAAACCAAATGTTATTCACTGGGTTTTATGGAATCAAAAAAGTTAACTTTAGATAACTTTTGAAGGTTGAGTGCCATAAATGTGAACTAAACATATTGTAGCGCCGTGTTACATCGCTAGTGAGCTAGTAGCTATATTACTTGTTAGCTGGCTATCTATCTAACTAGTTACCTTTGGTGATTTCTTCTCCGTATTCCTGCTTACCAGGACAGGATTGTCATACTTCAGCAAAGACTCGGCAGGAGGACTCATGCTCACAGTAGAAATAATAATAATTAATAATAATAAAGATATCAAGCGGTGCGAAACGGTTTAGCTACTCCGACACTGACTAATCTAGCTATAGATAATCAACCTACAAGAAAAGCAGGAACTTTGTTTACAGTTACCATGACGACCCTCTGGATCTTTCTTTCAGTACGGGAGTGTGTCTGAAAAGAAGTTCCTGACATTTTTAACTGACCTTCCGATTTCCGCACATATGTAATGTTTTGAGCAGCATGCACATTGTAACGTAGTCATCCAACCTGCAAGCACTTGCCCCCCTCCCCGCACCACATCTAGCATCTTTTGTGCCTCTTGTACAGTACAACTTGACCTTAAATACCTAATTTTCTGTACTAGTATTCAGATGGATAATCAACAGTCTTTCAAGTCAAGTGGTTTTTATTGTCTTTCAACCATATACAGCACAGTACACAGTGTCCCCAGGACCCAGGTGCTACATAAAACGCACTTATCTGCATAAAAAATAAATTGTGTGCATTTCCTTTATTTGTATTCCCTTTGAAAGTGTTCTAATTTATTTCATGGAAGACAACTAGGAGGTATTGTAGGTTGAACTGTACAAGCTCGTCTACTAAATGCTGAAAATATCGGGGTAAATGCATTCAAACATACATGAACACCAGGTGGCACTAAAGGTGTCGTCAAAGCGGAACTAAAGTCACTTCCTTTCAAAGAGGATAGATTTCGCGGACGTACAGGGCACAGTGGCCAGTATGCATGGAAGTTATTTTTTGTATGTCGTTAACTGGTATTTTCAACGTGACTTTTATGGGGTTTGTTGAGAGATAATTGTGAGCATTGGTAGTGAACAATCAGTCGATGTCCGTGATGGATAACAGGAAACGAGACAAAAACTCGCCTTTTCGTGATAATAAGATCAAAATAAAGGAAGAAAAACTTAGCCCCGTTAGGCCTCACAGATCACGCCGTTCGAGTTCCGGCTCAAACCATAGCAGTACTAGCCCTCCGCCGAAGAGACGGGAATATCGGTTTGTATTGAAGAGTTACATAACGTTTACAAGATTTAATAACCGTACTTCTCCTTCTATGTGTGTACGTTGTTTTGTAAACCACAGTTTTCATGAACTCGGTCGCCTCAGCCTCCGTACCTGAAACGAGTGTAGCACTTCAACTTCTCTGGTAGAAGTTTTGCTGATAAAACGTTGCAGACGCATTGTGTCGAAAACGCTAACTTTCTCTGTAATTATAGATCGCCCGTCAGAGGAAAAGATAGATCACTAGGAAGAAAGGATCGGTCGTCAGGACGACAACGGGACAGGTCTCCGCGAGGCCGGAGAAGTCGAAGTCCACATCACAGCACTGACATTCGGATAAAGCGGGTGACGTAAACTGCAAATAATAATAGTATATAGAGTTGATTTATATTAATTGAAGAAATGGGTTGTCTTGTACATTTTTGAATGTTTTGGTGATTTAATAAACTTTTTTAAAAAATATTTCTTTACACAGTTGGTTATGGAATTTGTTGCTTGTTTTACATCTTTAAGTATGGATGATCAGTATGAATGCTAAATAAGCTGATGTTTCTTCTTCAGGAAAAAGATGATCAGCGTGAAAGAGGGAATAAGGCTGATGAGCAGCGTGTCAAAAGAGAAGCAGATTTGCCCCATCAGAGAGAACGTGAAGGAGGGCAGCAGCGACACAGAGAGAGGTCTCGTGAGCGGCACTCGCATCTCCACCAGCAGCAAGCAGAAAGGGAACAGCACAATGAACGCCGCCGAGAAAACCGACTCGGGCAGGAGGCAGATGGTGGAAATGAACTGCATGCCTTTGGTGGTGAGCAGAGCGAAAATGCTGCTGCTGTTGCTGCTGAGAAAGAAAAGCCCAACTTTGAACTCTCAGGTGCCCTGGTGGAAGATACCAACACATTCCGAGGGGTGGTTATTAAGTACAATGAGCCACCTGAGGCCCGAATCCCTAAGAGGAGGTGGCGACTGTACCCCTTCAAAAATGATGAACCACTGCCAGTTATGTACATCCACCGACAGAGTGCCTATTTGCTTGGAAGACAAAGGAAGATAGCTGATATACCTATTGACCACCCTTCCTGTTCCAAACAACATGCTGTCTTTCAGTACAGGTGAGGTGTACTTGTATCAGTAGTGTTCCTCTACAAGCTCTTTGCTTAGTTTATTTAGTAAGAATTATCCTAATATGCTTATTTTGCTGAATACAATGAAATTGTATTGTGTTCGTAATGTCAATCAATAGACATTTGTGCTTATATTTTGTATCCCAATACCCAGGAGATAAACATTCAACAACTGACCTGTAAATGAAATCAATTGCTAATGTTAGATTTTCTGTTTATTTAATTTATGGTACATGGGCATGTGCGCGCATAGAAAAATATCCATTTTATATTTACATTTGTGGAATCTAGTTGGTGCTTTTATCCAAAGTGACATGCACAAGTGCTTTTACTCAACTGCTTCCTACTTTAGTTGCTTACCGAGACATTTCCATGTTTACACTTGTTCAGCACTTTGTAATATAGATTTTTTGTGTGTCATTCTCAGGCTAGCAGAGTTCACTCGAGCAGATGGCACTGCAGGCAGAAGGGTGAAGCCCTACATTATTGACTTGGGCTCAGGCAACGGCACATACCTGAATAATCAGCGCATAGAACCACAACGCTACTATGAACTCAAAGAGAAGGACGTGCTGAAGTTCGGCTTCAGCAGCCGCGAGTATGTGCTCCTGCATGAATCTTCTGACACGGCTGAGGTTGATGCTAAGAGAGAAGAGGATGATGAGGATGAAGGCCTTGATGAGTAGTCACCACTGAAAGGGTACTGAAGTACTTATGTTAAATTAGACTCTTGAAGAGAGCTATGTCTGATCGATTAAGACCACGGTGATTTACCCAGTTGTTTGAGGAGGGGGTGGGTGTTGATCATTTTGAGATGACCTTTATGTTGTGGATGAAGTTTGTCAAAAAATGTACTGATGAGCTTCAGCCTGATTAGTTTCTATATGTAACATTCTCAGGTGGACAGCATAAGCATGGTGTCAGCTTTGTATTGTCTGGGACTGCCCAGTGTAGTCCCTTCAAACCAAGTGCTCAATGCCAGAACAAAATACTTTAAAATATATATATATATTTTTTGGATAACTTGTCAGTTCTGTTACTGTAAATATGCTGGATTTTTGCTGGTCCGTGAGTGTAGGTCTACTTATGTTTTACTTTGCTATTTTTGATGATTTGAAGGTTGGGGTTTGTAGACATTTATATTTTACTAAAAAGCAGTAAATTACAGTTAATTGTCTTCTGTAAAAAATTGTGTTCTAGTCCACACTTAGACATTTGCTTAGAAATGTTAGGTTGCAGAGTTTCATAATCTGTATACATTTTAGATGTTTTGTACTGTTAAATAAAAATAAGTGTTTGTGTATTTTACTTTAACATGTGGAATGAATTATAAAAAAGTGTTTGTTTTATGGGGTGAATAGTGGCAATTACTGACAATTCTATACCTGAAATGCAAGTCCAACGTTTTCTTGTCAAAATGTACAAAGTTTATTCCACAAACAACCAAATGTCCTAAAATGTAAACATTTTCTTTGATGACTATGACGCATAGTCTGCTGTGAGTGTTTTTGAATGAAGCTTTTACTTATAACGTATGGTTTACCAAACATAATTTAAAAAAATGAATCAAATGAAACATGTTGAGTAGGTGCAGTTTTAACAGAGTGCCACTTATTGGCACCACAACACCAGACACACCACCTTGGCTGGGCTCATGAGTTTGTAACCTGGTCCCTTGAGAACGGGCATCATATGGCATGACTCAATGAGTCATGGTCCCAGTTGTTTTGTGCTGATGGTGGAGTTTGTGTAAAACAGGACCCCATGGAGAAGCCATGGACCCCAGTTGACAACAAAACAATGCAGGCTGGTGGTTAGTTCCTGGTGTGTGGTGTGTCCTCATGGCATGGGTTCAGTCTACTGGTCTGCCTAAATACATCACTGACCTGCTATGTTTCATTGCTTGGTGACCATTTGCTGCCCTTCATTTACTTCATATAGCCCCACAATAATGATGAATGGTGAGGCCTTCACCTTCACCTGAGTACAGTCAAGCCTTTTATGGGATGTGGCGTTGAGGTCCATTTGCACCCAAAGCACCTGCACCTACAGATACCAAATACCATGGAGCTGTGAGTGGCTAGCAGCATAGTTTATCATCCCTCCAGACGTCTTTCGTCCACTGGTTGAATCAATGTCACATCACGTATAGATCAAGCAAAGTGCTTGTCAATTTGTAGGAAGAAGTTTATATTAGAAAAAGTAGATGTTTAAATCATAGCACTCATTCCATGAGGTCCTAAAGTTCCAAGAGTGTAGATCAGCAATTTCGATGCTACCATAGCAACAACTGGTAATGCAAACAGATGTCATTAATACAATGTCCATTAGTATTAAAATGCCATGCCACTAGAAATGACATATCCTTAAATCTGATGCTCTGAAGGTGTTCAACAGACTGATCAGCAAACCTTCTCTTACTCTTCCCATTGTAATTTCCCTATTAATCATGCTATTTCAGCAGGTCATGTCCCTGATTCCACACGGAATCTTCTTGTAGATAATCCTCTGTGTAGCTGTTTCCATCTTCTCCCCAAAATTCATAATGATGTATTTCATATTCCTACCCAACAGAAATACCATCACAGTTTCTAGATGACATTTTGCAACCAATAGTTCAGTCTTTACTTACATATGTTAAAGACTCTACAAATCTTTAACCACCTGAAAGAACAAACGCTACCTGCCAACGCCCTTCTTTTTTCACTGGACATTAAAAGTTTATACAGTCATCCATAATGCAGATGGCTGGAGAGCTTTAAAACATTTTCTTGATGCGAGACCTGAGAAGAACCCTCCCACAGATATTTTTTAAGACTGTCAGAACTTAACTCTGAACTGCTTAGCTTCACTCTGAACTGCTTAGCTCGCCATCAGTTAATACTGATAGTAAAATGGGACTATTCCATGCTACAATCTTAATTGATTTAATCAAGAAACTTTTTTTTTTTTTTAAATACTGGACCTGTGCACTTAGAATTTCTGAGTTAGATATATGATATTTTTGTTATTGCTACGTTTTATTTGTGGATTTTAAGGTTTTACAGTCATTCTTACAATGACAGAGTTAAGCATGTAATGCAGACCCCACATTACAAACATTAATATTCCAGTCGTAAATGTAAATAAGCAACAACAAAAAACATCAGTAATCTTGAAACACAAGTACATATTCCCTATATATCTATTATGCTTAGTGTCATTGTAAGAGAAAAAAAACCCTACAAGCACTTTTGCAGCTCCAACTGTTCATTTCTTCTTTCTCTGTGTTCCACTCAGCTCTGGAATATACATGAATATACAATACAGCACTTCTTGGATGAAGATGTTTTTTTTGGATGTTTGGATGTTTTACCCATTTGGATGTACTTGTTGGATCTACTTAACTCTCACTCTCTCTCTCTCTCTCTCTCTCTCTCTCTCTCTCTCTCTCACACACACACACACACACACACAC
>JAOYMR010000007.1:10279536-10315252 GCA_025802075.1 Tenebrosternarchus preto | reverse complement strand
CCCCCCCCCCCCCCCCCCCCCCCCCCCCCCCCCCCCCCCCCCCCCCCCCCCCCCCCCCCCCCCCCCCCCCTACTCAAGACTCTTTTTTTACTTTATTTTTTTTTTTTTTGCTTGTTTGGTTTGTGAAGTACATTTCCATCTTTACAACCAGAACATATCTACATTTTCCTTAACGATTTATTCCAGAACCCTTGGGATACAAGAGAGATATGTGGAACCCAACAAAAAGACTTTGGAAGAAGAGGTCATGGAATTGTAGTTGTGTCTATACTGAGAACAAAAACTTGGCTGATGTGATGTGTCTTTGTAACAGAAATATATACCTAATTAACAAATATTTGGTGTTTTAAGAAATGTTCCTTTGGGGTAGGTTATTAATCTAAGCCTGAACATAGTTTTAGCACTTACTCCTGCAGAGGAGAAATATTTATTTTAACTAACTACATTTATTTTCAATTAAATAAATGTCCTTTGTTAATAGATCTTTGATTTTTTTTTCTGATAAACTTGCTAAGCACTGTTACTGCTGTGATCTCCTATATGTATTATTTTACATCACATTTTCATTGTAATTCACAAAGAACTGGGCCCTTTGATACCAACACCTAATTTGTACTTTTTAGTCTCTTTACATTTTAGCTGTTTATAATAAATAAACATAATTTTATTTGCATTTATAGGTCTACAAAAAGGTACACAAAAAGCTGATGTAGCACAAGACAAAAGGTATATAGGATCAAATTATAAATGTATGAACAAGCCTGTAAACATAAGAAATTTTTTTTTATTATTTTTGTGAATTATTTCAATAAATAACAAATTCCTACCCAACCCCATGTCATCCTTTATAAGAGAACTTTTAAGCCATTCCAATAAGCCATCAGTTATTTCAGGAACGTTGTTACAAGCTTTTATACTCTACTATAAAAGGCTTTACTATGTACGCTCAGTTGTTGCTACGGACAGTTCCAGTTGAGAAGACTATTAAGAATATGGTTGCTGCATTTAAACTGTTTTCTTGCGTCCGTTTGCATCAGCGCTTATCAACTAGTTAAAAAGAGCTATTATATCAACTAGATTGTATGTCTCTCTCTCTCTCTCTCTCTCTCTCTCTCTCTCTCTCTCTTTGGAGAGTGGAAGAGAAATGGTTGAGATGAACTATCGAAAAGAGCAAAGACGCACGACGTTGACCTGTTGAAAAATGAAATTGTATTCACCGCGGGCGAAACTACTTGCGTGATAGCCTGTCGAGACAAATTCGACACAGAAATTTAATTTTTTTAAAAGGTTTGGTGACCACTGTTCTAAAGAAAGTTTTTTTTTTATTTTAAAAGTCTTTTTGTGGGTTACGCAATGTTAGACCTAATAATTTAGCTACCAGAGGGCGCTGTCAGACCATTTACTTTTGTGCAAATATTGGTTTGACAGGACGTACAGGGATGGGTAGTTATTTCAGGTAGATCCATAGAAATTCTAGGATAGGTGGTTTACAGTGTGTTCTGAATTAAAGGCTACATTAATAGAGCTGCGTTCGAGCGTCTGTAACACCAATGAGGGGTAAAAATCGCAAGCATCGCTGGGATGTAACTTGTTTGTGTGTGTGCACAAAATATACCTATTGCCTGTATCTATGGCAGTTTCTCCAGTTAATACGTGGCTTTTCATACTTGTAATGCAGTGGTCATTCTAATCTCTCGCAGACTGCTGCAACTGGGACGCCTTCCCCATCATATGAAGCATGGACCTTGTAAAAGGCCCTATCACAAGCGGAATAACACAGGAATGCATTGTACATGCGAGGGAGAGATGACAACTATGTTACATAGTGCCTGTGGTTTTAGAACTTGCCTTATCGGTTCTTTTTGTGTGTAAAGATTCGTGCTTTTTAGACTGTTCTGATCGAGTAAAGGTACTCTGTAAACCTGTGTCATGCTGTACACTATTAAAGCTTTTGCGCAAATAATCACCATAACGCATACTTGTATGATTCGCGGACGGATTTGTAAGACCAAAGGGGTGTGCTTCGCTTCTTAGCGCACTCTGTGCATCTGAGTCTTGGTAAAGCACGTAGTGGAGCGGAGTGGGAGTTGGAGTGGGAATGGAATCCAAACTGTAGTTGCGTTGTTTAAACGTAAGTAACTTAGTGAAAAGCCATACGAAAACAATATACGACGAATAAATGTGTAAGGTAAACTCATTTTGTGCATTAACATGGATATGTACCAAGACATGTTAACGTGTTTTGTTGACCTTTTTTAAGTAAAGGCAACAACAACAAAAAAAACAAGCAAACAAACGAATAATAAAAAATAAATAAATAAAAACACGTGATTTGGGTCAAGATTGCACAAAAATCTTACAGAGAATAAATGTTTATCCTATGGATGTAATATATTATTAATTATTTAGAACATTGCTTTTACTAATGCATCTTAGGAGTGGTGTAATGAAATTATTGCCAACTATGTATTTGCATATTCACTTATGACTTCTTATTTTGACTATTCCATTATACATGTGTTAGTCCTAGACCACATAGGCTATTGTTTGTTCATCGTTATCATATTGTTTGCCATTGTTTGTATCCAATCACACATGTTCTAGATAAACAGGTGTGGATGAATCACAACATTTACATTATCCAACAAACTTAAATATTTTTGTTAAAGATAATTAGATAATTCAGTACAATCTGCCTCCAAGATGGTTCACAAATAGATACTTTGTGAAAATAAAAATAATATAATATTTTGTCCATGTCATTCTCCAAAACAAATTAAAAAAATCTGTGTAAAATAGATGTATGCATGCATTTAAAATTCAAGCTTAAATATGAGTAAGTCAGTTGTTTACAATAAATATATTTTCTAAAAAAATTCATTGACTTAATTGAATCATTTACTCACAATATATTTTGTGAACTACTACATAAGTAACTGTCTGTTTGATGGAATTTTCCATTGATGGCTACCAACATTCCTAGTGATATATATCATATATGTTTATGGTTGTATGTAGTACTACATCTTAAACTAAACAACCACTGTATTTAGCTTGATCCATACATAATAAAGGAGGGAGAGCTAAGTGCTATAGTTCAACTCTCTCAATACTTGAGTTGCATGTCAATCCTGCTTTTGGGATATCTACAAAGAGCTATTATTGTCTCTTACTTATTTATATCTTGTATCCTGTCTGCATACTATTGCTTTCTTGTTTTAGATTTTTGATGTGATCAGCATGTGTTTTCTTTGGGCCTTACATATTGTTCTTGTTACTCTGTGTCTGGCCACTAATCTTAGCAACAGCTCTAAGACATCGCTAATGACGTCTCTTGTAAAGTCCTGTGGCGAGTGCCAGGTTTTGATGGCACTAGGTTTTGTAGGACAAGACACAAAAAATGCTAAATTGCTGTGGATGTGCATGTCAACTATTGTCTCAATCCAGAATCCAGTTCACATTTTAGCATGATCTGCACAGTAAAAAACGGGCCAGACAGGCAGAAGGAGTTAGCAATGTGAAATTTGTTTCTGCTTTTATAGGCTTATGAATGCACTAGTTTAACAAATAGACAGGGCTATTGTCTTTTCTATTTCTGTTATTGTTCAATTTTATTGTGACTTCCAATAAATGTATTTCTGTCCAGCAATTCCCTCTCTTTTTCAAATAGATAATTCTGTAATAATACATAGTAAATGAAGGGAATGTTTGTGCTCAGTAAATATGTATTAGGTTGATAATGTAGTGTGAAAATAATAGCCCTAAAATATGTTGGTTTTAAATGATTATGTATTGGATAGAAATATATATTATTTTAGAGAACATTTTAGGAAGGTAAAATGATACAGTGTGTAGATGATTGTATTTATTTTTGTTTCGTGTTTAGCAGTGGATAGGAAGCGTGTGTGTATGCGCATCCCACATCTATCCTTTGCAGCTACGGCTCCCCAGAGTGCTACTTCTTTCCTTAGCACACTTCAGCGAACGATTCTGTGTGTGTGTGTGTGTGTGTGTGTGTGACTGCTGCCCAGCAACCTGCTGGCCAAGGCCCAACTTCCCTGCGTCTGCTCTGGTTACTTTGTAGATTCCCATGTGGGGGTGTGTCTGAAAGCTAGCGATTGAATGAACCACTGATTGAATAGTGCGCTTCATAGAACAGTCTCTTCCCTTTGACTTGTGTGTAGTTTATGTGTAGCCAGTTGGCATATTTGGGGTCATGGGGTATAGGGTTTACATGTTATACCTTATACCTTATACTCTGACATTTTTAACTAGTAATAACAAAATATACAGGACATCTAATTGGCTGCTCTTTCAAAGTTTTTATTTTATTAACATTATCTATGTCTCTGATGAATTATTAGGAATCAGCATGCTAGGTTTTCTAATATAATAGAAAATGAGTCATAATTTTGACCTAAACAAAGCCTTTATAATTTAATACAACAATAATGACAATGATAAACGTGGCATATTATTGCTGTATTGTAATTTTACTTTTGAAGCTAAAATTTTGGTCTCCTCATCTTTGGCATAAGTGTTCAGAGCTGTTAACCCAACACCGTTGTACGCTATATCTGAAACCAGTGTTAAATAATCCCAAAGAGAGATATGGATTTAAGAATGCAAGATTAAAATGATCTATATTTGTTAAATTTTCAAATCAGTGCTAACTCCAATCTGCAGTTAGGGTTTTTCTGTAATTAAATATTTATGGTTGAACAAATAGAAATGCTGCAAATATGTGTTTAAATGGGACTAAGAAATATTTATTTGTATGTTTTTATATTGTTGTTGTGTAAAGTATTCAGACATATGAACACATATAAAGACAAATTAAGTCCCTAAAGCCTATCTCGAAAATGTAGCTTTAAAACAGCTGTCAAAGATCTCCCTATCTCACTGAGGAAAGCTAGAGTAGGCCAGCACTAGGCTACTAGCAGCACTGCACTGCATTAAAGCTGTTCTGTGCTGCCCATCCCCCATGATCACTACCAGAGTTGTGCTTCTTTTGCAACCAGCAAGGCTTCAGCTAGAGAGCTAGGCAGAGAGGGGAGAGATGGGGGGGTGGGGAGATGATGTGAGGACGTGAGACGATGTTATTCTTCTAAAGAGGAATATTTTCTCCTGTGAGAACGCTGCTCTATTTCTTTCAGGGTCCAAACTGCACCACAGTATAAATAGACAGAGGTTATTTTGTGATGATAATGTATTCTGCCTTTCAACCGCTTGCTGTGGTTTATCTGATTTTCTTCTCACCCTCTCCCTCCTTTTTTTTTTTTCAATTTTCACTTCCTGCTTGCAGACTAGCCCAGCCCACCACTAACCCTCCCTTCTGTTGCCTCTTCCTATGCTTTACTCAACAAGCAAAGCTCTCCCTCTCTCTAGTTTTATTAGTGTGGCCGGTAAACATTTATAAAAAAATCAACATTTCAGACACTTATATAGTCTGATGTGAAATTCTCAACTGACATTTTATAATAAAACAAATAAGTATGTGTTTTTTGTTCCCCTTGCTATATCGTAATAGCAAGGGAAATACACTTAATGCCTTTCAATGTCAACACTTTATTAGACAGGACAACACCTAGAATTTGCAAACCCCACTGGAACCCTGGATGTAGTCAAGAAATTAGTCATTCTTGCTATATATTTATGATTATGATACAGTAGATTTTCTGTAAGTCAGTATATTTTATTCCAAGAAACTGCTTTACTTGCTGTTATGCAACGGCAAGTCCCCCCAACGCGCGCGCGCGCGCGCACACACACACACACACACACACACACACACACACACACACATACACGAACGCACTCACGCGCGCACACCTCCAACCAAGTCCATTCCGGACTCTGTTGAGAATCCGATCCGTATTTCTCATGCGCCAGTGTATCTCGGTAAAATGGCTGTATGAGCCTCGTGCTGGTGTGATCCGTTCCTCCGCTGTAGACTAGTTCTGTAATAGAACCCCCACAAATTCTGAGTCCGTTAAATTCATTCCGGGGAACTGAATTTAAGTTAATAGTTATTTTTAAAACTGTATTGACGGTGCGGTCCGGATTCGGTCCGGCGTAAGGGGTGGGGATGACTCGGGACACGGGTAAATTGGTGTAAAACTATTGTATTTACATTCAATGTTGAGCGTTTGATTGTGACTGACTCGCCGAGAGGGAGAGAGGGGTATCATGGCCGCTCAGGTCGCCAGCGCTACCTCTCTCAACACCAGCCCGCCTTCCGAGCTAAAAAAACCGGATCGAGACCCAAAGGAGGAGTCGGTACCGGGGGAGAAGCAGCAGGAAAATAAGGAGCCGGGATTGGAGAGCGGATCTCCGGGCCGTGGAGAACTGCACGACCGGGCCGATGTTGGAAATGCTGGGGGAGGAGGCGAATCGGAGATGAAGAACGGGAACGGGAATCCTTCTAGGGTAAATAATAATCAAAATGATACCACTGGACCCGAAGGGAATAACCACCCCGGGATGGTACATCACCACGCGTCTGCTTTTCCACCACCTTCCTATGGTTACAGTCAGCACTATGGACGGGCCCCTTTTCATCAACATGGCGGACAACAAAGCCCTGGCATGGCAGCTGCAGCGGGGCCAGCCGCGCTCTCGAGCAACATGATGGACCCGTATCAGCCAAACTCTCACGAACACGGCTTCTCTAACCACCAGTTCAACAGCTACAATCCATTCTCCAACCGAACATCATACCCAGGCCAAGGATACGCCATGAACTCCCCGCGTAATACACAAGCTCAGGCGGTAGGGGGGCAGTCAGCCAAGCAACAGCCAGCGGGAGGATCAACAGCTATGACTGCATCGTATAATAATCAGAGGTATAATATGGGAAATCCACAGCCAACATCCACACCAACTCTAAACCAACTTCTGACTTCCACGAGCTCGACCAGGGGATACGCTAATTACCCACAGAGCGACTACAACAACCAGGAAGGTGCTAACAAGGGACCAGCAGATATTGGCAGTAGTGGCCAGTACGGTGGGGGCCATCCGGGTTGGCAACAAAGAACCCATCACCCGCCGCCCATGAGCCCGGGAAGTACAGGGCAATCTCTTGGTAGAAACCAGGTAAATTGACGATTACGTTTTTTAAAAAATACTTCCATTTGCCTTTTTTTTCTGTCAAACATGTGAACCGAACACGCCAGGCTAGCTATTGTCTAACCAAGGCATACTCTAAAATGGCTGCCTCCTTGGTTTTTCATGTACTACCTCATTTAACAGCTTTATTTAGATGGAATAGTACCTGTTTGCGACTTTAATAAATGTTTGTGTAATTTTAAAGGAAACTACAGTACACCGCAGAGCCAAAGTAGTGCATGATCTGTGGAAAAGCGCGAAATGTGTATTTGTAGCCACTTGCTTTTCCATGATCAGGCGGCTTAAACGTAATTAGCTGAAGGTTAGCTAGCTAGCTAACGATGCCTGGCTAGCTGTTCGGTTTGTTGTTGTTTTTTTAGCATTGAATGGGAATTCCTTGAGAGATAAATAAAGCGATGTACAGTTGTAATCAAAGAATCGTGTTCCAAGTGTCACTTGACCATATTTTGCTAAACGAGTTTGTTATAGCGGCTGAACGGACGTTTCACGCCTACGTTGTTTGAAGGACTTGGCTAGCTAGCTGCTCGTTTAATAACGTTAATAGCTAGCTAGCGCAAATACAGAATACACACAAATTAGCTAGCGTAAATAGACATTACACGCATTAATGAAGTTTATTTTATTCTGGGGGAAACGTACTCCGAATTCTCTGACATGCTCGGATAAACTACAGATTGAAACATAGGCCTGACTGAATGATATTAGTGTCTTCCTGTAAAGGCAAGCCAAGTGGCTTGCGTAAGTGCAGATTGCATTGCTTTGGGATTTGAATTGTGGAGGTAAAATCCTTCTGTCAAAGCCAGGAGACAGTTGGTCTTGGGTTGACATGCTTGCCGAGATCTGATTGGCTCTTCATCCTGTGCTCTTGGCCATTTATAATTGCATATGATGTAACGCAGAATCAATTCCTCATTAGTTAATGTTGCTTGTCTTTCCATGCTTTAAGTGGAACATGCAACTTGTCAAATAATACTTAATAAAACTGATATGTGCATTTGAGGTGTGCTAACCATATTTTGAATAATCAAATTCTGTGTTTCTCTGTATGGGGAACTAATTTGGCATCATGTATTGTCAAAAAGTAGGCCTGATCTGGTGGTCAAAGTGGACATTAAAAAGCTATTTAACTTATTACGATTACTTATTTTGTTAGGCCGCAGCTCTCAATTACCATTCCTGTATACAAATGAAAAGTTTATATACACGCTTTTATTTTTCTGAAGAAAACCTGAGAGAAAATTAACTTCAGTACTCCAATATTTTGAGAGCGCACTAGTAAACCCTTAAAGGTGAGGGTTTGAAGCTGTCCATTAAATCTACCATTATCCTCAATTCTGACTGCTGCTCTGGTGTTATGGGCTAATTTCAGCAAACATGAAGCATTCTTCTAGATGAAAGTTAAGTTATGCACATGAGTAGAACATCTTGTAAGTGGTTTGTGACTTGCATTATGATGAAACATCACTGTACATTTAATGATAACTGACAGAATTGCATTATCATAATTTTGGGTTCATCCGTCAGGCCAGAAATAAAAGACTTGCTAGAATACTGATGATTTTTCATCTTGAGGGGCATCTGACATTATACTTGTACAGCAAGCAGGAGAAATTTGTGTTTTGAGCTCTCCTATGAACATTGAGGCTTTCTGTAATACCTCTGTTGAAGACCATGGTGCTGTTACCATTGGTGAATGGAGATTTTGGTTTTGGCCATTGCTGTCATTTGTGCAGATGATTGCTAATATGTTTATCTTGTAGGCAATTGCTTATCTTTTATGGTAACAGTGCACTGATCATATTTACTAAGTAAAAAACATGCAGCGTATATAATTTCAATCTGTGTGGCTACAATGATTGAAATGTGTGTTTAATACGACTGAATTGTATCGCATTGGCTACCCAAACTCATTTTAGTGCTGAATAGGTCCAGATATGATCCTACCATCTTCATAAGCATGTGACTGTAACTAGGAAGCAAATAATGTTTTAAACATTTTGTTTACCATAGACATGCATCATGTTACACATTATGATCACATTATGATGTGCCATTGTCC
Organism: Tenebrosternarchus preto; assembly: GCA_025802075.1. NCBI lineage: Eukaryota > Metazoa > Chordata > Actinopteri > Gymnotiformes > Apteronotidae > Tenebrosternarchus > Tenebrosternarchus preto. Next base: position 10,306,062 of record JAOYMR010000007.1, on the reverse strand, counting down.
TCGACTGTAATTTCTTATCCTAAGTTAAGAAAGAATTTATTTTATAACTAATGCTAATACAATGAACTGATATTGGTTAAAAAATCTAATTCTGTAACAGGTGGGTGGATTGCTAGATTGCTATTTTACTTGTGTTATATCGTGAGGTACAGAGGAACAGACAATGTGTGCAGGTTAAAGTGAGCAAAGTTTTATCTTGAAACGTCTATAATTTTTATCTTTCCTGCATGAATAACCAGTGGAGCTGCTCATGCTGCTGTGTAACTTGGACCTACAAATCCTCAGCTCTGTTCAGCATCTGTTTTGGCTAAGAGTCTTGTACAGATGCTGTGAGCTGCAGGTTAGCATCTTTTGTTGCTAGTTGTATTTGTTTCACTGTGAATTGCTCAGTCAGCAAGCCTATGTCCACTAGGTCCAGCTTCATGTATGGGACTTGGAAAGGCAGTTTCAGTCTGCCTGTTCCAAATTGTATAGTAGGCAGAGGACTCACAGAATATAGACTAGTGGTAGTCTAGACTAGTGGTTCTTTGGAGATTTCATCAAATAAGCCATCTTAAAAATGTACTTTAACAGAATGATGTGTAGGATGACTCCACATGTCTGACAGTTTTTGAAAAGGTTCTAACTTTTCTGCTTATTATGGACTTCTAGGGGTGTATTAGACTGGTAGGATGTGTGTGAAGTTGCTGTTATCCTATTTTCTTTAGCATATGGACACCTTTGTTGGCTTGTGTATTGCACATAGAGTTGCAAATATAATGATATGTTCATTTGCACACTGAAACATACAATAAATAAGTTTTTTTTTGTTGTGATGGATGAGCATCTTGATTGATCAGAATATTAGATATTGCAGATTTTGTTTAAAGGAACAACACTTGCATGATGCAGCAGATTTCTTATTTTTTCAGCAAATGTGCTGGCTAGTGTTTAGCCATAATTTTACTAGTGTATTACTAGTAGTAGTCACAATAGATGGAAGCACAATTGCAATGTGTTTGATTTATATGGTTATTTATTTTGTAGTAGGGTGCAACACAGTCTTGACAACACACTCTTATAGTTCCTCTAAGTACATTTGATTTATACTTTGTCTTTCTTTAATAATCAAATCCTGTATCCTTTGTTGATCAAGGTAGACAGTTGGTCTAATTGTGTATTACATTTGGATTATTTTCATTAATTTGAAATGAAATTACCAAATTATTTGACTGTAACAGGTGCCAGTAAGGAGGGTATTGCAGTCCTTTCTTAAACATTGCTGCATAGTTGTCTTTTGAAGTTGTGGTTTGGATTATTAGAGCTTTTGCTACAGAGCTAAATGGTTTGCTCCCTGCATTCGGTTTATCTAATGGAAATTCAGTTATCCACTCCATCCCCCACAGCCAATCAAAGAGCTAGCCTAGTGGTGGATCCTGCCAAGGGAGCATTTGCTTTATCTTATGCAGATTAGCCATGTGCTGCTTTTATTTATTTTATTTTTTCATCTGGACACTGGAAAATGTCAAGAGCAGCTTTGGCTCAGCCACTTCAGACCAGAGCTTGTTTACCAGAGGGGCCCCTTCCGTCAGGTTTGTAATTAAATCAGAAGGGCTTGAATGGATAAACACACTATAGATTTAGATATTTGTAGACTCTTGTGTTATTGTTTGTTTAGTACTCTCTTGTGTTTTGTAAATCACAGTAAACAGCTTTAGACTTCCAGTAGGGATGGTTATTTGGTCAGATCAGCGGTTTGTAAAATGGTGCTGTAATGTCAGCTTGGATGTCAAATGTTCCCAATGGCACAGTACCAGTTTTTCTGTACCAATCCAGTACCAAAATCTTGCATTTGAAATAGCCCAATATTGATCCAGACCTTATATATATGTATGTATGTATGTAAAATATATATCCCCCCCCCAGCGAAATATAGGTTGTTTGGGATTTATTTGTTGTATATATGCATTTTTTACAGATTTAGTGCATGGATATGATGATGAATCTTAGTAAAATTATATGGAAAATTCCAGAAATACTTTTTTGTTCCATTTCTATGCAGCATTTCTTAGTGAGATGATATTTAATGTCTTGGCCATCACCTGCTTGGTTCTCTGCTGTACTGTATTCACCCCCCACATGTGAGCACCCTCCCCTTTTCCACCAATGTGGAAGCAGAACCGTTTGTTTCGTGAACCTTCTTTGGAACTGTTCGGTGCATTTTCACCATAATAAATAAATAAATAGGTGTTCTGGAACCATAAAAGTTCATTCATTGCTGGAACCAAGGAACAGCAGGTTCTTCAGTACAAACTGCGACATGGAGGCATGTCAAGAAAAGAAACGCTATCTGGTGAACTGGTCACTGATTTGGCTTGGGCTGAGTTTTTGTGCACCAAGGAGCAGGTAATAAACAAGCTGAAAAAAATCTAAAGTACAGAGACTAGTGTTGTGCAGCAGAGCCAGACAAACATCTGCAGTACCAACACACATGCTCACGGGTAACTTCTGCCCTCCACCATCTTGTTAGTACTGTTCAGTCTCGTATTGGGCTGTGTCGTCCATCGATGGCACAACCTTGGTTCCAGTAAAACGTTCTTGATGGTTTGAGGAGCGTGAACCAGAATGGTTCCGGTTCCTTGTTGGAGGAAAAGGGCATTTTTTTTAATGCATTTTTTTCCTCGTTACTGAATACACCTGTAATTCCACACCAATTTAATATTAACCTTAGGTATTCTTGTGAATTTCAGCAGTACATCACTGTTCTATCTACTGAGCGCCCTCCCACACACCAGGCACTAAGTGAGCGGACAGAAAAAGGCCGTCTAAATTACAAGTCTCTTCACTCGACCTTTGCTTGAAACCAATAGAAATGTAATCTAATAATGATTACAAGATGATTACACAATGGTAATTCTTTCCGTCAAAAATAACCTATGCATGGAATTAACTACAGTTATCTTGTTCTCTAGCTTATTATTCAAATTTTCCAGTCCACCTTAAAACTCTGCATGATAACTGCAAACTCAGCAGCTGTCATGTAGTTTGAATATACTAATGCCACAGAGTAGTTAACTTTATGAATTCAGAGAAGGGGGGGGTGCTTTACATGTTCAGTTATTCTTTCTCCTCTCTCTGGCTCTGTTTGGCAGGTTTCTGCTGCTCTTTCTCATTTCCCTGGCCCTGAACTTCATTTACTTCGAGGCCAAACTGGAAACAAATGTTTGTTTTTCATTGTAAATAACAGATTAATGAATGAGTCGTGGTTGGTTGTGGATCCATGACGGTGAACAGTGCTAAACGTTTTTTTTTTAGTCTTGTTTAAATGCTCTCACTAGAAGGCATCTAACTCACCCTACTACAGGATATCAAAATTGTCTACTTAATAGCAATTCGTCATCACTCTTGTGCGAGTGCATAGACATTTGCATTTGTACATGGTGTTGATTTAATTTAAAGAAAACCTATACAGTTAAACTTTAGATCCATGTATAAACTGCTCAAGCTAATCCAGCTGTTAGCAGGTGACCTGCCCAAATTAACCTGCTGTTATCACGTGACCTGTAGTGCACAACTGCAAAGCACTGCTGTACTTTCAGGCTGGATTTGTGACCGTATCGGCTCAGATTCCTTCACTTATGCTCCCAATTTCTGGTATAGGATTATTTTGCTGATATGAAGCCAGTTACTATAGATGGTATCACAGGATAGCTATCTATCAGTGCTGTACCATAACACACTGGGACACCCCATTCTAAAGTATTTAATTCTTCAGTCGTGTTTTCCTAATCGTCTTTTTCAGTTTTAACATTGCTAGAACAGTTATCAGTTTTATCTTATTCATGTTGCTGTCCTTATTAAGACTGAATTGACCTCACTTTAGTGTATTGGCTGTTTTGCTGTGATGCTGCTTTCAGGACTTGCAGAATGAAGGCCAACACTTCTGTTTGTATTGTTCAGCATCTATAACACGCTTGTAAGTGCAGACGTGAACAGTTTAGATTAACTGAGATGTTTCAGCCATCCACTGTGCACAAGGCTTTCTCTGCACTTGTCTACTAATGTTGCTATGGTTCATTCATTCAGTGCCAGAGTTTGTTTCTTTTTTTTTTTTTTTCCTCCTTTTTTTCTTAAAGGAATAGCTGGTTTGGCTCGGTCTCAAAATGAAGTACAGCTGGAATGTGTTAAATATTCGGCAGACTGCCCTCCGTTTGAAATGTATTATATATAGCTAACACACTTGACTTCCTTAACTAAATCAGAAAAGGGTAAAATGCAGGTTAACAGCCGTGGGAAACGAGGGTGCTTCTGCTGTCTGCTTTCTTCCCTTCCCTTTCCCCCTCGTGCTCTTCGCTGTGAGCACATTTTTCTTCTTCTCATACATGCTTTGTCTTCATTGCTTTAGAGGGAAAAAAAACAGTATATGAATAATTATTTTGGTGGGTATTTAGCCTCAGTGGTAAAGACAAATTACTATTACACTGAACCTAATTTGAAATCAAAGCCATGAAGTTCTCTCATATCTTCTTAAAATACGTATATTTGACTCTGTTGGTTTGAGTAGATTCCTTCACAGTTGCTTGGTTCAGATGCATGGTTCTGTGTCCTAGAGAAAACAAGTGGCTCTGGTTGGAGTAATGCAGACCAGCTTTAAATGTGCTGCATTAAATGTTCACTGCTAGCTTTTAAATGTATTGCAAAACAACTTGCAATTGCAAGATATAGCAATATAATCACACTACAGTATATTTAAATTCCCTAATACTTGGTAGCTGAATACATTTGTGCTTAACAAATGCAGATTTATCTTTAAACGGTCATTTAAAGTATTCATCAGTTGTTTTTAATGAGGTCAGAGTATGGTACAATGCATAAAATTGTTGCTCGGACACTATCAAAAATCAGGAAAATCCAACAAATGTTTTAGAAGTTTCCATTGTGTAGTACTATTGTCTGCTTTTAGTTTCATGTTGGGACCGTAGGTTTCTCTGCTTGCATTGCAAATTATTGCAAATATTTTCATTAAATGGTCACACATTGTATCCCCCACACAGGTATGATGGTTCGTATTGTGTCCATGTTCACCATGTTGAATGCACACACTTCTTGTGCTTCCACAGGCACCAGCTTCTATGGATCAGATTGGGAAGATGCGTGGTCAGCTGTATGGAGCGGGAAGCCCTTACCCCCAGCAGGCACATCAAGGGCCTCCAGGGAGTCAGCAGGGACCTGGGTATCAAGGCCAGGGCTACGGGCCTCCTGGCCCTCAGAGATACCCCATGGGCATGCAGGGACGCATGCAGTATGGACAGCAGGTCAGTGCTGCCTCGTACCTGTGCTAATCTGTGCTTCTCCGGTGTAAGTGAACACACACAGGTTTTATTAGAGAATTTTGTGCAATTGGAAATTCTAGTTTCAGGTTTGCTGACCTTATTTACATTGAGACTGATCTTGCAGACTGGCCAGAGTAGATGTGCATTTGTGTTCAATCATATTTCAGTTTTCTGATGTTGCTCTTTGTTACAAGGTTATCCTACCATGAAGAAAAGTGAACATTATCAACCTTTTTTCCAGTTACCTAGAGTTATGGTACAAAACAAATATTTTCTGTTGCTGTGATGTTTATTTAAACACACTTAAACACATTTGATCACAATCTGATCCAAAAAAAAATGTGTACAATAGTGTGAATTTTGACTAAAACTATTGAAATTTGAAATACGACTGTGCTTTTGTTTTATTTTGTTTTTGTATAGTTTCGAGCAGCTTAGCTTTGTAGCTGATGAGTGTGGTGCTGTTTTTCTGTGCAGATGGCACCATATGGACAGCAGGGACCAGGGGCCTATGGACAGCAGGGACAACAGTCCTATTACGGTCAGCAGGGTCAGGGTCCTCACTCTGCTCAGCAGCAGGCCCCGTACCCTCAGCCACCCCCTGGCCAACCAGGCAGCACAGCCCCCTACTCCCAGCAGCCCCACCCGCCCCAGCAGTCTGCCCCTCACGGACAGGGTGGGCCTCCTTACCAACAGCCTCACATGCCCCAGCAAACCCAGGGGCCAATGTCAGGCCCACCACAGGGCCCAGCCCAGTCGCAGCCCCCATTCACTCCTACCCCTGCGGCACAGTCTAGCCAGTCTCCTTACCCCCAACAGCAGGCGCCCCCCTCTCAGCCTCCACCGCAGGGCGCCTCCCAGACTCCGCCAGTGTCGCAGGCCCAGCCTAGCTACCCACCTGGACAAGGTCCCCAACAGCCATCTTCACAGCAGCCGCCGCAGGCCCCTGCCCCTGCCTCCCAGCAGCCCCCTGGGCATGGTCAGCCAGCACCGTACACCCAGAATGCTTCGCAGCAGCAACAGACTGCTTACCAACGGTTTCCTCCTCCTCCTCCTCAGGTGACTTGGGAGCTTCTGTCGAGTGCTTGATAAGACTGAAACATCACCAATGTTCAGACATGATGCATGTAGCTGAGTGGGATGTATGTGCTTGCAAGTGATGAGTACTGTGTACTGTGTACTACAGGAGATTTCCCAGGAGTCCTTCAGCTCTCAGTCCAGTGCGCCTCCCTCTAGCCAACCTGTGCCCCCGACCAAGAGTGGTTCTGACGACATGCAGGGCAGGCCCTCCAGTCTCCCTGTGAGTCCACCATCTTCTCTTATTTTGTCATATCATTTCTTAAGATGCTACTTGCTAAAGGAAGTCACGTTTGAGTTGTGAATGTGCACAGTGTATTGGATGATTTCTGTTGCTGTGTAATTATTTACAAAGTGTGAGATGTCATTAAGGAATCCTCCTCATTGACTGCAGTGTGAAGTGGGGGGGGATTCCTTAAGAGGACATCAGGTGATTGTTTTACTGGGTCTTCAGAAGCAGACCTCAGCTAAGGGGAGAGGGACCTGTCCTGGAACTCTTTGGCTTTTCTTGGCATCTTTACTGGGTACAAGACTTGGATCTGAATTTTGAGTGTTGTGAGATGGTGAGACAGTGGATGCATTAAAAACCTCCAAGGCAGATGTAGAGACGTCTGTGTGTGTGTGTGTGTGTGTGTGTGTGTGTGTGTGTGCGTGTGCGTGCTGACTCAGCGCACGTGCAGTGAACCACTGTAGCCATGGCAACTTGTGGGACGCTTTGTGATCCCCACTCCCCCGTCCCAGATGAGATGAATAAGGCCAGCAGGCTGGAGGGGAGGAGTGGTGTGGTGGGGAGTGTCTGTGGCTCAGCGGAAATGCTGCCAGAAATGTTTGTGTGGTGGAGATTGTAATGGAGAAATAAAGTACAGACTTGTACTCCCTTTTTGTAATATTTATGATTTTTTTTTTTTTTTTTGCATGGGTGAACAGGCATTCCAGTTTAATTTGCCATTACAGAATTTCAACACCTTTCAATGTATAGTTATAACGCAGGATTTTTTAATTTAAAAACCATGAATGATATGCTAGCTTTAACTATAATAGTGTATTTTCCATAGTCTGCTCTTTTTCAAACTCATGGCCATCCCTTCGTGCTGAATGTAAAATGTTTTTTTTTTTTTTACTTTTTACTTATATTTTAGTTGGATAGGTTGACATCATGTAGTTAACTTTAGGAAAAAAATGATTATTTTTGTAGATGTAAGATCCCCACATTGGGTTTTCTCTGGTGTTTGTGAGAACAGGGTGAGTCATTTTCAAATGTCAGTTTCAGATTCACTTGTATGAGGAAGCACGCTCTCTGCACCTGTTCTGCTCTGTGTATACATGTGGGGGAATATGACAATGTCTTTTAGTTTTCATAACTGAACACCTGCCTCTCTCCTGTCTGCAGGACCTGTCTGGTTCTATCGACGACCTTCCCACAGGTACAGAAGGAGCCCTTAGTCCTGGTGTCAGCACATCCGGAGTGTCCAGCAGTCAGGGGGAGCAGAGCAACCCAGCCCAGTCGCCCTTCTCCCCCCACACCTCCCCTCACCTGACTGGCATCCGTGGCCCTTCACCCTCCCCTGTCGGCTCACCCGCCAGTGCCACAGCCTCTCGCTCTGGACCCCTCTCTCCAGCTACCATGCCAGGTAAAGCCACGGAAGAATGTTAACCTGTAAAAAACTGATTTTTGTTTTGAAGCGAGCTTTACTGCATAATTACAGATGCAATATACATTTTTCCATCTGCTCTGTGGGAGATGTAAAATTAGCTTAATGTGCTGCTATTTAAAAAAAAAAAAAAAATTTAAACCCCACCCCCCCCCTTAAACAGGAAGCCAGATGCCTCCTCGCCCCCCTAGTGGTCAGTCTGATGGCATCTTGCACCCTTCTATGAATCAGCCTGGCATGGTCCAGGAGCGAGGTAAAACCATCCATAAAAGTGTTGTAATAACATTTTTCCAGTTTCCTTGATCTCTCGGCTGATTTTTGTTTTATTTCACTACCAGGATTTATGCAAAGGAACCCTCAGATGGCGTCTTACGGCTCTCCCCAGTCTGCCTCTGCCTTGTCCCCACGCCAGTCGTCTGGAGCTCAGATGCATGCTGGGATGGGCCCTTATCAGCAGAATAACTCCATGGGTAGTTATGGGCCTCAAGGTGCCCAGTATGGTCCACAAGGTGAGCAGGTCAAAACCAAGACTTTCTAAATGTGCTTCTGTGCTCATCACATCTTGCTGAAAACCAGAAGAGATTATGTGGCATACTTTTAAATAAGAGGAAACATAAAATAGGGTTCCATTCTCTAACCTGGCAACCTAAAGCTCAACATAACATACAAAATAATGTAATTCTGCAGACTTATTTAATGTACAAAAATTATATCACAGCTAACAAAGCTATATTGATGCAAAGAAAGTTTAGAGGGCACCCCATTCACCATTTCTTTTAAGTTTACAAGTATGAACAAAGAACTTGTTTGGATATTGTACAGATTTCTCATGCATGCCACTCCCTACCCTGAAGCATATGCGCGTATTTTGGTTTCTGTCTGACATTTCATTGTTTCAAATTGTATATGGGTGTAACTGATATAAAGCAAAATTTGTTCTCTGTGGTTTGGGTATTGTGGTTAGTTTCAAATCTGTTTCAGTAACTGCTATTAAGTTTATATGTATTTCTAACTGTCTAGTTAGTATGCGCTTTTTTTTTTTTTTTTTTTTTTTGCAATGGCTAAAATGTTGAAGGTAGTCGGTGCACGTCCGAGAACTTCAACACCAAGTGCTCATCTCTTCGGACTGGGCTTCAGTTTGCTCTCTCACTCCCTCTGTCTCGCTCTTTGAGAGCCCAGTGGATCACAGTGCGGCTATTTTTAGCCTGGGTGAAAAGAGGCAGCTGACGTAGCACAGCCCACGTCAGCTGAGCTGCCGCTGTGACTGCGTGCTGCAGCAGCGATCCAGCCTGCTAGTGCACGTAGGGGACACGTTGAGCCTCTGCACAGCTAGTGAGGAAGCATTTTGAATGTGATGTTTACTGTCTTAATGTCATTTGTTGGATTTTATATATATATAAATAATATATGGAATATTGTCGAACAGTGTGGGAGAAGTATAATGGATTTAATGCATCAAACTGTTTGATGTAGTTAGTTTTATTTGTTTATTTATTTAAAAAATAATATGTATAATGTGCCATTACAAATGTTTGTGGAAGGCTCTTTCTACAAAGCTCATTGAATATGTGCATGGTACTATAATAGGATGCCAGATTGAGACATTTTTCTCCTGGATGTTCCACATGTGAGCAAGAGATTATTGAAAAGTGGAAGTGTTGTGAACCACAGCAACTTGGCCACGAAGTGGCAGATCACAGAGTTGGGAGCTCTAGTGTTGAGGCACGTGGTGTGTAAAAGTCGACAGCGCTCTGCTGAATCAATAACTGCAGAGATCCCAACCTCCTTTGGCATTTACATCAGCATAAAAACTGCACCAGGGGCTTCATGGCACGGGTTTGCATGGTTGAGCAGCTGCATGCAAGCCTTAGAAGCCTTACAAAGCACAATGTCAAAGTGTTGGACTGGTGTAAAGCGCACCGCCGCTGGACTTTAGAATATTGGAAACATGTTCTGTAGAGTGACAAGTCACGCTTCTCTATCTGGCAGTGTGACAGATGAGTCTGGGTGTGGCAGAAAGTTTGGTTTTGGGGTTGTTTTTATGGGGTTGGCCTAGACCTCATTTCCAATGATGGAAATCTTGATGTTTAAGCATATCAAGACAGTTTGGACAATTGTATGCCGAATATTCCGAATTTGTGGGAACAGTTTGGGGAAGGTCTTTTTGTGTCTCAGCATGACTGTGAACTTGATGGCCCACACAGAGCCCTGAACTCAACCTCACTGAACACCTTTGGAATGAACTAGAATGGAGATTGCAAGCCAGACCTTCTCATCCAACATTATTGTTCGACCTCAAAAAAATCATCTAACGTCAGTGAATGAATGGCCAAAAATCTCCACAGTGGAGAGATATATCCATCCATCCCACTCATGTAGAAATGTAGTGGGTGGTTCACACACTCCACCCATTTCCTGAACGCCTGTGTTCTACGTGGCCTATTAATGTTTACAGTCTGCTATAGTATATTAACATGCTCTTCCCTGCTGTATCTATAGGTTACCCTAGGCAGCAAGGATACAGTGGCATGCCCAATGCCAACTATCCTGGTCCAGGCATCGCGGGATCTATGAATCCTGTGCCTGGACAAGGAGGAGGAGGAGGAGCACCTTTTAGTGGCATGCCACCTGGTAGGATGCCTCCTGGACAGATGGGTCCCCGTCCCTATGGCCCAGGCATGGCTCCCAACATGGCTCCCAACATGGCTCCCAACATGGCTCCCAACATGGCTCCCAACATGGCTCCCAACATGGGTCCTAACATGGGCCCCAACATGGGTCCCAATATAGGGCCTAACATGGGCAATATGCCCCCACAAGTGGGTTCTGGGATGTGCCCACCTCCAGGCCTCAACAGGAAACCACAGGAAGCAGCAGCTGCCATGCAGCATGGAGCTACAAATTCAATACACAACAGGTATGGAGATCAAAAATAGCCCAAACACTTGGAAGAATAATCATATCTTGGAAGAATCAAGATCAAGTAATAGTAGTGCTTAATGTGAGGCCTCATCACCAGATTTGTTGCCATATGTATGTCCCTAAGCATGACTAGATGATCATGCACTAGACATGAAAGTAAATGCTGAGGTTCTGTGAATCTCTACAAACTATTAATAGATAGTATTTCTTCTCATCATAGAATGCGAGTATTGTTACATGGTGTTCTCTCGGGTTGTATTGTGTGTTGGTTTTGTGACAGTGGCCTATAGTTAGAACAGATGAGGCAGAGATGCAGCTCTCAGACATAGCAGGTCAGCTCAGAGGTAGAGACAGACAGCTGAGGGACATAGCGATCTGCAGAGGGTACGGTTGGACACTCTAGACACGCTTCTCAATGCTGCTGGAAAGAAACAGATACAGGTACCTTTCACTAGCATTAAACTCTGCAGATAGAAGTTCAACAGTTGATAACCCCAGCCATCTAATGCTGTTACTTGATAGTTTAACGAGTGTAGAAAGTGTTTAAGAAGGACCGGCCTTTAATGTTGCTTTGATGAAGGCAATGCCAGTGTCTCTCTGACCAAAATATCCTATATATAGTGTTTACAGACTGTGTTACGTTTTGCCTTGCAGACTGCCTGGTTACCCCAACATGTCTCCTAGTATGATGGGCTCAGGGCCTCCATATGGGCCCTCCATGAACAATATGGGGGGAGTGATGAACGCCCAGGGAACGCCCTTCCCCATGGCAGGAAACATGCCCAATAATAATAGTGGTGAGCAGTAACCATGTTTTGTTTATAAATATTTTCAGTTGATGGTCCAGCAGCACTCTTGTTGTAGCAGTAACGTCACGTTGATTTTTATTCCTGCTTATTGAAATGAATACGTTTTGTTTGTTTGTTTTCTTTATAGGCATGTCCCCTGGACCAGAATTTGGTATGGATGGGAAACTGAATCAGGCACCGAAAATTAATAACAAAGTCGAAGGGACGCCCAAGTCAGATTCGAAATCCAAGGTTTGAAACCCATTTTCTCTGCGGTTATGCCTAAGGATAATATTGGTTATCTCTACTGAGAAAGAACAGTGTTTTTCATGATTGATAATATCAGTATGAAGTGGCAAGTATCAGATGTCAATATAGATAATTCCATGTTATGCTGTTATGAAATCCAAGCCTCTGGACCACCTGAATGTAACGTATACTGTTCTGCCTGTGTAAATGCGTGGGGATAACTGTCATCGTGGCTGAGTGCAGACTGGAAATTGTAGTGCAGCCAGGCATGGGCTCAGTGTTACTGCCAACCCAGACCAGTGTAGGAGCCAGATTAGAATTCTTCACCAGTAATTTTGTTCTCCTGTACAGTGCAGTGCCCAGTGTACTCGACAGCTGGCATTTTGCTGTTGGTGCCATCTGTACTGTGTGGCATCATGCATCTCAAGCTAGTTGAGTGTTTTGTTAAACACGGGTTTCATACATATCAGAAGAGGTGCATGCATGCCCTTTCTATCCTAATCGGTGTGAATCAGTATTACATACACACAGAAGGGGGAAAATTACAGTGTGACATAATATGAGGTAATATTCTTGTCTGATGACTTCAACTTAATTTGCCTGCATATCTAAATATGACATCGGCACAAAGAAGAGGGAAAGCATATCTTTCTAGCAGCTGTTTAAGCAGTATCATAATGAGGTAACAATTTACAGTTTAAAGGTGAAAATGCATAATTTAGACATTTTGCTTAGGAAGTTCAGCAAGTTTTGAAGTGGTTTGCTATGTTTGAAGAGTAGCCAGCCATGGCTTTCTGGGTTATGTTGGAATTGGGCTTCTTGGCAATTCATCCTGGAAAGGGCTTGTGAGTTTTTATTAACACCATATAGCAATCACATGGTCTTTTCTTCAGGTTTGATGTAATAAAGACGGCAGGGCGTACTAGAAAAGCAAAAAGTTAAAATAAAGCATGTTGGATTCCGGCTAAGACCATTGTTTTAGGTATGATGTGATGTGGAGTTGAGTTCTGTGTTTTGATTGGCGGAGAAGTGCTGAAGTGCGGTAGAAGCAGAGAAACCCAGCGACATGGCATTGTCGTATCTACTTATCACACCTTTCCCCAACAACAGTGGCCAACTACTACCAGGCCATGAATGTCCTAAATATCCAATGGACTGCACTTGAGGAACTTGCTGCTGTTCTTGACCATTGTAGGCTTCATCAAACCCTTAAATAAAGTGAAAGCATAAGCAGTGAGGGTAAAATAATACATTTATAATGTGATCTCCCATTTAAATTATTTTTAGCTTTCAGCACACAAGTGACATATAGCATATTAAATGTTTCTGTTAGATAGGCTGGATTATTGCAACCTCCCCGTCTCTGGAAGTGTGTTGGCCTGCCCTGCTCCTCAAAATGCCTCTTAAATATAATGTTCTCTAAAAATAATTAGGTGCAGTAAACAAATGCATCAATCATTTTTGTTTTGAGCTATTGTGTAATTCCTTTCAAAAATTTGCTTATGCCTAGAAGTCAAGTTCCTCCACAACAACCAATGAGAAGATCACACGTCTGTATGAGCTGGGCTCTGAGCCAGAGCGAAAGATGTGGGTGGACCGCTATCTGGCGTTCATCGAGGAAAAGGCCATGGGCATGAACAACCTGCCTGCCGTGGGCCGCAGGCCTCTGGATCTCTTCCGCCTCTATGTGTCTGTCAAGGAGATTGGAGGCCTCACACAGGTCAGTGCATTACATGGGAAAGTTGCACATATTCTCATATAAATGTGAGCAGAGATTGTAAAGTATGGGAGTGGTTTGTCACATCAAAATAGCTGTTAGTTTACATGCGACATTGGACTTGATACTGAGTATCAAACATCAGTCAGGTAATAGTTTTCTTTGACATTTCCTCTTTGCAGGTGAACAAGAATAAAAAGTGGAGGGAACTTGCCACAAGTCTCAATGTTGGTACTTCCAGCAGCGCAGCCAGCTCTCTAAAGAAACAGTACATTCAGTGTCTGTACGCTTTTGAATGCAAGATTGAGCGTGGCGAAGACCCACCGCCTGACATTCTGTCTACAGAGAGCAAAAAAAACCAGGCGAAAGTTCAGCCACCCTCCCCAGGTAAAGACTTGCCTTCCTCAGCTAGTCATGCCGTTTAACGTGGGTTATTATTACCCTTCTTAACTAACTGGCTTTCCCCCTTTGTGGTCCAGCCGGATCTGGTTCTCTGCAGGGACCTCAGACGCCCCAGTCTACAAGCAGCTCCATGGCTGAGAGTGGAGACCTGAAGCCCCCTACACCTGCATCCACACCACACAGCCAAATGCCCACGATGCCAAGCGGCAGGTGAGTTTGGTTCATTCAGTAGTGGTCCCGTGCCTGTTGACTGTGAACAACTCCTTATCTAGCCTGTTTCGTAGGAGCAGTGTGAACCTTCAGGATCCATTTGCGGAGAGCAGTGATCCAGCCTTCTCTAGGAGAAACACTATGACCCCCAACTCTGGCTACCAGTCTGGCATGAGCACTCCAGAGATGCCTGGTCGCATGGGCCCTTATGAGCCCAACAAGGACCCATTTAGTGGCATGCGCAAAGGTAAAGGCCTTCATATGAAGCTGCCTGGATTTTTGTACTAAATAGCCAGATTTGATTTCTTGTGGGCATTTTGAGATGCTATAATGCCCTTGTCACAGAAAATAAAAGCTTTTATGGCACTGATGTACCCAGGTTGCTGGTAAAATCAAGTTCTTTTGTTGTCAATTTTCTAGAATTGGAAATAAAACTGTTTGTGTGGATTGTGTATTAGAATATAATAAATCATAGAAAACTAAAATAAATGTCTGCCTCAAAAACAATCATATTAGCCTGTTCAAAATTATGAAAAGTATTTTTGACTAGTTGTGTTTCTTGCTTTTCAGCTTGTTTTGCCAGTACTAAACACTACAGAATTTAGATTTTGGACCTTTCATAAAGACACTTGGTAAAGATGAATGTGTTTGTAATTGTAGCTGGTGAGCCATTCCTGTCTGGTGGACAGGGGCCCAACAACAGTCTTGGAGAGCAGTTTAACCGTGGACCAGCTGGTGCCATTGGGAATATGCCCATGGGCCAGAGACCACAGTATCCATTCGGGCCAGGCTATGACAGAAGGTAAAGCCATGGAAGACCTTCTCCTCATCATGAACAGCTTTGTGTGCTTGTGTGCATGTATTGGGTTTATGAAGAGAAGGGAGCAGATTTAGCTCCAGGTGATATTTTGTATGTGATCTGTTGCTCATTCTTTCTGTGGGGCTTGTAGGCCAGAGTCAGGGATGGTCCCAGAAGGCAATATGGGGCCTGCAGTACCACAGCCAAACATGATGCCTTCCAACACTGACACTGGGATGTACTCACCAAATCGCTACCCTGCACAGCAACAGCGGTCAGTTTACTTGGATTTCGTGTTAAATAAATAAATAAATAAAAGTAAAAAAAAATCCAACAATGAATCTTTACAGTTGTGTATTTAATGAAGGGTTTAAAAATAAAACATTTTGTGGTAGTGGTTTAGGGTTTTTAAATTTTATTTTATTTATTTTTTTACTTTTTACAATAATGTTTTTTTGTTTTTTAAATCATCCAGCACCTGCTCTGTGTTGGTGAATATTCTGTTTGATGCATGGTGTCATTTGCAGGCTTGATTCCTATGGTAATCAGTATCCTGGCCAGAGTGCTCCTCCTGGTGGCTCGTACCCAAACCAGCAACCGGGAATGTTTCCACAGCAACAGCCGGTAAATGATTTATAACAACTCAAATATAATTCATTTAGTAAATAACCAGTGAGTTTATTTATGATGTATGTAATGTACTTGTATTTATGCATTTGTGTATATTTGAAATGGTTTTCTTAAGTAATAACACTAGTCTATAACATACTAAGATGGTGTTAAAACATGGAAATAATATCCCTCCTATTGCACAGTAAAATACTCAAAATGGATCCATTTTACTCGGTATGATTCCTTCTTCATTTTGGTATAATTAGCACTTCATTGTTTCAACGTAATTTGTTTGCTGTTAGAACTACAAGCGCCCAGGAGAGGGAGCCTACCCTCCAGCCAAACGACATCACGATGGTGAGATGTTCAGCGGGCCGTTCAGTGGCCAACAGCAACAGCAACAACCTCAGGCTCCTCCTACTGGTCCCTCAGCGGCTCAGCAGGAGATGTTCAACCAGTTCAGTACTTCATATCCTGGATCAGAGCGCCGCCCTGCTGGACCACAGAACCAGTTCCCCTTTCCCTTTGGGAGAGATCGTATGCAGGCTGCGCCAGGCCCCAACTCCCAGGGCTCTATGCCCCCTCAGATGATGGGCAGCTCCCTGCAGCCTGGGCCCGATGGCCCCCAGGCTGGGATGTGGCAGGGCCGAGGCGAGATGGGATACCCCAACTATCCAAACCGACAGGGTCCCCCAGGCGGCCCCACACAAGGCCCTGGCTACCATGGCCTGAATCGCTCTGAAGAGATGATGTCATCTGAACAGCGTATTAATCATGAGGGGCAGTGGGCCGGGCCACGACAGCCCCCCTACGGCCCAGCCGGGGCCGGGCCACCCATGAGCCGTCCCTTGCAGTCCAACTATCAGCCTTCCCAACCCATGCAAAACCACATTCCACCGGTATCTAGCCCAACGCCAATGCCCCGGCCAATGGAGAGCAGGACTTCCCCCAGTAAATCCCCCTACATGCACAGCAACATCAAGATGCAGAAGGCGGGTCCCCCCGTCCCCGCCTCCCACATCATCCCCTCCCCTGTCCAGCCCCCACTGATGAGACGAGACCCTCCATTCCCACCAGGCTCTGTGGAGGCCTCACAGCCTGTTCTCAAACCACGCAGGCGGCTCACCATGAAAGATATCGGTAAGGGCCCTTCCATTTCAGACTGCATAAACATGCACCACTGGAGCAGTTGAAACATTGTGAAGCAAAGCACTGTATGAGAATATAAAGTCTGTTACATACTACTGAACTATCTGTTCTTGGCTAATGGTAGGTTTCAATATTTTATAGCTACATTTGTACAAAACATTGCAGCTTTTGCCATGATCAAACAACAATCACACACACCTTTCTAGAAAAAATTTCTACTAAAGCAGTACAGCCTTAAATCTTTTTTGTATTGTATGAAGATTCTTTATGTATCTTGTAATTCAGTGTGTGTATGTACATATTTATCTGTACAGTGTGCACTCAAAAATGAAGCTTTATCATTGTATAACCTTAAACAATTTTACAGCCTAATTCTGAAAAATTGCATGAAGATACCAGTAAAAAAAATTTAAACTTTACAACAGCAGTTTACCCACCACTTAATATCTCATAGCCATGGAATGCAGGGTGCTCAGTGTAAATTCTGTCTTGTGGTGTTTTTCTTGTACTGTTTTGCCTAAGGCTATTTTAGACTTTGCTTTGCTGAGATACTTTTTATATTTTTCTAGGCACACCAGAGGCATGGAGAGTTATGATGTCACTAAAATCGGGTCTGCTGGCTGAGAGCACATGGGCTCTGGATACTATTAACATCTTGCTGTATGATGACAATAGTATCTCTAATTTTAACCTTATTCAGGTAATTATTTTTCTCTAATTCGCATACGATGTCACATTATTTCAAGAGTACAGTTTTGCCATATATAGACATTCTGATCACATATCGGTCTCTGTCCATAGCTCCCCGGATTCTTGGAACTAATAGTGGAGTATTTCCGGCGTTGCCTCATTGAGATCTTTGGTATTCTGAGGGAATATGAAGTTGGTGACCCAGGACAGAGAACTCTTTTGGACCCCAGTGCTCTCCAAAAAGAAGAGAATGGTGAAGATGAAGAGGAGCAAGTGATGGAGGGTATGGAGGAAGATGGTGAAACGGAAGAGGAGGATGAAGGGGAAGAAAACTCATCAGCACAGCCAGAAGAACATTTGTCAGCAGATCAGCCTCAAATAAAATCAGAGCAGAGGACGGACGAGTTAAAGAACAGTGAGGATGGTAAAGTAACTGACAAGGTCTTGTCTCCAGAGTTGAAAACATCAGAACCAGCCTCCCTGGACCCAGCTGTGGCTCAAGAAAAGCCAAAACAGGCCAGCAAGTTTGATAAGCTTCCACTAAAGGTGGTAAAAAAGAAAGATCCATTTGTGGTGGACTGCTCTAACAAGCTTGGCCGGCTTCAGGAGTTTGATAGTGGTCTAGTGCATTGGAGTATTGGTGGGGGAGACACTACAGAGCATATTCAGACCCATTTTGAAAGAAAGACGAGTTTGTTGAAGCGCATGCGGGCACTGCCCACCCAGGCTTCTGGAAGGAAGAGGATGCCCGAAAACGGGGAGAGCGAGGTGCCTGGAGTGCCCTCTGCTAGTGAAGAGCCAAGGAAAGAAGAGGAGCAGAGGTCTTCTCAGCAGTCTTCCTCAGGGAAGGTGACAGATGGCATTTCAGATGCAAAGGAAGAGAAGCCCTCCAACAGCCTCGAGACTGCCCTGGAGACAATATTGAAGGAAAAAGACAAAGAGGGACCAGAGAGAATGAGCCGGGAGATCAGCAAACTGACTCTCCCCCATTCCAGCTCTCCCGTATCAAGTCAGTGCTCAGTCACCATTTTGGAGGATGAGCCTCACAGCAAGGACGAGGGACCGCTGATCACGCTCTCCAACTGGCAGGACTCGCTCGCCCGCCGCTGCATCTGTGTCTCCAATATCGTTCGCAGTCTCTCCTTTGTCCCAGGCAACGACTTGGAGATGTCCAAGCATCCTGGGCTGCTGCTGCTCCTGGGACGCCTCGTTCTGCTTCACCACTGGCACCCTGAGCGCAAGCAGGCGCCACTGACCTATGAGAAGGAGGAGGAAGCTGATGAGGATGTGGGGCGCAGCAAAGAGGAGTGGTGGTGGGACTGCCTGGAGTTGCTGCGGGAGAACTGCCTCGTCACTCTGGCGAACATCTCAGGCCAGCTGGACTTCTCCATCTACCCCGAGAGCATCTGCCTGCCCCTGCTCGACGGCCTGCTCCACTGGGCAGTCTGCCCGTCAGCTGAATCCCAGGACCCTTTCCCTACATTGGGACTCAACGGGGCTTTGTCTCCGCAGAGACTGGTCCTAGAGACCCTCAGTAAACTCAGCATCCAGGACAATAATGTGGACCTTATTCTCGCAACACCTCCCTTCAGTCGACTGGAGAAGCTTTTTGGGAATCTTGTACGCCTGGTTGGAGACCGAAAGGTACCTGTATGCCGAGAGATGGCGGTTGTGCTGCTGGCAAACCTTGCCCAGGGTGACAGCCTGGCAGCCCGGGCCATCGCGGTACAAAAGGGCAGTGTAGGGAACCTTTTGGGCTTTCTTGAGGACAGTTTAGCAGCCACACAGTTTCAACAAAGCCAGGGGTCCCTGCTGCACATGCAGGGTGCGCACTTTGAACCTACTAGCGTGGACATGATGCGTCGGGCTGCTCGGGCGTTGCATGCCCTTGCTAAGGTGGAGGAGAACCACTCTGAATTTACGCTGTACGAGTCACGGCTACTGGACCTCTCCGTCTCCCCTCTTATGAACTCTTTAGTGTCCCATGTCATCTGTGATGTACTCTTTCTGATTGGCCAGTCATGACAGCTGTGGGGAGCGGTGGCTCCACGTTCTCTGATTTTCGTTCTCTCCTCTCTGCCGGTCTCCCTTGGTTTGCAGGGAATGAAAAGCAGAGAAAAATAACTGTTTCCCTTTTTTAATTTATGCAAGCCCCTTCGGATTCCACCCTTTGATTTCCCCTTTTTTGCTGTCTCACTTTGGGGAGGATAATCACAAATTAGCTGTGGATCATGAACCAGAGCCTCAAAAAGCCGACACAAACTGTAACCCTGATGCCAACTAAATGTTATGGACAGGGACCCCAAGTTTTATGTGCTGCCCAAGGGGTGGGTGGGAGGGTTACTTTTTATAGCAAAATAAATAAATGAATAAAATAAATAGCATAAAACTCTTGACCAAAGTTGCTGTCTCGTTTACAGTGAGTTTGGGGTAAATTGTGCCCTTGATTTCCCCTGGAGGGCACTATGAACGCATGCATCTGGTTCGTATTTGGAGTCTGATTAGACTAGTGAACTCTCTGAGGGGTGGTAGCTGTGCGTGATACTGTACCTTCAGCCCCACAGGAGTCACTTTATCAGCCGTGAGCAGGATACCCTTACGATGGAGGCCTGTGCAGTAGATTGTAGACATTTTCTGTACAGCTCTGTCATCCATTTTCCTTATGACTGTAAACATACTGCAGCACTGTTTCACATGGAGAAATGTTGGCTCAGCAGCTCCACTAGTTTTTAAAAAAAAAAAAAGTTTTTAAAATTTAGTTTGATGGTAAAGAGAGAAAGGCTTTCTCCCCAAAGTATCGAGAACTTCGGACACCCTTACCTCCTCTCTCTAACCCCTTGATTGTACGACTTGACCCTTAAAGAAATCACTTCCTAGGACTGATTTTCAACTTAAGATACAGCCCAGGCTGTAATGTATATAAGATGTTGTACATTACACTTCTTTTTTTCCCTCTGTCTTTCTTGCCCTCTGTCTTTCACTCTTATGCTTCACACTTTTTATCTATGAAGAATGAAAGTGGACACTGGTTCATTGGGTTCGTTGCATAAAATCCTTAGGTATATAAAAAGGAACCATCTTTTGGCCTCCCCACAGTTTTTCCATAGTACAGCAAACACAACTATTTTAATTTCATCTCCTGGTACAACAAAAATAAACTCTAGATGAAGAAACAGTTGAGATATTTTTTCCTCCAGTGATATGATTTCCGCATATTTGTATTTCAGACTATGTAGCTAAAACTTAATGTAAATTCCTCCTCCCCCCTCCTTTTGGCTCAATGAATATCATTTATTCAGTATGAAATCTTTATACTATATGTTCCATGTGGTAAGAATAAATGTACATTAAATCTTCGTAAGATGTTTGCGATTGTTTTATTTATTTCTATTATATATTTGAATGAGTGGTCATTGGTGACTAAGCACTCTTACAATGAATCTTCAAATCCCAGCAAATCAGTAGTAGTCACCAGGTGCCAAGTTCTGAGTCCAAGTTATTGGATGCAGAGCAGTCTGTAAGTAAATGGACACAAAATAATTTTGGTTCTGTACTGTAACATGTTTGGACTTAAAAATTGGGGGGAGAAATGAAGTGCAGATGCCAGTTATAATTCACAGCCATTTATACTGTTCCCTAGTTCAGGAAATGAATTCAATTTTATATAAGATTGGCATGTTGGCACTTTATTTCAAATCATTCGATTTCCTTAAGTGTGGAGTCCGTAAGCCTTGGTAGATGGTGGCTGTCCTCCTTGGCGATGCTGTGAAGTCTTTAATGCAGCCATTTTCAGCTCATGCTCGTATCGAGTTTTTTTGCCTTCAATTTTTTAAGCGGTGTTCAGTGTAGTTGACTCACTAGGCTAGTCGCCAACATCCCACATTTCAGACCTAAAAATTACTTTATTGATTTAAGCAACTTGAGCTTCACATGCTTTAAAATAGCAAACGAAATGAACTTTTATTTTGACTATGCAATAGACGCGCCGGAAGCACAGAGCGCTCCAATCAGACACGATTTCAAATGGTCTTTTTTGTTTTTACCTATTTAACGCAACGTGTCGTACTTGGCCGGTAATGTGTATATACTATTTTAGTGGGATTATTATAACCTAAATATATGTCTTCCTAAAAGTAATATGCTGTTTAGTGAAGAAATGTTAACTCGCCTAGCTAACTAAGTGGGCTAGCTAGATAGCTAGCTTGCTATGTTACCTGGAACACAGTAGTTACCCGCGGAGGCAGTTATGATGACTTCAGGATGTCATACAAAGATTAATATACACACAGTTGTACGATTTGCTATTTTTACACGAGTATCATCACTTGTTTTACAGGTATGAATGTTACGAAATTGTTTTTTGTTGTTTCAATATGGTTTAAATAACTAGCAAGATAGCTAGCAAATAAACAGGATGCTGTTTTCATCCATGAATATAGATGTATCCGGTCAGACACTGCAAGCACCGTTCCTCTAAAAACAATAATCTATTCTGTATTAAATTAGCATTTTAGCTGTGTGTAGTGCGAGTCGCCGGTTTTCACAATTTAGCGTGAATTCATGTTTAGGTACTGGTATGCCACCATGTGCTCAGACTACTAACTGCAGTTATGTGCCCGATGTTGAAATGTGCAAGTGATGAAGTACCCGTTTTGTTTGTTTTCTATCTAGGCTGTGCTAAATGCAGTTATTCCTGACCATGAAGCAGACGCCTTCAGTCCTCCACGGACAGTGAAGCCACTCCTCTTGGATTATACCACTGATGTGCTACTAGGTGGCTTAGGCCGCTGGGATGCGGAACACTTTCTCTTCATTGCAGAGCATGGTTACGTGTATGAGCACAATTTTGCTTTTTTCCCCCTGTTTCCATTGGTCCTGTCTTCTGTAGCATCTACTTTGCTGTGGCCTCTGAGTCCTTTTCTCACACTTCATGGACGTTTACTTCTGGCAGTGGCCATTGCTAACACCATGCTGTTTGTGCTAAGTGCAGTGGCACTTTATGAACTGAGCTTTGCTGTTCTACAGGACCGAACGTTTGCCCTTGTCTCTAGCCTTATCTACTGTCTTACTCCAGCCAATGTTTTTATGTTGGCAGGTTATTCAGAAACCCTCTTTGCAACTCTCACTTTTGGGGGTCTGTGGTTTTTGGAGAAGGGCTTCACACTTGCAGCATTTATTTTTCTAGGGTTAGCTACTGGTGCACGTGCTAATGGACTTGTGAATGGTGGTTTCCTGCTGTATCTGCCCCTGCAGAGAAGTCTCGCCCAGGTCCGAGTCCTCAGCAAGGGATCTGCTTGGCACAGTAGATGCCGGCACTATGTTGTGGCAGCTATGAGATATTTCCTGACATCGGCTCTTGGCATCGCAGCAGTTGTGCTGCCGTTTGGACTCTTCCAGTTCTATGGGTACTATAAATTCTGCAGACCATCTGTGACTCGAGAGCAGGTCCCTGATGTGCTGCTTAACCTTGCTGCCGAGAAAGGATACAGAGTACCAGACGCATCTGCCCCCGTGCCAAGTTGGTGCCTGATGCCCATCCCAGTACTGTACTCCTACATCCAAGACGTTTACTGGGATGTGGGATTTCTCCGGTATTTCAAGTTAAAGCAGATACCAAACTTTCTCTTGGCATTACCCGTCGCCACACTGGGTGCTGTGGCATCATACATGTACGTAAAGGCTAATCCACTCTTTTGTTTGCACCTTGGTCTGGGGGAGAGTGGAAAGAAAAGTAAAGAAGGAAAACCACCAGCAGGCTTCTACAGTTCAAAGGCATTCGTGTACATTGTACATTGCTTTGCCTTGCTTATAATTGGCATATTTTGCATGCATGTTCAGGTAAGTTTCTCTGAAAAAAATAGGAGATAAAATAGAGATTAGATTAACTAACCTAAAAATAATATTTTCATAAATCAGATCAGTCTCCCACATTAACCTTAGCAGTGCACACGTTATTTTTAAGTATGATGATATTTTTAACAGAAGCTAAAAGCTAAGGAAGTCTACCATCAAAGAGCTATTTGAACTATTTGTAGAATAGCAAGATAAATTGTGGGTGAATACAGTATGTCTGTGTGACAAATTGTAATAAACATCTCAATGTTTCCACTAGGTTCTTACACGTTTTCTAGCCTCCTCTTCACCTGTGGTCTACTGGATCAGTGGCCATTTTCTTCTATGCAGTGAACCCTCATTACAAGAAGATAAAAACTTTACTTATGACCAGTCGCAGGATAACCTTAAACAGCATGGTATTACAGCGTCTATTAACAATCCCATCACTCAGCTTCTTATTCACTGGGAGACATGCTCCTTTCGCACACGTTGCATACTAGGATACTTTGTTTCATACTGGATGCTGGGCCTGGCTCTGCATTGCAATTTCTTGCCTTGGACTTGATATCCTCTCACACAACAATCCAGCAGCTACAGTGTCTTGTCAGTAATTTGTAATTGTTCTTTGGATGTTTTGGTTCTGTGTCTTATACAGTGCTCTTATGTTATTATAAGTTAACAAATAAAGAGATTTTGAAGTGAACTGCAAAATGCAAACCTGTCATAATGAGGTGACTAGTTCTGTGGCTGTTTAAAGATATTAATGGTTAAATTAAAATGTTTATATTTAAACGTTTAAAATATATTTAACATTGGATAACACTGGCATTTTAATGCTTAGCCTCTTGGTATTTATTATTTACAAATGAATATTCTGTACAGTTGGGTCATACTACTGTATCTATGTGAGATATAATGCTCTCTATTTGCAAATCTGGAGCTATTTTTATCTGCTCGATTTGTGGAGTAGTCATATCGAACTATAACTAGATAACTTTTTCAAACGTACCAACTTTGTCAAACTAATTAAAAATAATTTTGCGCATTTCGGTTAACCATTTCAAATTATAAATAAAATAAAGCCCTTTTGTCTCGGACACCAGGTTTTGCTGTAGGACTATTAAGCATGGTACTGGTTCGGAAGACTTGTCTTAACCTTTCCGTTTCTTTCATCTAAATTTTATTGCACAAGTTAAGCAAATGACAACTTACTGGGCCTTACGCCTATCGACTGTAACCTGTTGTTATGGCGCCATCTTGTGGTACTCGAGGTTATGTGCGTAATTTACTTTTACCACTGCTTGTAATCATTCTTTAATACATCTAGGTGATTCTATTATTTTTGGTCCTCCAGGTTGTGAGATCATTAAAGGAGTTTAAGTGCTACAAGAATCGCCTTCAGCTCACGTGGAAAAGAGATTTGAAAACAGTGAAATTCACATTCTTGTTCACAAAAATAACGTCATTCAAATATTTAAAATATGAACGTTTTCAATAAATAGGTTGTGTTAAAACTAAGAAGCAGAAAGCAATAGCCTATTTTGTAGGCACTAGTGACAGGTTTGTCACTTGTAACTATAAACTAATTCTAATGTAGAAGGAGTTATAATGTGTTGCAACACCTGCTTAAAACCTACACGCGGAAGTCGATACAAACGTGAGGAAACGTTATTTGGTATTGCGCTCCTGACCTATCAGATGCCTCCTCGAGATATTTGGAGGAAGTGATGTAAGACGTGTTGATGAGTGGATTGTTAGCTAGCTGGCTAACACCCATTGACAGTCTAAACCACGTAAATATTTTAGATGCAAATTAGTGGCGTATGCCAAAGCTTGTTCAGATTACCTGTACGGCATAAAAACTACCTTTTTTGCGTCGTAAATTAAGCGGCAAATGATCAAGGGAGGTCTACGATATATTTTAACATAACAAGGTCCGTAGAAAGAAGCCTGGTCGTGTAGTTAGGTTAAGTGTTAACTAGCTAATTAGCTAACCTAGCTAGAGTCCGAATGGAATCGCCTGTCAGATAATCCTCTAGGCTAGTATGGCTAGCAGGTGACTGTTTTGGCGAACTAGCTAACCTTAGCTAGCTAGCCACCCAGCCGGATACGGTCTGGTTTTTAATAACGGTAAGAGCAACATGTCTTGAACGAAGCTAGCTAGCTAACTGTCGCCGAATAGCTGGATTATGGTTGTCCGGTTGTCTGTAGTAATCAAATATCACGGTGTCTGTTGTCTTATTTATTTCTTGGGTCACCCTGTGTTGTTTACCCTTGCTAGCTTATGTTACTGTCATTAGCTAAACCTGTTTGTGTAGTACAATGACATGTCTAGGTAGCTAGGAAAGCTAGATGGCGAAATTGTGTATGAATGCCTACATAGAAAAAAAGCATCAGTTTCTTTAGTGAAGACTTTTTGGTGTACACAGTGAAAGCTAGTAAATGCGCTTTCGCTCCTGGAGTTCATAATCTACTCGATCGGAACACATAGCTTTGATTCTGTTTTGAAGCAAGTGTCCACCAGGTATCTGATGCTTTTGGTTAATAAACGAGAGGGGTGAGTTCGTATTTGTAAGAACACGACGGCATTGTTGCGCTTCGCAAGATAACTGTCCCTCTACCTCGACTAAACTCGTTAGTCACAGTCGCTTAAAATGAAAAACTGTGAATATCAGCAAATCGACCCCCTAGCACTGGGGACACCAGCCTCAACCCCGTCGTCTACTCTCTGTGCGAAAAACAAATCACGTCGTCCACGAAGAAAATGGGAAGTATTTCCCGGGAGAAATCGTTTCTACTGTGATGGACGTATCATCGTTGCCCGGCAGTGCGGTGTACTGCCATTGACACTCGGCCTTATTGTCGTCACCAGTGTTTTATTTTTTATGTTCGAGTGAGTAATTGATTCCCCTGTCATTTTGTGCATGTATCTGTTCATTATGGCAGTGCAATAACAATGACAGTAGCGTTTATGATTTTAAAACAGGCCTGAGATTTTATTAAGTGAATATTTAAAAACGTCCCTAATAAAAAACGTCATATTGGCATGTTAACAGTCCAGTGGTTTGTACTGATATTGTCTGGTTAGCTACTTTGTTAAACAGTTACACCT
>JAOYMR010000007.1:10247686-10273028 GCA_025802075.1 Tenebrosternarchus preto | reverse complement strand
GTTTTCTCCTTGTATACACAGGGTGCTGTTGGGTAATATTAATATTACTTTTCACAGACATTTAAATTTAGTTCTGTATGCATTTTTAGGCCATTTTGTTAAGTATTATTATTTCAGTTTGTGTGATGAATATATCCCTATTTTGTGGTAGGAACTATGAGATAATTTCATTACATAGTGTAGTCGGGGCTAAAGTTGTGTTTTTCTTGTTTGTTTGTTTTTAAAGCATAAACCCAGGCACTGAGATGTTTTACACTGCTAAACTATACCAGCTCAAAATTAAGCTCTGCCTACCTTATGTAAAAGAACTGAACTTTGTTCACATTTTATAGGTGTACATGAATACTGTATAAGCAAACATGAACCCAATGTGTGCCCTACTGCTAAGCTTTTGGGCTAGTCTGGATGACTACATTTGCAGGTAGTTATGAACTCTTAATGGAAACATAACCAGCATCACATATCAAACAGTAGACTAATATTTCCAATTAGTCTAAATTTGTTCCTTTTTTGTAATGTGAATTGCACTTTGAAGAGGAAAAGATGATCCCACAAAATGAGGAGCAGTCTCTCCTTAGTATAGTTACTCTGAGAGGTTGTGTGAATACATTTCTGATGGACGTAATATGCCACCATTTGATCTGAACGTGAAAGTGTCAACACTAGGTGGCACATAGGTCCTTTTAACAGATATGAAGCAGTGATCAAGTATTACCCAGAGTAATGTCCCATCTCAGGCCCAGAGTTCCCCATCTAACACAGCTCAAGAATAACCTGCTCCTATCCACCTTATTAATCTCATTAAGACATTGAATTGACACAGGCATCTTAAAATAAAATCCAAGAGTGAAGCCGATGGAGATATGTGCCTTTGATCATGTGCACCAAACTCTACCTTAAGCCTACTGATGCTGAATTGGTCTGGTTTGGACCATGATACAGTTACGTTTGCTTCCCATCAAATAGGTTAATCATCCACCATAAACACGACGGATACCAGGTCCTGACCATAGCTGTGTGAATCTTATTACTTGTTTTTAGTCATTATTCTATCACTGCTTGGAGGAAAATATCATTTAAACTTGTAGGCACAGTAGCAGAAGAGATCACTCAGGTGCTGACAGATTTCCTGCCATTCTTTGCATATTTAAAGTTTTAGTCTAGTTATAACTTTAACTGCTCTACTTAGTGGCAAATAATATAGTATTGACATCAAATGACCTCATCCTTGTCTGTAGAGGGATGTAGTTTCAAAAAAGTTACTGTACTATAACTGGGAGTAAGACATATACTGTTATGTTACTCCCATGATTCTGGCTTTTAATAGTAATCACAAATCATATACGGTAAATAACCTACTTCTGGATTCTTAGCTTTTAATTATATTTCACTGCCATTTATTAATGAGGACAATTCATCCCAGTCCTCATAAAACCCCTTTTTACCCATTTTCCTTTAAAAGCTTTAAAGGAGGAATATTATTGAGTCTGCTGAGTCCTATACTGAATCTGATATCCCAGAAAACCTAGAGAAATTAATTCACAATATTAATTAACCAAGTATCTTACATTATGCATGTGGTATACATTTGTTTGCATACTTAGTTCTACTTCTCAGAAAAGAGATTTATGTTTCAAATTGAAAGCTGCATGTTGCAATATAAAACAATGGTGTGTGATATCTGGTTCATTTATTACAATGATTCTAAACCTTCTGAAAATAAATGGAAACAAGTACTGTACATTTTAAGTAAACACACTAGCCTTAAAATCATCTCTAATATAAAAAAGAATATCCACTTTAGAGTGCTTTAATCATGAGAGCTTTGACCGTTACTCAGGCTTGGCCATGGATCATGTGTTCTCTGAATCACAGTTACATATGACTTTGTTGAATTCCCATTACTTTAGATTTATTTTCCCCCTTCCTTTCAGTAGTATAATCATAAATCTATAAAATGTTATCTTTTGCCTGTATGCACCATCTGTTCATATGCTGGTTTCCTCAGATCTCAAGAGCCACATCTCCATTAATTCACAGAACAGGCATGGCATATTGCATTTGCAGTCATTTCATTTAGCATTTCAAATATGGTATAATGGCAAAAATCCACTAACATTTTTTTCTTCTTCTTTTTGGTGGTGGTATTTAAAAACTGGAGCAAAACACAGTTCGGTTCTTTTTGCATCTCATACCTGTCTACAGCAAAACCACTGGACATGTTAACTATTCTACAATACCACTGAACATGTTAACTCGATTCTACAATACCACTGAACATGTTAACTCTATTCTACAAAATCATTGAACATGTTAACTCTATTCTACAATACCACTGGACATGTTAACTCTATTCTACAATACCACTGGACATGTTAACTCTATTCTACAATACCACTTGACATGTTAACTCTATTCTACAATACCACTGAACATGTTAACTCTATTCTACAATACCACTGGACATCTAACTCTATCCCTGTGTTCTCTATACTGTATATATGTATAGATATGTATGGGTACACACACTCTTTCTCTCTCTCTCTGTTTGTGTATATATATATATATATATATATACACCCCCCCCAGTATCCCTTCATTCTATGTATAGATACATTCTATATATTTTATTAAAAATTCTGCACTTTATATGTAAATATAATGTAAATATACTGTTTTTTGTACTTCTGGTTAGATGATAAATGCATTTCATTGGCTTTGTACCTTGTCAAGAGAGGAGCGGAGCTGCTAAACGATCAGTAGTTGGAAAACGTCTTGCTGGCAGGGCATCCGAGATGGATGAGATGAGCCCGGAGTTCCTAAAGGCTCTGGCCGAAACGTCTCTGCAACATCTTGTGGAGATCACACTCCTCAGCCTCCCTGGCAAAGGGTACTGGAGAAGAGAGTCTGACTGATAGTCGAATTTACGAGTTACGAGTGTTACGAGTGGAATAATGCAGGTTCTGCCCTGTTTGTGGAACACAGGACCAGCTTTTAACCCTCGCAAAGTTCCAGGGTGGGTTCGTGGGAGTTCGCCCAGCCAGTCCACATGTGCTTTGTGGATTTGGAGAAGGCATTTGACCCTGTCCCTTTGGGGATCCTGGGGGGTGTTCCAGAAGTACATGGTACAGGGCTCGCTGTTATGGTCCATTCAGTCCCTGAACAAACAGAGCAGAAGCTTGGTTTGCATGCTCAACAGTAAGTCAGACTGGTTTCCAGTTATAGTGTCTGATATAAGTAGTGGTCCTCAGTCTTTCAATTTGTTGGTCCCAGCCAATGAATGAAATAGTATTTGGGCCAAAGGTAAGCCACAGAGCAGAAGACTTTGCATTTAATAAACTGGTTTCCCTTAACTCTCCCTTCACTTGTAATAGGATCTGAAGCCTTGTAGGTATTGGATTAGACTATGTAGAAAGTTATAGTTATCTGTGAATTCACTCCTTGTATAAGAGTCCATATGCTTTACAAAAGAGTGATGCATGTAGCGGTACAGCTAAGCTAATGTCAGAAAATGGGTTATGATGAGCAGCAAATCTCAAAATAAATAGGTGTAGTTTATATACTACATGTAACCAAGGCCTCTTCTGTTTAGAGCACACAGCATATGTTACAAATCCAGGTTTTCCTCATTGATGAGCCAGGAACATCACAAGTAAATACAGTTTCATGAACTTGTCATTGTTTATTCTTCTTCTAGCAGTGTGTACAACGTATGTGCAATTCTGGTTCTGAATTGGTCATCTGATTAGTAAAGGCCACCCACACATTCTGCAAAACACTGTCCAAAGGTGAAAGTTTCAATGTTTTTTAAGTCAAATAATTGCTCTTCAGATGTAGTTCAGCTGTCAGCAGTTTTTGACTCTTCCGGACAACTCTTGTAATACGTCACATCTTCACATCCCAGTTAACCTAATCTTGTTCTCCAACTTGCATAGTCATTCAGACTTTTACACATGGAATTTCTTTGACAGTGTAGTGTTCATGTCTAACAAGCTAGTTGGATTAATTGTAAAGTGGTGCCTGTAAACAATGAATCTATGTATGAGAATAAATATGTTAAGCTCTTTGATACTCGGAATGAAATGCATTTTAAGAGAGAATTTTTTACATAATCGCTCATTCAGTTATAGCAGCTAGTTAGAATAGCATGTACAGGCCATAGATGGGCTGTGAAGGTACTCAGCAGAAATATGAATGTGTGTCATGGTCAGACCTTATTGTACTGTTTGGTATCCTAAACTACTTAAACACCCTTGATAACGATAATCAAACATAAGTGCTGAAAAACATATGCTTCATTGAAAATCTGAGAGAAATCTAACCTTTGGGTTAAATAAAATGATTAAAATCATTATTACAATCAAGAAAAAAAAATCTCAAAATGTGAATGTTATTGGCATCCCTAGAAATTTCTGAACATCAGTGAATACATACAAAATTGGCTTTCAAAATGAGCTATTAAAATAGTTTCAGCTATTAAAAATAGTTTCAGAAGAAACTTTGTATCAAAATGTTAAGGATGGACGAAGGCAGGAGTTGACTGCATCTCAGACTGTTCAAGTTTCAAACTCGTAGTGCATTCCCTTTCTGTTCATATTATACTTCTTGAGGGCACTGCATACAAATACACTTTTTAACAGACTAGCACTCGTGTGCTTTTCTTTATTGCTGTAGCGATCTTGGTATACTATTCAATTATTTACACAGTGTTTGGGACCTTTTAGAACTGCATAAAAATATTGTGTGGTGATAAATGATAACTTGAATGATATATATGAATTTTGAAACTGTTCATCTGGGATCATCAAGCTTATTAAAAAAAAGTAATAAAGATTATGTTCAAATGTGTCTGTCGTGTAAGCTGTAAGTAACTCCGTCACTATGTGTAAGGTCAACTTCCACCAATGTGATTTATGTGAAGTGCTGTATTTCTACATTATGGCCTCTTTTATTTCATTTTGCCTTTAGTCACCCATGTATAAGGTGTGCGTAAACAGTATTTGTTTTAAAAGGACTTTTATTTGCAAGTAAAGTAAACCAACAACTTTTCAGTTAGTCAAAACACATTGTGAAAACTAGTCAAACTGTTATATAATAACTAGTCTAGCAGCCATGGAGCGGTCATGTGATTATGGTTTCTTTCTGAAGCAATAACAGTAAAAATAAGGCTGATAAGCCTGAGGCCATAAAAAATTTTATATTTTCTTGCCTGCGATTGGTTGCTGCACTACAGGTGACTAGAAGACAAGAGAATGTCATGTACTTCTCAGTTATTCATAAATAGCAACAACAGATGAGTAACAGGATCTACTATGAAATAGCCACAAAGGCAGGATGCTAGGCACTTGTAATAATACAATAATACCTGTAGTCTTTTAATAATACAATAATATAATAATTGTAGTCTTTTAATGGAAACAAAACAAACTGTTAGAATGTTTATTTTATGAATGAATTGCACGGCAGCATTTTGGCATTATCATCTGGATCCTAAGTGTAGACCCAGGGCCATATGTATCAAGTTACTCAGACTAAGAATACTGATCTAGGATCAGACTTGCTTTTCATTTGCCAGTTTCACACCATTGGATATTAGGGGCTCATCTGGCTCTGAGCGCTAAGCTCTTTCACACACATGCATTTACATTTTTAAACAATTCATTTATCACTGTTAAAGCAAACATATACATAACTATATGATGTGGTAACGATGAGTGAAAATCCTATAACAGTGCAGAATTCAAGTGGCTCCCTATGGATCCTAGAAATTACTTTCCAGTGTGTTTTGAGCACTCCTCTAGCATCCCTGTGTAAATACAGGCCATAGCAGGAGGAACTCAGGGTGTTGACCCCAGTCTCTCTGTGAAAGTGGGTGGTGGGTTTATTAACCTTTTTTACTTACATTTAGCATGGACAGTCTTTGGGTAGTACAACTGGGACTGGCTACATTCCTATACTTTGCATGCAAGAAAGTTATTAGCCTCAGGCCCTGGTGCAGTGAATATGGGTCACACTGATGACTTTATAACCAATAGGCTGGTGAGGAGGATTTTATAACCTGAGACCATTATAATTCTCATGAAAAGTCTGGAAGCAACCGATACTTATTTGTACTGAACAAGATCATATTTGTCACCGTCAGGCTTCGTGATTTAGATGTGCTTGCAGTGCATATAATGTCTCTAAACAAAAGCATTTGTTTATTCCCAAATTTGGACATGAAAAGCTTTAAATTAATGCTTAACTTAAAATAACTTTTTGAATAGAAAAAATACTTTTTGCTATGCTCAGATGATGCATTTTGTGAGATGAGAACGTTTGTTTTTGTGTCCAGTACTCTGACCATCTAGATGAGGCAGGCAGATATGAGAGGAATATTTAATACTTGTTTGGACAGTGTTAAATAGCACTTTTGAAAGTCCTTTTTAAGCTTTTCATTCCTTTGAGACACTCAGTTTGAAGAGATGCCCTCATTTTGTCTCATACTCTTTCTCTGGCTTTTCAGACGTGCTGTATAATGGCTTTGTTGGCATATCAGATGAACTAGTTACTTTGAATGCATGACTGGGCTGAAAGTTATGATGGGAACAACCCCCACACCACCACCTTTACAGATGTTTCCAATAAATGCTGCATTGTAGCCTTCATGTTGAAAACTTTACACACCTCACAAAGAATATGAAATTCCTAACAATATACTCCTTAAATGGAACTATATTTTAAATATATTTATATTTATATTGGCAATACAGAGTGCTCCTCTTGTAGCTGTCCAACCCTGCTGAACGTGACACAATCCTTCAGGCTTTCACAACATGCTTTGCTGCTGATATGTATGTCCTAACTACTTGTAATCCTAGGTGAAACTTGCATAATCAAGTATTATATACCCTGCTTGACACACCTTGCTGTCTATGATACAGGACAGACACACAACAAAACATAATAGTTGAAGAAAAGCGGTCTTAGGACTCTGAGAATTATGGAATGGGTCGTTTCAAATATGGTTTAGGTTGCTATGGTTAGACAAAAATAAAAATTAGATGCTTCCTTTTTTCTCTTTTAGTAATGTCGAAAAGAATTTTGGCATACTTCTGATTTAAAAATGCTTGTAAATAGTACACTGCTATAAGGATTCCTTGTTGTCCTGTTGTTTTACAGTGGTATTTCACCAAGTTTTGCACTCTTTGTGTAGTTGGGACGATGTAAAATTATATAAATTCCATGTTACTAAATGGTACTGAATCCAGTTGTTATCAGTACTTAGCAATGTCCGCTTTCCATTGTGTATTTGCAGCTCTAAAGTATTGGCACTGAGCAATCACTCAAGAGCAGTCCAAATCACAGGTACAGCTCAGCTTATATAACTCTACTCCAGAGGTTGAACTCCTAATGTGGGACTGCAAATAAGGACTCCTACATCTTATCAAACACTAACTAGAACAGTAGACTCTATGACCTAAAGTAGGGAAAATCCTGACCTGCTAACATCACACAAACAGTGGAGTTGCCATAGCTGCTAAACACCTAAGCTGATTTCTTTTAAGATTTATGGATACTGTATGGGTTTTTCCCCTGAAACTCAAAATGTGGCTCTAGCCAAATGATAAGTGACACTATTATGTGTTTCATCCTGCATCGTTTAGGATGACCATGATAACCATGTCAGGTGTCTAATGTCTTTGCACGATGAAGATCATTGTAAATATACCCAATAAAGATACGGTTATTTAAAGAGCTGCTGTAAACAGTTTTATTTGTGAACGGTTTGAGTGGAGGCCAGTACTGTTAAGTTTTCAAAAGCAGACACAGCTAACTAATGAGCCTTGACTACATCTAAGCATGCAACTTTGTGGGGGGGGGCTGCTATTTTCCCTTCTTGCAGTCTTATGTCAATGAGTCATTACACCATTGCACATGTGATGGACTCATTTCAAGAGAGAAAAAAAAACAGCTCTTTAGATTTGATATATAATGTAACTATTCTCAGCTGAAGTGCACTGAAGACTGTGAAAAGCAAGGTCTTTGCCTCTTTATAATGCATGACACAGCCAGCAACTCTAATTGAAAACCACTTGTGGCTATGTGAAACTCAGCATCGTGACATCCATCTCTGTTTAGTCATGGCTATTTCTAGCTTTATTTTAGACCATGATGTCAATCTTGTGACATTCTCCTGCTCTGTTGTCACTCCAGTGAAACAGCTGTGTCCTACACCTCCTCTTGAATGATACACCATACAGTGCATCATAAGTACAATATAAATACATATGCATAATACCTTATTGCAAACTGACTGATCTATCACTTATATAAAATGTTTATTTTAATTAATGAGTTTATTTATATATTTCTTTTTTATTATCCTATCAACATTTGGAAGAATACTGGTTTCTCTGATGAGTTCAGTATGCTCACTGAATTTCAGAAAACAGTTCCATAGAACACTACCAAGAACACTACCAGAATGCTACCAGAACACTACCAGAACACTACCAAGAACACAATAGTATCCTGCTTGCTATTTCCCTGTTACTAAAGGTTCTTTTGTCTATTTGAGCTGTGTGGGTTTTGAATAAGTCAAGTGTGATCAAACAGTTGGAAAAGCCAACCACACCCACTAGACTTACAGCTCCAGCTCACCTGGTACACAAAGATCATAGACCTGCTAAACCAAGTGATACTAACAAAGACACAATCAGTAATGTATACCTTTAAACTTCCATTTATTTTAGGATTCCGGTATGTTGAACTGTTTACTGGGTGTGGATTTCTACTCCCAAAGTGTTCACAAACGATGTGTTCTGAATTCAGTCAAAACAGACTAATTGACCACTTAGTCACATAAGATCCCTCCACTTAGTGATATATTCTTACTGAGCAGTGCTGTTTTATGTCCCAGCTGTGACTTTCAAGAGTGTCTTTTGCTCCCTCTCAGATGTGTTTACCAGGATCATCACCCACTTTGTCGAGTTGTCAGCGAATTATCATCTTGGCAAATTTTGGATACTGTTGCCAGGACTGACAAATTTGGTTGACACCATGGTAAGTGAGGAGGATCTCCCCTCTTCAAATAAATTATATAAATTATTTATATATAAATAAAAAATATATAGGTAGTTCATAGTCATAGTAATGACAAGTCAATGGTTGATTTTGTTCAGCCAGATTGAATGCCATTATTCTACAGTCCATTCAGCTAACATTATTGATCCATTTATACATTTATCCATTTAGCTAACATTATTTATCCATTTATACATTTATCCATTTAGCTAACATTATTGATCCATTTATACATTTATCCATTTAGCTAACATTATTGATCCATTTATACATTTATCCATTTAGCTAACATTATTTATCCATTTATACATTTATCCATTTAGCTAACATTATTGCACTTGAATCCCAACAAGGTTTGCAATGTGCAGTGCATCCTTCATACATTGATGATTTCAGTGTAATGCACAAACTGCAAATGTTCTGAGTTATTCCACAGCTACGAGTATGTCTACAGTCTGCAGTATAAATCCAGAGCATCAGCTTGCATTTTACATGACACGTACTCAGTTAGATTCAGCTAATTCAGTGTATGAAACCTCAAGAGAACTATCACCAAACCATTTTCTATGAAACTGTTATTAATTTCTAACATCACATTAGCTGTGATCTGCGCAATGCTGGTCTTGCCACCTCCCAAAATATGCTTTCTGTCACAAAGCCACATAATGTAGACATTTACAGAGGCAGTTTATTTAATGTGATAACAGTTAAAAAAAAAAGTGTTTTACAGTCCAAGTCAATGCCTTAAGGCTTAATGAACTTCCCTTCATTAAAATTGTCAGACAAAAACATAAATAAATGCACTTACATAAGCGTTATTTCATAAGCAAACACAAACTGTTTTATTATCTCAGGAATTGTATGGCTTTTCTTTGTTAAGAAGTGATTTCTGTTATTTCCATTTCAATTTCTTAACTCAAAATACTGATTAAGCATATTGTATTGCAATTTGTTTTTGCCAGTTTCTCTGCTACACAAATTTGCCTGCACACAAATCTTTGGTGGAAACATACATGCGATAATCTATCTTGGTGGAACAAACAACTTAAAACTTTCCACTCAAAGCTTATCACATTCTAATAATCTTAATCAAATCAAATTAACTTAAAGCCAACACACAAGAACCCCTCCCCATGTTACTAAAGTCTTTTATTATTTGTAAACGTTCCTGTAATTTAAACAATCATTTGTTCCATGCGCAAACCTTTCCACACTTTTCCCGCTACATTCTTTTATGCTCGTTTCCCATGAGAGATATGCCTGAATGCAATACTACAGAAGTAACGAAAAACTGTAACTTTAACAATACTTAAATGTTACCTAACCAGCTGGACGTTCAGATTTTTAATTAACCTTTAACTAATTAGCAATACATGAGAGATTAAATAATAGCTATGTTAAGTAGATTCATAATTAATAAAAAAATTACATGTAAAAGGTGTTCATAAATTGTGACTTTGCCATAGGTTTTTTTTTTTCTCAACATCTCTTTTCGCTTTATTTTCTTCTTTAAATGGGTTTACTACTGTATTTCAAAAATCAGAACCACGTCCCAGTGGCGAAAACTTGCACAACAGCGAGAATGGACCAAACGATTTTCATTTAGGACCATTGGTCTACAAATAATTCATGAGCCAACTATCCAATCAGCTCGCGTATGTAAATAGCAGGAGTAAAAGGTCATTCGGACGGCTAAACCAGGCAGTTTAGAATCGTGAAACAGTGTGAGCAGATCGTGAGTAACTGGTAAGGTAGACTGCTGTATCGGAAAGTTGTCAGAAGACATCAACGCTTCTAGTTCTACAAGCAACTAGTCCAGAATTTAGGAAAACATATATAAATTCTTGGACGTAAATCCTTGGTCGGTAGCCTATTTATTTCGGCTATAGACAGTTCAGAGTTAAAATCAGAAACGGTGACGTATCTTTGAAAATAAAGCTATTTTTCTCCACACCGATTTTTTCGCTATGACATCCGGTGATGGGTCGGAACAGAATCGGCGGTTTCGTGTGTTATCTTGGGAGCAGGTGCAACGCTTGGACTGTATTCTTGGCGAGACGGTTCCTATTCACGGACGTGGGAACTTTCCGACGCTTTCGGTCCAACCCCGACAAATCGTACAGGTACAAATGCGCGAATAGCCCACAGTCGTGCCTATTAGTTGCGTTTTGTTATCTGCAGTCTGAGACGTTATTTTGGTGGTTGCAGTTTTTGATGCTGTTTTAAATTAAAAGATAACGTTTACGTGATGTTTAACTGGAATTAGTCATCTTCTCATTAAACACATATTTATAGTCTACAGCTGTTCTTCATGTTTTCTATTCTTCCAGACCTACATAGCTTACTTATTCACATAGTTATTTATAAATATCTCACACTAAAGCAGATTATGAAGTGATTGATCATTTTATCTAGGGTATAGTCTGTGTCCACTGTCCCTAGACAAAAGCAGAAGACTGCAAAGGCTACTTGTCTGTACATGTTTCTGGCAGAAAGTTGGTGATAAGCAAAACATTTTTAGCCTTTGCCCCTTGAGACAGTGGACAGAGAACGTGTTATGCTTAGCTAATTTAACTGTCATGTTAATGACGCAGACGTTCTTGCAAACGCTACACTGTTGGCCCCTGGGACATTAACTCTGGCACGGTTCCCTGAATTTCCCTGACTGTCTCAGCCTGCATCACAAGAGCCATCACAAGATTTATGTTTCCCGATAAATCCAGTGTAGACCACCATATACACATCTTATTTTTATAATGAAATGATCATTTCAAATTTGCGATTAAAACTTAATCTAAATATTGCCACAGGGTGCACAAAAATGTATGTTATTATTATTTTGATTTACTGTGCAATTATGGTTATGTGAAATAGTCTATATATATATATTTTTTTAATGATTAAGGGTCCATCAATTGTTTTGGTTCATTAATATTATTTAACATAATTTGAGCTGAATTTAGCCAATAT
Organism: Tenebrosternarchus preto; assembly: GCA_025802075.1. Classification (NCBI taxonomy): domain Eukaryota; kingdom Metazoa; phylum Chordata; class Actinopteri; order Gymnotiformes; family Apteronotidae; genus Tenebrosternarchus; species Tenebrosternarchus preto. The sequence continues at coordinate 10,260,992 of JAOYMR010000007.1, read as the reverse complement.
TCTAATCATTAAACTTATAAATATATTCTCAGGCAGAAACTATGCTGACTATTGAACTCTCTGATGTATGTTTCAACATGTGAATATGAAGATTCTCTTGAAACACTTTTCCTTCACAGTGAGAAAAGCCCAGCTGTTTGAAGTTAAGGGCAGAGGATAGGAAAGAGTGACCTTTGGTTGGTCAAGCTTGTGTAAGATATTTAGCAGATACTTCTTGGATTTGTAAAGGAAAGACTTGTGGAAATCACCATAGAAACCATAGAAGTTGTGAAAAGGAGCAATGTAGTGTTTTTATTTTACAACAGTAGTTTCATCCAGTATGTTTTAGCACCTAAAGGCTAAAAACAAAACCATGCTTAAATCTCACATATAACTCTCTGAAGGTTTGGACCAGCTTCTAAAAGAATATTCTGCTTTTGTCTTAAAACCATGCTTAAACATGGTGGAGATGTACTGTATACTACATGTTAATAGTACAGAATACATTTGTACATGCTCGAATACTTAAACAATTGTAAATAGTTCTGCAGAAAGCGTTGTTCATTGTTGTGCAGTATGTGAAGTAAACACGCTATGTAGCTTCATATAGCCATATTCCTAGTGCACAAATGATACAAAGTTACCAACGTGCTAATGTAATCAATAATTTGTAAAGCCCAAACACCATCATATATTAGCAAAAAATGTAGATTAGCACCTACACTGTGACGTGTGAAAATAGTAAATTCAAAAGAGAATAAACAAGTTCTTGTAAGAACTGAGATGTGTAGCCCTCATCGAGAGAGAGAGAGAGAGAGAGAGAGAGAGAGTGTTTATGTATGTTTCAATGAGAAGGACATAATGTAGGTTGATACTCCTTTTGTAGGTACCAGAAACAGTTGTTTCTGACTCCAGTTTAGGGTTAATAATAAATACTGGGTGTAGTTAGATTACTGTATTCCTAGGCTAACTCTTAATTTGATAATCACATCAGTCACTGTTAATTTGGCAAGTCTGGCTCAAAGCTGTCTACCTAATTTGGTTTCCTGCCTCTATTTCATGCGTAGTCTGAGCGTCAACACCGCAGTTGTGAACACATATTCCATAGCACCTGTCAGAACAGTAAGATCATAGCAATGTGATAATGATCTCTGTTTTTTCTTCCTGGTCAGACCATTTCCACTGACAGACTGATTAAATAGTTACAGTGTGTCTGAGATGATCTTGCTCTTGAGATCATTAGTTAATATTAACCCCTCACAGTTTTCCATTTTTCTGTTATTAGAGATTCCTATTCATTGTGAATCTCCTAAATTGCATTGCCTAATCTGATCATATTATTATTGATTGGTGTAAACAGTAGGTGATCTTTTTGATGATTTCAGTTTGCTTGCTGAAGGCATTCCAGGAAATGTTTGATCAGTTGCTAAAAGCAAACCGAGAAATCTTGATTTAACTTATCTTGGTGTGTGGTTGTGTTTGCAAGACCATTATGTGAACCTATTTACTTGCCATTTACCGCTTAAACATGCAGGCTAATCTCTGATTGTAGGGACGTTTGCAAAATTCAGGGAGTACTGCTCTATATAAATGCTAATGAAATTCATGCTAATGAAAATGAATAGTTAGCCTGTGAATGTCAAAAAAACCCCACAATATTTGCTTGTTATCAAGGCCAGGAACAAAGGTTTGCTGCTCCACGCCTTCCCCCGCTTCCCCAAAATACATGTGAACCACCAAATAGAAATCCAAAGTATAAGACGTTTTAAAAGCAAAAAAAAAAGACTTTTGACAGCGTTTAAATATTTGCTTGTCTTACTTTTATTTACATTTTTTTAAAAAATGTTTGTCTTTCTAGGTTGTGCGAGCAAGGCTCGAAGAACAGGGAGTTGCTGTACGAGACGTGAGACTAAACGGCTCTGCTGCCAGTCACGTCCTGCACCAGGACACAGGACTGGGCTACAAGGATCTGGACTTGATCTTTGGAGTTTCACTGTCAGATGACCAGGCCTTCCATCTGGTTAAGGATGTGGTTCTAGACAGCCTGCTGGACTTCCTCCCAGAGGGGGTGAGTAAGGAGCGCATCACGGCACTGACGCTGAAGGAGGCGTACGTGCAAAAGCTGGTGAAGGTGTGCAACGACAGCGACCGCTGGAGCCTCATCTCCCTCTCCAACAACACGGGGAAAAACGTGGAGCTCAAGTTCGTGGACTCTCTGAGGCGCCAGTTCGAGTTTAGCGTGGACTCTTTTCAGATAAGTCTAGACTCACTGCTGCTCTTCGACCGCTGCTCGGAGACGCCCATGTCCGAGAGCTTCCATCCCACTGTGCTGGGCGAGAGCGTATATGGAGACTTTGAGGAAGCTCTCGGTCACCTGCACTACAAGATCATTGCCACACGCAACCCTGAGGAGATCCGCGGTGGCGGCCTCTTGAAGTATTGCCACCTCCTGGTGCGGGGTTTCCAGCCCAGATCAGAGACAGAGATGAAATCGCTACAGCGCTACATGTGCTCACGGTTTTTCATTGACTTCCCAGACACTGGTGAGCAGCAGAGGAAGCTGGAGGCCTATTTGCAGAACCATTTTGCAGGCATGGAACACAAGCGCTATGACTGTCTAGTGACACTCCACCATGTGGTAAATGAGAGTACGGTGTGCTTGATGGGACATGAGAGGCGTCAAACGTTAAACCTTATTGCCATGCTGGCACTGCGGGTGCTGGCTGAGCAGAACGCCCTGCCCACTGTTACCAACGTCACATGCTACTACCAACCCGCCCCTTATGTACGGGATGTTAACTTCAGCAACTACTACATAGCTCATGTGCAACCAGTGATCCACACCTGCAGTAACACCTACCAGACATGGCTGCCCTGCAACTGATCCACAGAACTTTCCATCATACCCACTTTTCTTGTAGGGGAGATGCACAAGCACATTGAATAACCTGAATGTTTTGGTCTCTACGGTGAAAATGAGATTGTAAACAAAAGCAAACTGAGATTAGGTCCTTTATTTTGGTACAACTGAAACGGACAGATCATTTACTGCTGTATGTCTGATATGAGCCAATTCAAATGCATATTTTGTTGCATTCTCATTTATTGTTCTTGCTGACTGGATGTATGACAGTTGATCTATCAAATGTAGCAACTGTTGTAGTTTGATTTGTAGTATGTTTTTCTGTCTACATGCCATGCATCAGGATTAAGGATATGGGTGTTGTAAGAAAAGGATGCATTTTTGAGGTAACAAGTTAAAAAGTTATAAATATTTTTTTCCTTTTGCCTGACTGTTGTTTCAGCCAACTTCTGTTTTTCTCTCTTCATTCTCTAAAGGACCAAAGACATTTTATTTTTGTTAAGAAGGGAATGTTTATTATAATTCCACGTGCCTTCAATGAAACCCATGTACAAAAAAGCAAGAAAGGCATGTTCTGAAGAGCCTCTGTCTCCCAAATTAAATGTAAATCTTTATTTTTCAGGGATGGAGACATGTATTTTTATGCAATTAAAAAAACCTTAAATCCATCCTAAAGATGTTTCATTCTTCTAAAGTAAACAGACGAAACAATCTGAAAAAGCATTTTAACATGCTTTTCACCAAAAATCTGACAGAGTTATGGTCTGAATGTGTCACTCTTTAGCTAATGCCTTGGACCCATTACTGTTGCAGGGAACGAAGCAAAAGAATCCTTACTAAAGGACAATGGCTTCTCTTTCTGGTGTGACACTAAAGCTACTGACAAAGGCGTTTTTGTTCACCACCAATGTTGGCAGTGAAATGAGAATCCACTTTGCTTCAGACAGATGCCATACTCACTTTTGTTAGCATTATATCAGTAAGATGACAGCTTCAAGAAAGATGATATAGCCGATGATATTCTTTTGAACGAGCCCATGTATTTCAGGTTTGCAAAGATTGTTTAGGGACAGTGCCAGGTTCATAGCATTCATGGTTTTATGTACACAGTCTTAAACTTAACCTGAATAAAGATTTAAAAGAAAAGGTGTTCAGCTGTGAAGGAGATACATTTTATAGGCATATAAACCTCTAGCATTTACACATATTGCTGAACAATGCACATGTTAAATAAGTTATTTTAGCATTTATAGGTAGGTTTATGTAAGTAGTACACAAATAGTTTAGTAGCAGTATATTAATTCTAGTACAATTCTACTAGGATTTTAAAGGGAGCAACTATAGTCCAAAGTTAAAAGAAAAAAAAATAAGACAGTCTCAGATGATACATCTTAAAATTAATATCTTAGCTGTCTCAACTGTACCCAAGTGGATTAGAACAAGCACCAAACACATACTTTGCCTTTCATTGTGCTTTTGTTAAGTCACACCTCTGTACATTCTGACACTGTTCATGTCCTACGAAGGGTGGAGCTTTGCCAAATTTAGACTTATGGGAACATGACTACGAAACTGCCATCCGAGAGCTTGTTCCTTTCGCACGCCATGTCTGCTCAGTGAACGTCAGAACAGTGTTCATCATAAAATGAGTGGGAGCTTACGATTCCATGTTTTCATAAATTTAGGCCTTATTCAAACCTATAGTATCTGTTTGCCCACAAATGTTTCGTATTTAGTTAGTTATCCTTTGTAATGCAGAATACCATTAATAAGTTCTTGACTTGAAACTACGTAGGTTATGTAATAAAAAAAAGGTTTTCCTGATTTCACTTTCAACTGGCTGCATTGACATTGAATTCATGTTGAACTCAGCCAACTGGTTCCAGATCTCATCACTCTTAAGTGAATTGCGTGCTGTATGCACCTCTTTAGGTGCTGGAGTTCCGCATTTCCATGAAGCGACCTGTAACATTAGTACAAGGAATTCATTGTGCTTACAAAAAATATACATCACTAAAGGCTATTTAATTAAGGTCTTCAAAACTAAACGCATCTGGTATATCTGAGGCAAAATGTTAATTAGCCTGAATGAGGCAAAATATTTATCAAAATGTCACTGGATTAATTTAAATACAACTGGCAATGAAGATCAGAGATTTTGTTGCTAAAGCTCATCTTTTTAAAATTAATTTATTTTTGACAGATAAGATTATGCTAATATGAATTAAGAGCTGTATAGACCTTGACCTACCATAAAGACACAAGAATACATTTACAGATGAACACATTATGGCTGTGTGGAAGTTAAAGGGCTTTCACTTAAGAATCAGTGGTAAGATTCCATGGTGGATCTGTGGAGGTGTGAACATACAGCTGCACTGGAGAGGCTAGACTGCACTTATCGTCTTATTCTTGGTGTTTGACATCTTATTAGATAAGGTCTAAATATACTCACATAGCTAGCAGACTGTTCAAGGCCACAGGTTGCTTGAAAAATACAGCTGGTGCTGTGTCTGATGTTCCTGGTATTTGCACTGTTAACTCTGGTGGAGAAAATCTTTGCCAAACCATCCAGTGGTTTCTAAAATAGGCCACTGGCACACACCGAGACATGTTTGGACATGAAGAAATAAAAAGGGGGTCAAGTGTCTTAAATAATATAAACTATTTATTGACTTCCATCATTGTCAACAGTAATGTGAGGTATAACTTGGCTTTTTTAAAAATAGAAAAATAAACATGAAATGATTTGAAATGCATTTTTTTGACAAACCTGGTAAAAGGTTCACCAAGTTCAGCATCCTGTTGGAGTCCTGTTAGTGAGTGCCGTGTTCTATTGATCAGTGGTCCCACTGAGAGAGCTTGGCTCATCAGCCAGCCCAGCACAACGCAACCAGAATAATGAAATGAGAAAGAATTATCTAAAAGTTACATAAAATAACATTAGTTTGCTTGTATTTTTAATTGTATGACTATCAAAAATAGTCTGTAAAGCACAGAGTTGCATGTATAAAAGGTGCTGTACAAATAAAAGATTATATTACTGAGTATCACATTGACATAATATTAAAAAAAAAACAAAAAACACCCAAACAAACAGGTTGAGGCCAAGAAACCTCATCAACCTGTTCATCCACTATGCTAGGCATTTTAGGCAGACAGAATATGTTAATGATGTACCAGAGGTAATTTCTTGACCCATTTCGCCTTAAAAATAAATAAATAAATAAAAACACCACACACAAAAAAAATGCCAGACTTGTTCTCAAGAACAGAAGGTATAAAATAAGTGGGTTGTAACATTTGGTTGTCTGGGCAGAATGCAAGTGCATTACAGAAAATCATAAGGAATGAGAATCAGTTGGTTTAATAATCAGGAACCAATCAGATCAAACAAAGTAAAGAAAAACACATGGCCATAAGCTTACTAAACAAAACATGACAAGTACCAATGAACTTAAAGGAATAGGACACTCACAGAAACAACATGACCGATTAACCTAGAAGAGACATGCAAAAAAAGACTAAACAAAACAGGGGTACATATTTTAAACATAACCTAAATTAAACTAAACTAAAAACAACCAGCATCAGAGTCAAGATAATATGGGAACAGGGAAAGGGAATACAAGTTAAACATGACAAGTCTAAACCAAAAGAAAAGATGACGAAGTCCAACACAGAACTAATCCAAGACATAAAATACAAACTATGCAGTTGAAAACTATCACTACATGAAACCATCTTGAATATACAAAAAAAAGGAAAACTGACACAACAAGGAAGGACAAGAGATGCAGATAGACGGTGACTGCAGCAACAACTTCCCAGACATGAGAACATATACGCGAAAACCAGCAACTAAAGACAAAACCAAAAAACTTAAATACTAGAAATAATGAAGCGGAATAGGAAACAGGTGGGTGACAGGATTAAAGAGGCCAAAGCAAAAACCAGAAAGGGAATCAGAATGGGACAGAAAACCTGGAATGGAACGGGATGAGGACAACCAAGGAAACCACGACTCTAGGGGGGGGAGGGGAGGGCAATCGTGACATGGGTCTTCTCAGAGGAATGTTGTAATGTGAGAAAGTGTTAGGACCTAGACCATTCAACATGGTGAATAAACCTAACTGTGTAAACTATAGTTGTGGGTTTTGCTTTAGTGGTGGATGTTGCTTTATTTCTATAATACTTTATTTTTCCCAAATTCATTGGACTAAGAGGAGTCATAGTTACTCCAGAAACAGAAGCACCGAAGCACATATTCTCTATCCTGCAGTTGAACAAGGACAATTATAGGTTGTGAGAGTCCCATCTGTCATGCTTGAAAACTGGGTCACAAACCTATTACTTTCCAAAAATATTTTTTGCTTAAGGAACCATATAAGTAATGTTTGCAAAATTGCACTCAATTATCTGAGATATATTTGAGGTCAGGGACATCATCTCAACAGCTGATAGATACAAGCTTTAATATGAATCAGTGTGGACTACAGTATTATTCTTTTTTCTGGTGTCTAGCAGTCAGTGCCAAATGCTTGTTTAAAAATGTGCTATATAACATCATGTTATTATTTTCCCTTTAGTAATTTGGGACATGTTCTCCATTACTTCACATCCCAGTGTTACTGTGTGTGCTACCATCTGGACTGCATCCAATTAAGGAAAGGCCACACAGCAGGAAAACCAGAAATTATGCACCAAGGATACCATGGAGAAACATGAAAACAAGTCTTTTCAAGGAATGCGGTGAAATCTCTGAATGTATTTCTAAAAGTACAACCAATGTAGTCCAGTACCTAAGACACTGAAAAGTGGTTGTTGAGGTGAATACTGTTCAAATATGGATGGATAAGAAACAGGATTTTCATGCTATGCTAGGCGTCGCAGTTAGCTCATAAGTGTTACTAGTTCAGAATCTGAGGATTAAAATATAGCATGCAGGGTCCTAACTCTCCCTGAAAGAACAAGTTAAAACTCAGATTAACATTTTTTTTACTATGGCAGACACATGTGTTAGGAGTTCTGAGCAGTGCCTGACCTTCTGGTGGTTTTCCAGACATATATGAAAGGGAAATCTAGGTCTGATAAACAGATGGAGCATGAATGCTATAGGTGTTTTTAATTAAAGTTTGTTTTGGTGATCATATGATTTTTATGAGGTGACATCATTCTGCTGGAGTTAAGGGGAAACACATGTCACTGCTGCACTATGTTATGGAGTTGACCCGGAGAGCCAATTGCAGCTAAGCGTATGCCTCTTTGGGATGTGTGGCTTCTGGAGAACTTGTGGGGTTCTTCTCAGTCTGCATCATCAGCTCACCACCGCTCTGGGATCAGAGGATCAGAAATACTCGAGGGACTCTTTTATTTGGGACTTTATCTATAGAGCGAGGTGGTGCTGATTTCTGGTGGAGTGCTATGTGCTTTAGGATCTATACAAGGTGTATGTGTGTGTGTGTGTGTGTGTGTTTATGTGTGGAAGGTGATGCCACAGAGAGCGATGGAATGTCTTTCACTGAGTGGTGGACGTGGAATCCACACAGGGGCCTCTTAAAAACAGGTTGAAATTTGATCTGTCATTGGTCCCAACTTCTGATTGCAGCCATCATTGGAAAGGAAATGGATCATTGTGAAGAATGCAGACCATCTGATGAAAAGGAAAGAAAAAGGGTAAGCAGAAAGTACGAAATAACTGTGAGAGGAGACACAATGACAGAGCAAGCATCTCCCCCTCTCGTGCTCCCTTCCCAGAGAGGGAGCAAGACCTCAGCATTCCACACATTGCAGCATACTGACAAACAATCCCAACTTTATCCCCAGCACGTGGACTGGCTGAATGGGTGCAGTGTCTAGGCTACAGGCTGCAGTTTACCCAGCGAGGGGGGCAGAGCCATTGCCTGTCCGGCCAAGCCCCAATGCCCCATTGAGCTTCCGCACTCTTAAACCAAACATATGCCTGTGTTAGGTGGTCTAGCAAGCCTGAGCACCCAGAAAACACCCTGGCTTCAGAAGGGCCGCCAGGGGTCAAGGGCAAACATCCAACAGAGCAAAGCGAGTGAGGGGCAAGGACAAAGAGGCAACAGGGAAAAGTTGGTTTTGATTACATACTGAGCTTTTATGATTATGAGTAGCCTTTTAAGGAAGAAAAATTATGGAAATCTTATGAATAATACAGTTATTTATGTTTGTACTGGAATATTTTTCAGTTCATTGTGGCCTCTGCAATATAGATGCCTCATTCTCCTTTCAGATTAAGTCTTTGTAACATTTCCTTAAGTATGGACCATACAGAGTGCTATCTTTTGTCAGTTAAGTTTTGTAGTTTCAATAGCTACTTTTTATTAAGAGAAGCCAGTTTTAAGTTTGGGTCACTGTCTGTCCTGCTCTAAACAGAAATGTAGAACATAATTCTGGAACCCTGATGGTGAGGAATGTTCTTCAGCTGCAGACGTGGCATGTATGTAAGCGGATGAGGCAGAGAGGAAACAGAGAGCTCTCTCACTCTGTCTGTATTTACAGTATCTGAGGATCCACCCAACCCTCGTCCCCCATCCTGCCCAAAGTCAGATGAAAGCTGTGGCCTGTTCTGCCCTTGACCAGATGTGCAGGTGGGGCTTTTGGCCAGAGAGGTGCTCTGCTGGTTGTCGTCTCACCCTGCACATGTGGCCCTTGTGTGAAGTCTGCAGGAGGAATTAGCTTAGGATATTATCACAGCTTGTTGCTTCAGTTGGGAGCAGAGGGCTGGGAGGGGGGTGCAGTGTTATCTGTAGGGCTATGATCTCAGACATAGGCTTTTCCAAGCAAAGGGAGTGGAGATCATGGTCTGGCTCACAGAGCCTCCCTCTGTCTGCTCAAACAGCATGCCATTGTCTGGACTTACTCCTCACTGTCTCCAAGGCCAAGGACTTCACAGATCCTCTGGAGGCGAAAGTTTTTTCCTCATTGTCAAACAAAATAAACCCAAGACCCCGGGAACGCACACACAGAGCAAAGCTAAGCTTCTATAAATAACCCCCCTGTAAACCCACATGAAACAGTTTCAAGGCGCACAATTATTCAACAACATCCGCATCATTTAGCAATTAAGGTTTTATGGGATGTTTCAGCCCTACATCAAAAGTCTCAAATCAAACACATGAATGTAATTTTTCCATATGCAAATTGCTTTCCTTTTTATTAGTTTGTTTGTATGGTTTATTGAATAGTGTGCTGAATGTGCTTATGTTTTTCCATTGGATTTTGGCTTCTGCCTTCATTGTGCTTCTACCTCCTCTTTTTTTCTCTCCATTTGTTGATCCTTTTCTTTCCATTTGTTTGTCCTTTTATTTTATTTGATCTGGGTTTGTGGTTCGTTGCTTTGCTCAGATAAATAAAATGTTCCAATATTCATTTCATATAAAAAACAAAACAAAAACAAAACTCTGAATGTTTCCTTCAACTTGTTCAAATGATGCACGTCTGTTGATTTGGCCCTTTTCACCAACCTTTGTGTCTTAGTTATCCAGCACTGTAGTGATCATACAATATGGAAAACCGTTGAGTATATAGTAATTGACCCTAATTTGCAACAACAATGTAGGTAAAGTACAGACAAGCACTCTGATAGAATGGTAATACATACTTCCCCACACCCCATCATGGCAGTGGAAGTTCCATTTTCTGGATCCCAAGAGGAAGCAAGAAAGTAAGTTCCTATTTGTGGAACTCTTGATGTTGCCAGGTATGGGGGCAGCAGTGTTTGTTATACCCTAAGGGTCTGAAGTAACAGAAGCTACAACACCAGAGAACACATTGTGCTTTCACTGTGGTGTTTAGTTGAATTTGCCACTTCAAAGTCTCTTGTTTCACTTTATGAAAATGGGACAGTGTTTAGTTCTGAACAAAATAATTACTAAGGCACGCTCTGTTGAAACCGAACTTCTAAACCTGATGAAGATACGAACATCACAGACGCAATGGAATGGGTGACAGAAGCAGGGTGAAGCTGAATCTTTGATTTTGGTGCAGCATATGGTGTGTTCTAGGAGCTTTATATGTACCAAAAACAAGAAAGGCCTGGTAGGAATAAACACATGGTTTGTTTGTGCTTTTGAAGTTCATTTGAAGTTGTCCTTCTTTGACAGATGAGTTTTATTTGGATTGATACTTGATTACTGTGATGAGACATTTGACTGTGCATACTGCCTACATGTATATATGGGTTGGTGAATGCCTATGTCATGATATTAGTGGTATGTGTTGGTATAGAACTATACCAACTATACTGTAACAGTCTCTGCATATCAGATGTTAACCCACTCTTATTTCTGATAACATCTTCCATTACTTGGGGTCAGTTTATTTTCTAAGCTAAAATTCAATGTGCCAATACAGTATGATGACATGAACTTGAAATACTTTGTAATAGTAGTATAAAGACACAATGCTTCTTTATATAGTTACTGTTCACTTAATGTCCCTTAAGCCCATTTATTTATATGGGTTTTCTCTCATTTCAAAGACCCTGTATTATTATGTCAATTAGACTAATGTGAGACCATTTACTGGATAATTGTTATGCTATTAGTTTTGCCGTGCATTTGGAAATAAGATGGAAACTGAGACAACAAATGGTTGTAATCAGACCTCCCTTGTATGTAACTCCTTTAAAACAAGAGTAATCTTGGTGTCCTGCCTTAGCCAGAGATGAAGATTATCAGTTCAGCCATGCTCTGTCCTTGAAGAGAGAAATAGGACTGCTTAAGATATCACTTTACGCTGGTGATGGGAAGTTAAACCTGGGACAAAAGGCCTTTTGTGAGCTATTATTCCTTAGGGTGGTCCACAGTTTAACTAAGGAAAGAATGTGTCATTTATTCAAACTAACTTGTTCTAACATAGTCATTCTAACTAACTAAGGTGTCTAACAAACTAAACAAATGGATAATCATTTGAATGTAAATATGGCATTCAGAATGTTCAATACTGAATCATCCATTCAACTACTATAAACAACAATGCATACTTTTTAACATTTATAGAATTTAAAGGAGAGTCTAAAAAGCATTACTGGAAAACTAGAACATATAAAGGCTTATATAATTGAGATTCATACACCGTGAAGAAAATGATGAGGACATACAGAACGAAAATGTTGAAAATAGCCGTCACATGGAAACAAAAACACACTCCAGGAACTCATGGGCACAGATATGTAAACACACATCCTTCGGTTTTAATACATTAGTCAAAACAGCAATGTCCCTTATAAATATCCCATTATTTAAAACAGATGTACTAGTAAAAAAGGACAAAAAGAGTTTGTGCGAACAAAGTCCAGTCTTAATCTAGTTTTAGTCCAGCTTTAATTCATATTATAAAGTCCAGATTGAGTCCAATTATAATTCATATAATTGGGTCTAATTATAATTCAGAATAAACATTACTCCAGACAGATTTTCCTCCCCAGTCCAAGCTAAATTTTGCACTGGAAAGGAGAACTTGGGCAATCTACTGCAATATTTTCTCTGGCATTTGGTTGAATTTTCCAGAGCCCTGAGCTAAAGTCCAGGATGTAGCAAAACCAAATGGGAATTCCAGAATGAATGCTCTGTAGATTTGTTGCTCCTGTGAGCACAGGGAAAAAAATACAGCAACAACTTTATTTTGTAGAATGGCTTCAAACCACAATGCCTGATCTACCATGAGATAACGAGACAGCTTTGAATTGCTTTATCAAGAATCTCTTGATGATGCACCTTTGCAACCTGGACTGTTAAACATGTATTCTCAAGCATGATCAAGAATTTCTAGAGTTTCAAGGGTGGAGAGAAGGGCTTTAATACAAAAGTAAAGCATACTTTAAATTGTTTACATATTTTTGCACAAAAGAAACTTTACTGATGCTCAAGTTTTTTTGGCAGACTGGATTGGAAAATGCTGAAATATTTTAGTATAAGATTAATTAAATATTCACCAATTAAATCTCCTGATTCATCACATAGTGTTTCACAACATTGTAGAATATACAAATCTACATGGGAGGAGCCAAAAGAGAATCATGGGGAAAGCAAACCAAAGTCATGATCCTACAGGACCTGCAGGTTGACTAAAGCTTTGCTTTGTGATTCTCCATTAAGGGAGAATCAGAGGAGGAATTGCAGGAATTCATACGCACATCTTATATGGTTGTTTTATTTGTGATTGTTTCTGATCCTGCTTCATATTACATTTGATAGACTTACACCTACTTTGCACAAGATTTTCCTTTCTTTATACTTAGCTTAAAGAAAATCTACAACCCCTGGCAAAAGGTATGGAATCACCAGTGTTGGATGAGTCACTCATTCAGACATTTCATTCTGTAAACAAACTCAGATCAAAAACATGATACAATAATAAAGTCATTCCAAAGTGCAACTTGTTGGCTTTCAGGAACACTCAAAGAAATGAAGAGAAAACATTGTGGAAGTCAGTGAA
>JAOYMR010000007.1:10213533-10235373 GCA_025802075.1 Tenebrosternarchus preto | reverse complement strand
GTCAGCATATGTGATATGATCTGATAAAGACAGGTCAGCATATGTGATATGATCTGATAAAGACAGGTCAGCATATGCGATGAAGTCCATGTTTGATTAAGTACCTTTCTCAAAGGTGATGAGAATGATTTAAAGAAACCTATTTTTGAACAGTTGAAGGTTGAAACGGGGCCTTTTTCTGAGGCATGTATCAGATTTTTAATTATTTTCAGGAGAGATTCAGCAGAGACCTTGGCTGCTCCCCTCTCCCAAAATTCTTCTGCTCCTCGTTCATCTCCTCCACATAAAAGGCCATCTCTAGAGGTTCCTAAAGAGAGGTCAGAATTGGCTTCTGCATGCTCTTGGAAATGAATGATCTTTGTTTGAAAAGTGTTTTGGACATGCGTAAGGGCTCTGTAGTAGAATCTTAATAATCCGTTGCTGTCAAGAAGCCAAATGATGCTGACCAACATCTCAAATATGAATGACATCTTAAGTATGAATGACATCTTAAGTATGCCTCATTTGGTTTTATGAAACACGACCAGTGACTATTGATGCCTGTTGTTATTGCAGTTCACATACTGTATTGTCCTTTACCCCTATTGACCAAGATAATCATATAGAGTTTATTTTTCCACATAGGAAAAAGGATCCAGATCCAAATTCCCCAATTCCTCCTTTGCCTCTTCACCTGCATCCTCCCCCTCAGAAACCATCTGCTTTAGACATAAAGAAAGAGAGGTCAACAATCGTCTGCAATATCGCATAATTTGTTAAAAAGTCTGTCACTCATTTAGCCAGCATTGCAAAGTTATGCAAAAGTGCACATTATAAAGGCATGGCATTGGAATTCACAGTAGTCTTTGGGCAGTCACCTACTTTCAAGTTGCTTTGTTTGAGATCACAGTATGTCTCCTTTACTAGCACCATCAGTCTCCATACTGTAATTCTAACCACAGCATGAGAACTTTTGAGTGCTTGCCTGAAAGCCTTAGGCACAACCTGCTTTGCTCCAATGAAATTCTCATTACAGCTGCATTCAGTACGCAAGTTTGCATTCTCTGCATAAACTATATTATATACCTATATAATATACAACTCTGTTTTGCAGTAGTTTCTGTGTGATCAATCATTTCTTTTAATCTGGCATTATTTAGGGTTGAGGCATATTATTGATACTTTGTCTTTAAATTTCAGTTGATAGTTATTTTTATTTCTAAATTTTGTTTGTACAGTCAAGATTTCTCATCATGTACTGCACCTCTTTCAAATGACTCGTATCAGATGTTACCAAATCTTTAAGTTGTAGTAGTGCTAGAAAGAAAATTATGGCATACAGCAGAATTCTTCAGGGCTGGGCTTTGAGAAATTCTGTCCAGTAACAGCTTTGGTTTTTCCTAATGAGAAACATTAGCATAATGTGGCCACAACCATACTTCAAAACACAAGTTGTTCTGTCTATATGTTTTGGGTAAAGGCCTCATTCTAGCTACTTTCCAATCTAAACCAGGGGTACCACCATAAAAGCTTACAGCTGCTTCAGATGCTAACTCCAGTGCTAGCATTTTTGACTAGACAGAAAGTTGGACAGTTACTTTGTAATTGGAATGCTTAGCATATATTGGCCAGCTTCATTGTCTTAATTGTTTTCATTGTGAGGTAATTTTCAAAACACAATGTCTTAACAAAAGCTGTAGTCTAATGAACACTAGTTCGATAGTAAACAATTCCACACACTGGTCAGAAAACTTGACTACACACCACAGGGTCAAGGATTTGTTCCTGGTTGATAACGAGCTGTTCCTGTTTGTGTACCCTTGAGAAGCAGTGCAAATGTACAGTAGGTTGTTGACATAGCCATTTCCATGCTTTCTGTTCTCTCTTCTTTTCTCCTCAGTTTTGCTGATTTCCTGTAATTCGTTTTCAGTGACAAAACTGTTTACCACACCTGTTTACCTCCTATTAATATTCTTCTATATCTGATGTGAAGAGTTTTTTATTACCACTGTGAATGAAAAGTGCTATACAGACAAACTTGCCTTGCCTAAAACATAGAAGCCCTAAAAACTGCTGTGTTTAGTGAGTCATCTTACATTAAATATCTAAATACAATGTTTTCTTCTCTTCCCCCCACAATGTTCTAACACTGCTTCTATTTACTACATTGTCTTTAAATGTTAATAGCATAGTAACATCTTTAAAAATATATTATAGTTGGCAAGCATGTTGTGGAAACAGCCAGACCTTGATCGTCTGCATAACATTGGAAATTGGCATGGAATACTCGAAACCTTTATGTATTTATGCAGTTATGGATGAGCTCTGAAACTGTTTGAGCTAGCATTTTTTTTTTTTAAATTAATCCTTTGATGTTGCAGTACTAGAATTGGCATTGCTACAGTTGATAAGTGGTATCATACTGTGTACATATCTGAGAGTGTAGTACGTGTAGGGGTTTATTTAAATACATTGTTCCCAATAGTTCATTTTTGGTGATCTTTAGAAAAGAGCCTGTGAATCCTGATGCTTTTCTCCAACGTCTTCCTCCTCCCACAAAACGTCCCTCATTAGACATAAAGAAGGACAAACAGAAAGAAAGGTCAGGATCTGAGGAGACGGGATTTAAAACATCCTTTAGATTTGAGAGATTTTTTAAATATTATTTGTTTTAAGTTTTATCTAATAGCAGGTTTATTCATCCTCATAATACCTTTAGAAAAGACACATCAGCAGCTCCCAAACAAACTGTTCAGCAGAGGACATCGGACCCCAGGAAAGACAGGTTAATTGCATGAGCCATTAGTTTGTCTTTTCCACTAATTGGAGTATGACTGATAGTATTTTCTTTCTGCATGTGTCAAATGGGTTAAAAGGGACATCTATTAAGGCAGGTAGTTTATTCTCCAAGATAAACTTATTATTAAACCGGGTTCCCCTTATTTGAGGAAGAGAATGTGATGATCTGCATGTGGTGCTAACGATGAAGTACTGAGACAATGCTCATCTCTCACCAGAGATGCAGAGGATAGTAAACCACCAAAAAGACCACCTGCAGAAGCAAAGAGAGAAAGGTTGGAATAGATGTGTGTCACTGTGGATGAAAGGCAGAGGGCAGCATCAGTGCACGAATTCATTTGACAATGTTTAAGGAATTTGGAGCATGCTTGTTAAGTAATTTTAGACTTGATTTCCAGTATATAGATGGTTTGCTCCATTTGTTTCCAGAAAAGATTCCCCAGACTTGAGACAACAAGCTCCTAAAAAGCTGAGCCAGGATGGCAAAAAAGAAAGGTCTGCTCAGAAACCTGAGACAAACTCCTCTGGGACTCAGAGTAGTGAATCTGAGAGTGATCAGATGACAAACATATCAACAGATTTAAAAAAAAAAATTACTTGTCAGACATACTGTTGGCTTTGCTGTCTTTAATGCAGGAAAGACTCCACTGAATCTAAGTCTGGCCAGAGACGACAGTCAAGTGACATCAAGCCTCAGAGGTATAGTGTTAGTTTCTGAGTAATCTTTGCTACTGGTTGTCTCATTGTACCTTTTAAAGCAGAAACCTATTTTAATATACGTCTCTTTTTCTTTCAGAAGAGATTCAGCCAACTCGAAATCTGGCAGCTCACCACCACCAGCTAAGAAGCTCTTGTGTGAAAGGCAAGGAGATACTCACCCTTTTTCAGTGTTCTTAGTGACTGATTTACAGGATTCTGAGTCCTTTAACCTCTCAGATTTAGATCATAACTCCATTAACACCAATACAAAATGTGAGGAATGAGACTGGACCTACCAGCAGGTCCTTGGAATACAAGCATTAAAACTCCTGATAATAATATAAATGAATAAATAAAAATATGACTGATCAGTCAACAAAGATTTCTGTTTGCTTGTGTTTTCAGGAGAGAGTCTCATGGCTCCAAGTTCTCTCACCCCGGAACACAGCAGAGAAAGCTGTCTACAGACAGCAATGATGGAGGGTACTGCTTTTATCTATTTCCTCTATGCTAGGCTTTTATCCTTTCTCGTCGCCAGGCTCTGTAAGCTCTCGCAGCTTCCCAGTGGAGTTTTAGTGCAGTAGCTAATGCTGCTGGGAGGCTGCAGTACAAAGGTTTTTTTCAAAAAACCTTTTTAAGGCATGTATGAGATGGTCAGCAGCTGAGATGGTGCTGGTAGATATTTACAAACCCCCTTTCTTGGATGAGTCGTGGGATTGGTGAGTAATTCCTAATCCCCATCCTGGGAGCTTCATATTTTGTACATTTGTGTTTTCCCATTCTATATCAAAGGGCTTATTATTATTTGTAATTAGCTGAGCTGTAACATATTTTACAATTACAGACTGGAGTCCATTTGTCAGCATAAACAGTTTTAGTCAGCCAGCCTTTATCCTGTTCATTAGTGCTCAGTTTCTGAATATAGGACCACTGCTAAATGGAAGGTGGACGTTAGTGTCATGGTAGCAGGTATTGAACTGATAGAAGTTTATAAAGAACAGCAGCGTTACTAAGGTCTCACTTTGTCATTGGTGGTTTCAAAGTGGTTGGCAGCCACAAAGTTGCACATAGCAACAGATGAGCTGTAAATGTACACCTACAAGATGTTTCTAATAAAGTGAGTGGTGAGTGTAAGTGCTGTTTGTTGAGAATGTTGCACCATGCATTGTCTTGTGGATGGTAGATAAAAACTCCATCAGTCCACTTAAAGAACCTTTGAACAGTGTTTGTGCCGATTAACCAGAAGCCAAGACCTTGTGTGTAGTAATCAAGTAATGTTTGATTTTCCACTCATAACAGACACACATTCCTAGTAGAGCAGGGAAAGCTAAAAACTGCAGGATGTAAAGCTATGGATATCAAACTAATTAATATTAATTAATTAATATTATCCACCACGCTGTTATGAGTAATATTAACATAATCTCCAGGTGATTAGCTTGTCCGCATTTCATATACCACTACAGCAAAAGAGGAGAGAGATTATATGTAATGCAGGAATATTTTCTTCTGAACAGTGAACCATTAGCAGCCTAAGACTGGAACACACACCTCAGCATGTTACTGTCATCGCTCTTTCAGAGCAATCATGTACAACTCCCAACAAATGCCAGTCATACTGTATTAGATGCACATTGTGGAACCTGGAAATGAGGTTACTTGCAGCCAAAGGACATTACCTGTTGTCATAACATTCTCCTTTTTGTGCTTGTTGAACAGGAAAAGTAAACCCGAGACTCCAAAAACACCCAGCACACCCAGCAGCCCTCTGTCACCTTCTTTCAACTGTGGTGGGGGGCCTCTGTCCCCTCACCTACTCACTGGGGACTCCATCAGGGACAAGTGCATTGAAATGCTTTCTGCTGCACTGCGTTCTGACGGTAAACAATGGACACAAATCCTATATGCCCACAAAGACTTGGTGAACTTATTTTGTGAAGATAATGTTTCATTAATGACAGCACTTGAATGACAAAATGTTGTACTTCTCAGATGATTATAAAGATTATGGGGCAAACTGTGACGCTATGGCAGCTGAAATTGAAGATCATATCCTTTCTGTTCCATTTTGTGATTTTTAACTGGTTTCATTTGCACAAAAATGAGTAAATATTAGTTGTATAATCTTTTTTTACGCTATCGTGAGTACATTTATATTTATGTGTGGGCATATATGGAGTCTTTTATTGGTTTTCAAACACAGTCGCAAACAGTCTGTAGGAGTGTCTCATGTTTGCAAGAGTTACTTACAACATAAAATCACGACATTTTTCTTAGGCTCCAGTGAATTGGATGGTTTTGCTACTTCTCTTTGTTACTGACAGATCAGTATCAATAATCAGTTGTTCCCTTTTATCAGTATCAATAATTTATCAGTATCAATAATCAGTTGTTCCCTTAAGTTCTGTTAAGTGTGGGTGTTACACCTCTGTAATATGGCAATTTACCTGATTTACCTCCTTAACTGCACTCTTTGGTTTAGATATCTACCAGGAGATTAAAGCCACAGATATGAAATATAAAAACAGAGTCCGTAGTCGCATTAGCAACCTGAAGGACCCCAAGAATCCCAACCTGCGCAAGAATGTCCTGGGCGGAGCTATTGAACTGAGCCGCATAGCCACCATGACGGCTGAGGTAGAAAGCACAGCATAGCAGTGTAGATGAAGGCCTAAACAGTGCAAAACACATTGTACTGATGTCAATATTTTTCTCCTGATCTTGGTAATGTTGTCTGCAGGAGATGGCCAGTGATGAGCTGAAACAGCTGCGTAGTGTTCTGACTCAGGAAGCCATCCGCGAGCACCAGATGGCAAAGACCGGAGGAACCACAACTGATCTGCTGCAGTGCAGCAAGTGCAAGAAGAAGAATTGCACCTACAATCAGGTACGTTCATGGCTTTATGATCACGCAACAGGTACTTATGTTAACATACAGGCTAACAATAACTTTGCGCACCTTTCCGATGCTGCTGAGTCAGTTTTCTACAGACTCAGAAGGATTCTAGGCATTGACTACAGATGAATTGTTATACACATTGCAATTTAGTACAAGACTTGTCTTAAGATCTTAAGTCTTGCAAGTTTAAGAACAATGTGGCTTAAACTTAAATCTTAGTCTGTGATTGCAGCATGATTGCTTATAATTAAGGAGAAAGAATGGTGGCTTGTGCAGTGACTCGTATGAATGTTATTTGCATGTAGATGCTTTTGAGTACTTTTATAGGCAAACAAAACAAACAGTTGCTGTATAACATGCTTGTATTTCTATAACCTATTATAACCTAATTCACACAAACCGGCCGTTATTGGTGGAGTAATGCCTATCTCAGTCACATATTGCTCCTGGCATTATAAATCAGAATGAATGCTATGTTACTGTGCAGGTCCAAACTCGCAGTGCTGATGAGCCCATGACAACATTTGTGCTGTGCAATGAGTGTGGAAACCGCTGGAAGGTAAGAAGCACTTCAAAAACTGATTCATTTTGTATTTTTAAACACATCATACTTCTTAGTTATCATGGTTTTTTTTTTATCTTCTTTTAGTTGCTTGAAAAAAAATCCCTCACTTTATTCCTCTAAATTGCTGTATATGTTATTTTATGTTTATCCAACTGTGTTGGTTTCATGTTGTCTTTGCTAAGATTTGTTAAATAGTAAACTTCAATTTTATCAGATATAGGCAGATATGAAAATGAATCCTTAACATTTCTGTTGCATTTTAATAGAATTATCATTTGCCCATGGATTTACATCAATATTGTAACAATAGTATTACTGCCACAATTTATTAATCATTTTACACGATATTTCATTTTTCCAGTTTTGCTAATTTCCAGTGTGAAGCTTCACCTACACTAAAAACAAAGGGATGCCCACCTTTTCATTCTAGATGATGGAATATTCAAATGACCCCTGTGATATCACCAATATTTTGTCAAAGAAAACTTTTTGTATTGAATTCTGAACTGAATACAGAGATTAAAAATCAGTGACAAATGACTAAATATGTTCAAAACATTCAATTTTGTATTATTTTAAATAATTTAATTTTTGACTTTGTCTTTATTGTAATTGTTTAATAGTTTTTTTGTTTCACTTTGTTTTTGTTTTCTACAGCACTACTAAACTGCATGGTCTAAAATTAAATAAATACAATTTTCTAGCTTGGAAAATCTATGTATAAGATCGAATTTAAAAGTTGTGTTTTCCTTGGAATGTTAATCACAACCCAAAGTTATATGAATTCTATGGCACTAATTAAAACAAATAATCAGATTAGTTAGATATAATTATAGTTAACACATAAGTTCAACTTGTGTTGTGATTTAAAAAAGAAAATTCAGAATTGATACTATAGACTGTACAATAATGCTACCTCTGAAGTTTCATTTATAGTAATAATTACACCTTATTAACATATAATGCCATGCTTACCATCAACTGTTTGCTTTAGTAATAAACATCAGACAGGAGATCTATTTCCTTTCTGTTCCTTTTTCTCTAAAGCCAGTAGCACGTGGGATCTACACCCCCCCCGTAATGATGCAGACCAGAGCTAATGATGCCCCTGTCTCTAGATTTGAACCTTAATAAGCACCATGCTTTCTAGCTCTGACTCTATTCTTTGCCCTTCTGCTATCCTTAAAACAATCGATTCAGTGTAAAATTATGGCCCTTTTAGCTTTGACGCCTTGCGTTTTATTATTAACCTTATCATTGCCCATAATGGCCAGTTGACAGTGAAATGAAATGGAGGACTTGCTCAAGGATGACCTTCCTCTCTTCACATTGTATTGCATTTTTAAGATGATACTGGTGTAGTTCTTAATGACATAGCTAGATGACTGTGTCAGCTTAGATTTGGCCACATGTAGTTATCCTCACAGCGCAAAAGTGCACTTCAAAACTTGTTTCTATTTCTGTGTGGTAAAGGAGCAGCCCCCTCCCTCCCTTTTACTAGGATCCTTATACAAATCCTTGCAATTTATTGAATTTTTCATGTTGGCAGTTACCACATACACCACATACTGCAGTTTCAGATTTAGCATGCGTACTGAAATATACAGTCATTACTATCTTCCATTCATTGGTCGTTGATTAGCATGGTGTGGGCTCATAATGTACTTTGCTTTCTGTAACTGTTCAGAAAAATTTGACATGTAAATTTGACAGATGATAATTATGAAAAACAAGCAAACAAAAAAAGATATTTCCTGTGCAGATTTCTTTATTTCTGTAAAATACTATTGAGCAACCCAGAAAATCATTTTACTGAGACAAAGCACTCAGCCCTTGTAGATATTCTGCAATATTTCCCCACGGACCTGTGCCTTGTTCTCAAATACACTCCAACCTGATTAACTGTGGCCTCTCCTGTAGTAAATCATTTTTCACAATACTGTTAAAACTTTAACCATAAGTCAGTATTGCTGAAGAGTAATGATAGTTGTTCTTAGGGGAAATAGCAGAACTATACCCCTAAAAAGTTAGCTTGCCAACATCTGAAAGGTTTAAATATTACATTTGGACCTTATAAATGATTAAGACGTACAGATTTGTTTTGTTACAGCAATTGCTATAAACAGAAACTGTAGCAGGCAAGCTGCATAGGATTAGCCAGTAAAATGCTGAGAAGAAAATAAGAATGAGAACTACACTACAGTTATACTTACTTCAGCACTGTTTATATTGATGTAATAGGAAAGACTGATTTAAGAATTGTAGTAACTGTTTTAAAAATACAGCTGTAATTCCACAGAACCATCAGGCCTGTTGTGTGATAAACACTCCTAAAGATCAGTAACATTCAGTCTTGATGTACACAATAGATTTGAAATAAAACTCATTAAAGTGCAGAAACTTTAAATTGAGGGTATATCCATAACATATTATGAAATAAACATTTTTTGGTTGTACTTCTTTGCCATCAATTAGCCCATTATCCTAAGACTTTGATTGAGCAATTTTGACATGTTTTCTGAGACTTGCTAATTTCCTAAAAACTAAAAACACAAGCTACAAAACACCATAACTCTCTTAGAAAATAAATACATTTGAGTGTCCTCTAAAAATTGTATTTTTGCATAGAAATTATGCATGAAATGCCCATCTTTGATTACATCTTTCTAAGAACAAACTACACACTTCTTAATTAAAAACTACCGGCTATTCCTTTGCATTTTCACAGTTGTACATAGTAGATGTCAAATATTCTATATAATTATTTACATTTAATGTTTCCCCAAACCTTCTGTATGCATTTCACAAAATGCTTTGGCATTGAAAATTTGTAAAAACAGTGCAAATACTACCAAAAACCGTATCTGCAACCAATATTCTTCCTGGCAAAACAGTGATGGAATAAATGAATAAAAAAAACACCCAGTTTTGATTACCTGCTCTTTATTCTGTTCCACTGCATTGTGGTCCAATCAAGTTATTTCAGAGGATGATACAAGCCAAAGGGTTTACAAACGTTTCTCCTCATAGCAGTGTGGTTACAGTCATTGTCCTGCTGTAAAGTGGAGCACCATCCAGTCAGGTTTGTGGCATTTGCATAGACATAACCACTTCAAGATGCTTGTAAACACTTCAGAATTCACCTCAGTAAAGACACTTGTTAATCAGCCAGAGCCCAGTAAGTACAGTACAAAGACAGCTCATTAAGTATGGAAAAGTATATATTGAAAATATGTAAACATATGGAAGAAAATAGTTAATGTTTTTAATAATGGAAAATATCCTCCTTTGAGATTTCTTTTATTAGAAATCATATCTACTGAAAGTCACAATCATTTTCTTCAAGTGGTGTACTAAAACTTTATATTCATGAAAATTATTTCGTTTTCTGATATTCTGACATAATGCAGTAATGTCTCTTTTGATGAATTACAGTATATGCAATTTGTGTATTCATGTTCAGTTAATGCCATTTAACTGGTGTGATTTATATTCTTTTGAACTAATATAAATCAGATGTACTACTGTAACAATTTTAAACTGTTAACAGTGTGTTGAAGCTTCTGTGCATGTTTTCACTGAAGTGTCCAATCCAATCTAATGATCATCTCATCATATCAGTTATACACTCACATGCTAAAAGTCATGTGTAGGATTCCCTCTAGCCTGGCAAAGTGCAGCAACTTATCGTGGCATCGATTGTGGACAGAAGACGTCTGGAGGAATGTTGAACCATGCCATCTGGATAGCCATCCACAGCTCTGTGGTATTTACAGGGAATTCATGTCAGGGGGATGTGCAGGCCACACCATTTATCAGAGTTCTCCAGTATACTGCTCAGACCAGTTCTGGACAATTTGGGCCTGATGTCACGGTGCATTATCCTGCTGGAATAGCCCATCATTATAGGGGTACATAATGAGGGCTGCATATGGTCACCAAGCAGTGAAATTTAGTGTGCACTGGTCAGTGACATTTAGACGGACCAGTGGACCCAACTCCTACTGTGAGAACATACCCCATGCCACTCTAGAATCTCCTTCAGCCTGCACAGTGCCTTGTTGACAAATGGAGTCCATGGTTTCATGGGGTCTGCGACACACGTGAATCCTAACATCAGCGTGAAATAATTGGTACCACCACTCATTGGACCACACCACGTGTTTCCAATCCTCTAGGGTCCAGTTAGCACCTTCACAAGATGAGGTGCTGTGTCCAAAGCCGTGGTATTAACAAAGACACTCTGGTGGGTCTTCTGCTGCCATATTCAATGGAAGCTAAAGAACGTTGCACTGACCTGCGGGATATGGTCTCCTGCAGTGAATATCGATGTGATTTCTGCCAGAGTTGCTTCTCTGCTCGCACAGACAATTCTAGCCAGACGCCGGCGATCACGATCATTAAGCACCCACTGGTGGCCATTGCGCTGTCCACTGTGGATGGTGAGGTCTTCTGTGATGGATTCAGATAAATGCCTTCACAGCTTTAGAAATTAAACGTCCCATCTGTCTGGCACCCAGTATCATTCAAACTCTGATAGTTCACGTCACCTTGCCATGAGCAAGCTGGACAGTGCTCAACCTCACTCACAAGAGTGTACACCTCACAACTTATACAGGTGTGGACATTCCCAAGCCACCCCTGAGGTAACGACATTTAATAATCATCTTATATGCTGCTATACCATGACTTTAGGCAATGCATTTTACTATTGTAGATCCTCTGAAAACGTATCACATAGCAATGAGACTAAACCTTTGCTCTTCTCTTATTATTGCAAAATAGACAAAGTGGTTTCAGGAATCCTTTGCTTAAGTGTAAAAAAAAAAAATAAATTAAAGATTTTATATGCATGAAAAATATTAGTGTGCAGTGTCAGGGTAAGCTAGACAGACATTAACGTACCATTGAATTCGCAGTAGCACTTTTGTAAACCAGATTAGATCTAAAGGCAGTTCAGCTTGGCTTTATAATGAATATGAAACATGTTCTACTGAACCAGGTGCAGCCAGGGTTCCCCGTCCTCATATTGCAGTAAGATATTGCTGACACTGCTAAACAATTGCATGAATATTTTCATGAACACAGGCTGACAAAATAAGTATATATACAATTATTAGATCATAAAGTATAAGCTGTTCTTATAATATGTAACTTATGTGCCATGGGAACAGTCTTTACGGTTTACCTTTCCTGCCTCCACTGTAATTACAACTGTAAGCGAAGGCAATTCCCTTGTAGACTTCACTGTGGTTTATATGTCTTCAGTATATGAGTTTCTTTTCCTTTCTAGGAAACTGAATAACTGCAGAGGTTGGGCAAAGCAAGATTGAGTGGAGACATTCAAGTATTTACATGGGATTCCTAGTGCGCAAACCCAATTAAACTCACTTTTCTGAATTCCACAGTGATGATGAGCTGCTCCCAAATGTTCTTGATGAGCTCAAGCCGATTTGAAATGAGGCAAAGCACGGACAAAAAAAAACCCAAACTGTGTAGGTGTGCGTAGGTGAAACGAGTAAAGCACTGCAGAACATGAAGCATCTAAAGCAATCTGATCCCATGATCCCATCTTTTCTGAACTCCCCTGTGTGAAGCACTGATTTGTACTTCTGTTAATGTGTGTCTGTTTAAGCATTCGTTCCCAAGCACACCAGTTCACATTTTGCTCACCCTGTGGATTTCATCTCATCTCCAGCCCTCGTCGACACTAAATCCATTACAGTGCTGACATGCATTTGCAGTGCCACTGCACTGACCTCACAGAGGGTGTCTCAGACGAAGCAATTACCATTCAGAGTGGACGAACACCGAGAGCGATTCGAATGTAAATAAATCACCTGAAGGAGAAAAAATGAAAGAAAGAAAGAGAAAAAGGCAAAGTGAGCATTAATAAAGCCTGTAATGTTTTGAGTAAGAGGGGTGGTATAACTGTTGAATAGTACTTCACATACTTGATCCAAGAGGACGACATTCTGTGATGTTTCAAGTTTAATATTAGAGAATAGTGGGGTGAGGCTGTATGACAGCACAATGCACCCATGCTTGACTGAGCACAAGTTAATGTGGAATTGCAGTGTATTTCTTTGTTGTTGTGTTCACTCTGACAGCAGTTTCTCTGGAAGCACTGGCAGGAGGATAAGCCTTGTGAAGGTACAGCTATGGAGCAGATATAGGAGTAACAGTAACAATATGGTTTCCTTTCTACTACACGATCACTTTTTGCATACAAGTGCAGCCACCGCAATGCAAAAATTAAAACTAATAATTCATAAATACAATGGAAAAAAGGAAAAAATATATTCCAGATTAAACAGACAGCTTCAGATATATAGTGAAATGTTTAGCCCGGTGGGCATTTGTGTATTCTTGTGCTGAGCGATTCCATCCTCTGCTTTGCCACAGCGGCTTGCAGTGGCATGACATCTGCAGAACTGCCTGCTGTCCTGGAACTGTGTGCCTGCTGGAACACGATGCTTGTGATATTAATAAACTGTACCCTTTTGAATGAACATGTTTTTGTAGCCTGCTGTCTGAGAATGTGAAATACTACATCTGTGTGTTTCTGGTGAAAGTGTGTAGAAGCATTTGGTTTAATGCCTTTTGTGTCCACTGAACCATATGTGACTCTTTAAACCGCACTGTTCAGTCAGGAGAGATGGAAACAAGATCCTTTCTTCACTCCTGTTCAGAAGACGTTTGTTTCATTGTTGTGGTGGTGTGAACGAACTGCAATCATGTGTCACGTTTGCTGATACCCTAAACAACCACCCCATTAAAAATAATAACCCATGGAAACAAAAATACTACTCATGAAAACTAACAGAAATTTTAGTGAGAGGCAGATTAGAAGCAGCTTGTGCTTAAGTGAAATGAGGACACAGTAAAGCCTAATAAAAGCCTATGATGACTCCCACATATTGCCTGTAGCTCTTGAGCAGAGTGCATTATCAGAGTGGAGAGTGTCCTATTAATATAAATAGGCTGCTACTTGAGCATTAATGACTTTGTTGTGAGGAAGCCTGGCCACTGAAAATCATCATGTTCTTTCCTGATCTGCTGTTCCGTTAGACATGGTCAGGCTTTTGCCAATGTAGCCATTGCCAATCTTAACAGCCGTTTGCTGATGTATCTTGTGCAACCACTAGAGATTTTAATATAAGTAATCGAATCTGTTTAAATGAAAATGTCCTCACTTCTGTCCAGACAAGAACCTAAGAGTTACGGTGAACACGAGTCATGCAGCTGCATCCACACGAGCCAATGGGAGTGAAGTGTCACCATGGACACGCTCATGTCAGGAAGAGACTGGAAGGCTCTGTGTGCTCCGTGATGCTGAGAGCACTGCTCTAATAGGAGAACAGGCAGCTAATCACTCCCCACAGGCAGTCTCATTCATCCCTGGCTCTAATGCTGTGTTCCCTCCTGGGATAATAGAACAACCACAGCTGAACCCTGGGGGGAAGTCACATCCAGATGCGTTAGTTCTGCCTTTACACAAAGTCGCCTTCTCCAAGGGAATTCAATTCATGGAAAACAGACGAGAGAAGACATTTAGGACAGATTAAAATAATTTGCCAGTATTCTTACTGGCAAATAAAGACTGGGTGTGCTTAGCTTTGAATAATAGATGAAGTACAATATATAGAAACATTAAAAGCATAAGTTGAGTGAACTTTGACCTTAAGGATACAATAGGGCCTCCAGAATGTTTCCTATTCTGAAGAGTAAGGCTTTAGGTTCTGTGGTTTTGCTGAAATAAACATGTTGGTGAGAACTGACAACCATCAATATGGATGGCCATCAACATTGTATTTACTTCGGCTGAAACCCATTTAAAGGATTTAGAATACGAGTACTATAATATATGATGATTCATTGTAGCTCTTTGAAAACACTGCAATATTGTGACGACCAGCGATGCCAACTGCAACACTGCTCTCAGAGCATTAGAACTTGCTTATTAGTCATTACTTTTTCAGAGAGGAAATTAAATATTGGGCTGCAGCTGGTGCTTCGTTTGGAAAATGAAAGTGGATTCAACGTGACCTTTAAATCTTTCCTATCCTCATATAAACCTCATATACATAATAACAGATTGTGTCCATCAAAACAAAATAGCATGCAAAGACTCAAAAGGCTTTCAAAATAAATGTAGAGGACTTGAGTGTCTTTTCTGTAGAGCTCCAAAAAGCCAGAATTCATTACCTCTGTTATTGAGAGGAGCTGGGGAAAATGATTAGATGCTAATAGCATTCGTGGATTGTTGTGTTCCTTACATTAGTGATAATGAAGTGAGACCCATGTCTTACCATGCCTGGGTCCTCAGATAAACCAGTGCATCATCATCACATACTTTACCTTTAAACACCTGCAAACTGCTTCATGCATGTGACATAGAACCTTTATCCCATCGAAGTGTGACATCACTAGCAAGGTGAAAAGTTATGTAATACTTTAAGGCCATTAATTGGTTATGAGCCTTGAAATGTATATATTTTAATCAATATTTGTAATTCCAGAAACTTCATAACGGGAGTCTAAAGGATGCACATATACCCAAACTACACTGTGCACAAGAGAAGTTTTTACTGTCTTACAGTAAAAATGTGCATAAATGCATAGCACTGCATTTGGGTACCCTGTAGCTTCACATCCATAAATGAAATTCCTGAGTTCAAAATGTCTGATTTAAATTCCCACTTTAAACCATTATCATCAGTTTGTGAAATGTCCACATAAAAACATCAAATCCATAATAACGCCCTTCATTCCCATATCATTTGCTCTTACTGACAAAGATCAGAAGTGTATGATGAACTAAAGACAAAGTAATAGAAGTTAAGGCTGCTGAGAAGGATGATGACTGCAGAAAGGAAAACTAATTTACTTGAAGTAATTAATGCATCAACGGTGAGGGGCCACAGAATGGAAGATGTTCTATACGCAGGAATAACATCTTAACAGCAAACTGAAAGCATTAATTAGACTGCTAAGAATATTATTTTACCTTGAAAAGAAACATTTCTCTGTTTCCTCATCAGAGTACTGAGGAAAGTGCTAACAGGAAAATCCCCCAGTAAAAATCAAGCACTTATCCACACATATTCCCATTTAATAATTCATTATTCAGCTCAGTCTCCGCAGGCATTTCCACACAGCTATATTACCATGACACCAGTGGGAGGTGATTTTAAACATCCGTCTCATATTATAAGCTGACAGTTTTATGACTTCATAGTTATCCAAGCCTGTAGCTTTGAAACTGATCAGCTACTGTATGTAAGTAGAAATGCATACAACCAACCCTAGGTGTCTGGGCTCAATGTCATCTTTGGTGATGTTAAATATTTGCCTCAGTTATATAGTTTACATTAATACATTATAGTAAATCGTTTTACACAATATCTGTTATTTAAGGCACAGCACAAATAATATTGTGCCGTAGAAATTAACTGAATTAAACTGAACCAAACAACAGGTACAGTGAGTTTACCTTCAAAATATACAGTATGAGGTTAATGAGGTGGGTTATTTATGTTTTTTTTTCCCACTCATGTAGAACTTCATTAAGGAGGACAACACATGCAGAGAATTCAGCACCTTGGTCAAGGTCTTATGAGCATTTCAGTCCAAGTCTTTGACATCCAACCCCTCCCTATTCATTCGCAAGGACAGAACTGTACGTCGGAGAGGAATTACTCGGGAGATGGCAGGCCTTATATTGAACGCTTGATGTGAAATGTCACTGTTGGGCACATCTGGGTTCTGGGACTAGACTATAACGCTATGAGAGTAACTGTTGGCGAGAGTCTGCTTATACTCCAACTAGTGCTGGAATGTTTTGTTTGAAATATAATGCAAAATTGTTAAGTATATCGATTTATTTTCCCACAGTAATATATGGAAACTAAAGCATCGCTCATATTTTTTTAACAGAAACCTGTTTTTTTCAGTCACACGTGATACTGTTTTAAGGTAAAAGGTGGCTTAATGAGTAACAACAGGAGGAGACAACGGAGAAGGCGTTGAGTGTCCTGGCGCGGGAAAAAAAAACCCTTCTGCACTGAGCGTATATAAACTGCACACCCACCACAGCCAACGGAGCCTATTAGGTAGAGAAGCATCCGCTGAAAACGGATGAATTTACCGCCTGCTAGCATCTTCTCCACGCCCTTGTCCTCTGTCACCTCAGCGGAGACAGAATAACGAAAACATCGCAACACTGGAATTACGGGGTTTTTATTTTTACTAAAAAATAAAACTTAAACATTTTTATAAGAGGACAACGTACCGTTACACAATGGATCTTCCACCTGCGGTGACCGAAAGCGTTTTTGATTACCTCTATTCAGCGATGCCCTATAACAGTAACTTTTTGCAAGAACCGTCCGGACTTCAGCTCAACAACAGCCAAAACACCGAACAGAGCGCCATGGGCGGAACCACTGCTATCGTTATCGCCATCTCCATAACCGCGCTTTATTCAGTGATCTGCGTGGTGGGACTGCTTGGAAATGTACTTGTTATGTATGGTGTTGTCAGGTAAGAATAGTGGGCAGGAATGCCGTTGCACCTACACTGCACAGTTATTTGAAAATCTTTTTATTATCTAAAACGGTAAAACTGACTTTTCAGTTGAGTCAAGACGACTACTTGTCTAACTTCAGTAGCAGAGTAGTGCGCCGTTTACACGCGTTTAACAAAAATACGTTTAGTGTGAGCTACACGAATATAATCGTGATAGGTGATAAGGTTTTAACTGAGTGAAAAGTTACATAAGATACATGTATAAGACAGATGGAAGAACGTTCGTTATCAGCGCTCGTATCATAATACGGACGGACACACGCACACAAAGAATAATTTACTAAAGCTTTAATTCGTTCTCAGGGCTCTCTTTTTTCTCTTTTGATATCGTATGGTAGGCTACTGCCAAAGGCTACAGTCACTCAGTGATGACTTCACGTTGGAAAAACCAACTGTGCATTGGGACCTCAGAAAATAATGACAGGGTGATAAGAGAGTGATGGGATGTGATAAACGGAGAGAAAGATTTATTGCATTCTCAGACTCCATTCTTCGCCTGTGGGAGTTCAATTTCTTTTTCCACATACAACATTAAAAGGCAACTGATCATTCTTGCAAGAAAAAAATGGAAAGATATATATAAAACAAACACACACAATAAAAACACCTGATGCAAAATTGCTGTGATACAACAAGCAAATGTTTTCCATTATTAGATTCTTTACTTCCTGATATTGTGTAATGTATAACATTCGTTTTGGTTTTTTCATTCTGAAAAAATTGAAATATTTATTAAATGTGGCTTTCCATGTCAAATGGAAAGTGCTGTCAGTGAACTGCAATACAAACGTAATACATAAACAGGTCACGTGGCCAGAGCTTTACCTAGACTTGATTCACGTATAGTGATAGGCTATGTGGTCATGCCATCATGTTCAATGCTAGGCTACCCTGTCATGTATAGTGGTAGGGTATACCGTTCTGTCTTCAAATATTTTAGGTCTTATCCTCCTGACACACGTTACTTCTGTTAAGTTGACTACCACGTTCTCATTTGCATACGACAGGGCACTCAAAATATTTCAAACTGAGATTTTGGCTTCAAACCAAAGTATTAATGGAGCGCATCATAAGAATATCAAAAAGGAAAGACTGAGTTTTCCATAAGTGCAGTTGAGTGGATGTGCTTCATTCACTGATGTCTTTTCACAGACGCTTCTCGGTAAGAGGATTTTTGAGTTCAGATAAAAGAGTGGGGAGAGTTATGAGAGATAGAGTGAGCAAAAAAACAAACAAAAGAGAGTATTACTTCCTTCAATCCACTGTATTCAGAACCATTCACATTGCAATCTACCATTATGAATCATGATACCATATAATTTTAATCTGACTGACATACTGTATTTAAAAAAAGATACATGCTAAAATCACTGAAGGTTTGTCTTTACCAAAAAGAACTTTGAGAGAAATCACTGGCATATTACAGGTGGAATTTAAATTACACTAAATTTACATGGAAGCCAAGAAGTAGAAATATGCAGATGCAACATGCTTTCAGCATAATGAAACAAATGTACAAAAAAATCTACATAATCAAAATGGTAGTGTTTTTTTAATTAGTATTATTTAAAAAGCATGCATGTCTAAGAAGATTCTTCAAGTAAAATATGGCATTATCTAATAAATCATCTACATTTCAAACTGCCTGATCCACAACCATGTGCCTTTTCATCACACTTTTCATCACACACAATGCATACCCTTTCATAAGGGTCTAAACTACAGACACTCACCGCTGGCTGAAACCAGAGAGTTGGGGGTGGTTGACGGGATAAGACACAGACAAACAGATGAAAGGACTGGTGGTAACTTCCACGAGAAAACACAGCTTTTGAAACACACAGCTTTGAAGACACAAGGAACAACAGTCCCTCATTGAACAGGGAAAAGAAAAGACTTGAGATTAGCCAACAAACAACAGTATCATTTACCAGCGAGCTTTTGCACATGCATGACATACACTAAGACTGCTTTGTGAAGCTGCATATATACGTAGGAGCCACCTGAGGGGGATCAGGCTAATGAGCCCCTAGAACTACGGTAGTTCCTGGTTCATTGACTTCCTCTGTCGGCCGCATGCTGGCACTCCAGCCTACCTGTTACAGGTACCTGCTGTCTGAACAGCGTGAGCATTGCCTGATGTCAATAAGTTGCAATAGTGTTCATGCAAAATATTCCTCTTGTAAGTATTGAGTATAAATAGCCTGTATATTTATGAAAATACATACAGGTATGAATACTATGATGGACCTTTACAGCACACTGCTGTGCTGTGCACACTGAAAACATACAACAACAACAAAAACACACAAGCAGTAATGCTAGTAATGTTTTCCATTTATCACATCAGTATGTAGTTGTGTAGAACAAGCTGTTCATTTGATATGTGTAGTTTTGATGTAAAAATACAATTTTGACAAGAGTTTAATTTGGGATGAAGTGATTTCTTTTTCATGTAGTGCGACATTTTGTAAGATGTGCGTGTGCGTGGTCTTGGCTGTGGTTTTAAGTGTTGATCGAATGAGCCATGGTTTCAGAAATTGCAAAGACAAATCTTTCAGTCTTGTTAGCTGTCCGCAGTTGCCAGGTTGAGGCACAAGGATTCCCAACAGCTAATTAGGAAGTGATCATTACACAATGACAGAGCGGAGAATGAGTGGAGAAGTAATCAGATAAAAGCTTGTCATTAGGAGGGATGCCTTGCAGACTGCTGCATTGTTCACAACAAGCTTGATGCTGCTAGGCATGCTGCAAGTACAGTCACTTTAAAATGGCAAAACCTCTGCTTATTAAAATGTATCAAGGTTATCTTAATGTACATTCTTTGATTGAATATGATTAATCTGCATTCCTTATTTTATGTATTTTAAAAAAAATATCCCTTTTTAAGGCGTATTTTTATGTAAATGTTTACTTTTCTTCAGTTTCATAAAAATTTAATTAATAGCGTGTAGCCACTCTGACAGCAGAATATGTTTATAATTACAACAGGATCAAAATATATATCAAATCTGAAAGAATTGCCCATTGCTTTTCAGGATTCAGGATTTAATGGCCAATAAATGCATGAAATAATCTATGAATGTCCCACATTCCAAAAATAAATAAATAAAGAAAAGAAAAAAGAAAGACCTATAGCCTTATATGTAAAATTTATAATATATAGCCCATCTGTTGGCATTGCCATCAGTGTGTAATCTCTGACTATAGGACTACTGCAGGCTGGACATATTCAGATGGCAGATCTCTGTCAACCTCCAAATGACCTTCAGTATTGTATTGAGAATTGTCTGCCACTGGAATATTTAGAAAGGAGTGTTTCACTAGTTAAAAACTGGGTAGAGGATGGCTCACAAATTGCCAGCGCCAACATGTATAAAATATGTAAAACAGAGATAGGTGTGCCTCATACAAAGGGACCAGTGAGTATAGATACAAGGTAAGTGTTTCTAATACAGTGGTTTGAGACTCGAGAGGTAAAATGGAACAAGGAACTTCAGATGCATTGACTCAATCTTCCCTTCATCAATATCAAATTCTAATGTATATATATCAGTGTTTATTTTTTCTGTAACCAACAAAATTAAATTAGCTTTAAACTGTAATTAACAAAAAGTTTCCTACATCAACCATTTCATGGTACTTCAACAGGTACACAAAGATGAAGACTGCAACCAACATTTACATCTTTAATCTGGCCTTGGCAGATGCCTTGGCCACCAGCACACTGCCATTCCAAAGTGCCAAGTATCTGATGAATACCTGGCCTTTTGGAGAGCTGCTATGTAAAGTGGTCATTGCTATTGACTACTACAACATGTTCACCAGCATCTTCACTCTGACCATGATGAGCGTAGACCGCTACGTTGCAGTGTGCCATCCAGTGAGGGCACTTGATTTCCGAACACCTTTCAAAGCAAAAATCATCAATGTCTGCATCTGGATTCTGTCATCTGCTGTTGGGGTTCCTATTATGGTCATGGCAGTAACTCGTGTGACAGACAAAGGTAAGTGCTTCCAGGAATAATGAGATATTAGCAGGTAAGTTGGCCAGAAGATACACTATATTGCCAAATGTATTGGCTCACCCATCTAAATGATTGTGCACCAGTGCACAAAGCAAGGTCCATAAAGACATGGATGGCAGAGTCTGGTCTGGATGAACTTGACTGGCCTACACAGAGTCCTGACCTCAACCCGATAGAACACCTTTGGGATGAATTAGAGCGGAAACTGAGAGCCAGGCCTTCTCGTCCAACATCAGTATATGACCTCACAAATGCGCTTCTGGAAGAATGGTCAAAAATCC
>JAOYMR010000007.1:10178424-10213433 GCA_025802075.1 Tenebrosternarchus preto | reverse complement strand
ATTAAGAATGGGATGTCACTTAAGCTCATATGTGAGTCAAGGAAGGTGAGCGAATACTTTTGGCAATATAGTGTATACTGCAATAAAAATGGGTTCCACATGATTTTCTTATTAGAGCTATGAAAACTTTAACAATATTGCCCATTTCAGACCTTTGTATCTTTCTCCTTAGGTAAAGTCATCTGCAAGCTGAAATTTCCAGACCCAGACTGGTATTATGACACAGTGACAAAGATTTGTGTGTTCATCTTTGCCTTTGTGGTTCCTGTTCTGGTCATCACAATCTGCTACGGGCTGATGATTGTGCGTCTGAAAAGTGTGCGTCTGCTCTCTGGCTCCAAAGAGAAGGACAGGAACCTGCGGCGCATTACCCGCATGGTGCTGGTGGTGGTGGCAGCCTTTATCATCTGCTGGACGCCCATCCATATTTTTATCATTATCAAGACGGTGTTAGAGATAGACCAGAACCCACTTGTAACTGTCAGTTGGCACTTCTGCATTGCTTTGGGATACATGAACAGCAGCCTAAACCCTGTGCTCTATGCGTTCCTTGATGAAAACTTCAAAAGATGCTTCAGAGAATTCTGCCTGAGCTTCCGCTCAGTGGAACAAAACAAATTTTCCCGGACCCATAATGCCACCCAAGAACCTGCCTCAGTGTGTCAGCCAACTAAGTCTCCAAAGAAGCCCACATGACTAGACCTGGACCAAGTGCTGCCAGGAGGGCTAAGCAGGACCCAGCAGGACCTACAGTCGGAGGACACTCAAATCTCAACCACAGAGTTCTGAGTATTCTTGTAGAAACACAGGTGTTGGTACAGAAAAAAAACACAGCCCCACATAGCCCAGCTTATACACATACATACTGTATCTCACAGAAGTGAGGACACCGCTCACATTTTTGTAAATACTTTATATCATGGGACAACACTGAAGATATGACACTTTGATACAATATAGTCAGTGTACACCAGGGAAGGAAAATGGCTAATTGGGCACAATTTGGCTATTTTCACTTAGGGTTGTACTCACTTATGCTGTGTGTTGAGTTATCTTGAGGGCACAGCAAATTTACACTGTTATATAAGCTGCACACTTACAACTTTACATTGTATCAAAGTCATATCTTCAGTATTGGCCCATGAAAAGATATAATACTAAAATATTTACAAAAATCTGAGGGGTGTACTAACTTTTGTGAGATACTATACCCTACATGGCAAAAGTTTGTGTACATCTCTTCTAATTATTGGGTTTCAGTCATTGCTAACAAGTACTTTAACAATACAAGGAACACAATATAAGGAACAATACTATAATATAAAGAACCTAAACTTTTAGACTCTGTATTTATTTAAACAAATTATAAATACCCTTTCTATTTCAGACAGTATATCACACAATCTCTGATACTTTTCCTCTAGTTTTGCTGGTTCCTTAACATCTGAAACTCTGTGTAGTAGATCAAAGAAATCAATAAACATCCTTTTCCAAAAGTATGATAGATCACCAAAGTTGCTCATGCTGGCAGTGTTGCTGAGTGCTTTGCCAGAAAAAGTAACAAGGAGTGTAAGCACTTGAAAGGCTTGTATACTTTTATCAGCATTACACTGAGAACCAGGCCCTAAGCATATAGCAGCAGGCACTTCAATGTAAAACCAGAAGCAATTGCTGCACTGACAGACTGGTTTTAGAATAAAACAATAACCTATACCCATTCAAAACAACATGTATATCTTTATATATATTGAGCTTCACTGCCAGCTCAATGTACATAGTATATGACCTGTCCATAAGTCACTTCTTAGATCAATAAGTTACTTTGATCTACGCCCTTTCATACGGGCATATACTATATTCTTGAAGCAATTAATGTGAATATTAAAATTAGAAAACAGTATGTATTTGTATTCTGTGTGACAAAATATCATTGGATATTGCCGTGTATTTTAATGTGAATTTGCTGCTAAAGTGATCCCTGGAGTCTTTCAGCATTTACAGTGGAGCAGTAGAGCCTTCATGTGCATTGGTCCATTGCTGTATGATCATATGGTTTCCCTTGTTCTGTGGTGTGCTGCTTTGTGATGCTATGTCCAGTAAGCTTTTAATGCAAGCAGAAAGATCTGTACATAGTTTTATTCTTTCTGAATGCACAACAGAAACTAAACTACAAGTGAAATGATAGTTTGATATTTTACGGTATATACTTTGACGTTTGACATTTTTGTGAATTTATGTAAATGTGTATTAATTTGCAATGGAAAAATGTATTATTTTATCGACCAAAAATATGCTGTTTTACTGAATGTATACTGGCACAAAGATCATATGTGATCTTTGTTGTGAGAATAAATGTAGAGGCAATCTATGAACTGGAGATTGTGAACAGTTCCTGAACAGTCAAAAACAATCTATGAACTGGAGATTGTGAACAGTTCCTGAACAATCAAAAACAATCTATGCAACCAAAACCAATTCGCAAATTAAAAAAAAATAATTTGGCATTAACATAATTATACTTGTACACAGGATAAGATGTTAAATATCACATGCCAATCCAATATAGCTTTACATAGGCTCTAGCAACCACAGCAACTCTTCTCACGGGTCATCAGGTAGGCTCCTTCTTTCACCAGTCCTTCACTGAATTGAGTCCACATCTCTAGGAGGCTCAGCAGTGAAGTCGATTTGCCACCATTTCCATTCTTTCTGTATTTTAACTTGCTTTCCAGGAATCACCTGACCCAATGCCTACTTTTCCACGTTGTACTCGTGCAATAATGTCCTTTAGTTCTAACAATCTCTTATCGACCTGCACCGTCACTCGTGGATTCCTCTTCCTCTTTACTTTTTTAACAGGTGCTGCCACTTTTATTATTGAATCCTTTTATCCTCCTCAAATCATCTCACGACTCACTTTAGCACATTTAAGTTCCTCACCTAAACATGTCAGCAGGAGCTCCAGTACCCCTCTCCCATACCATGCGATGCCACATGAACAACGTGGCACCCCTAGCCGTCTCCTTTTTCATTATTCTCTCCAACATCTCTATCTCGGTAAGTAGGATATTGTACACTGATGGACTATAAGGAAGCAGGCCAAACTGGAGACATCACAATTTTAGTTTAATCAATTCTAACTTAAACCCCATAACCAGCTCTTTGCCATTTAGCGCTGTACTGTACCATCTACCCAAACTTTTAACCAGTCTTTACAGTATAGATGTACACTTTCCTGCACAATTTTTCCTTTAAAAAATTGAGACTAACAGACTATCTAGGTTTAACCTTCTTCCTTCATTTAACTTCTCTAACAATCACACACTAGTTGTCAGTTTGTCATGTCATCCATGTTTGTCCTGACTGGTGGTAGCCAGAAACCATTAGGCAGTTTTTCCCCTCCTACAAAGCCTCTTCATGGCCCTAATTATGATCTCTGTTGGCACTATAAACACTAATGGTGAAATGGTATAACCAGCCATTATGCCCATTTCCAATCTCTGCCAGGAAGTAACAAACTCTCCACATTGAAACGGAACTGAATATCCTCAAATTATCCTTTGACCAGCCTAGTAATCTCATCTGGTACTTGAAAGAATCCAAATGCTTTCCATAAGCGGCACTGGACAAACCACATGGGCTAAATCTAAGAAAAACACGTAGATCCTCACCCTTTGTTTGCATTTTGAATCTGATGACAGATCATACTACAATGTTCCAAATAACATGCAAAACAAGCATTTTGTTTTGAAGTATCAATTAATTTATTCACTTTCAAATATTCTGGCAGCCTCTGTGCCATCACACTGAAACACATCATCCACATTAAGAATAGGCTGAAACTGTTCTGTACCCACATAATTTGTTTCTTTTGGAATAAGAATACCCTGTTCTTTTACACCATTTATAATCTTTTTTCCAGATTCGTTTCTTTTGGAATAAGAATACCCTGTTCTTTTACACCATTTATAACCTTTTTTCCAGATTACTACCATCATCATCCAGAAAAACCTCATGTGAAGATTTTACACTCAATATGACACACCATTAAGTTTCATTTTACACCATCTAATTTCATTTTACCAACTTTTAAACTGCATGATTTCTACTTACTAAACAAGGTCTTTACATAATTTAAAGGATTCTTAAAGAAGGCTGCCCTAGCCATGCTCCTTCTTCTTCCTCCTTTTCCTCAAGACCTCTACTCTTCTTTCACTACGTATCACCACTGCTTTCTAAGTCTTGGATAAATTTGTCTGTACTTTCCCTCATGACTTATCCCTTTTCCTTTAACCTTTCCACCCTACCTTATCTACTGCTGGCCACCTCACCTTTATTCTCAGCCTGATTCTTTCTTCTTTTGCCACTCGTCACCATCGTTCCTCTGGATGACATCAGATACACCTTCCAGTATGTCTGTGCTGGAATTCTCCTCAGTTGTAAACAGAGATACTGATATCCTGCAAACTGTAATGCATCACCTACCACTGGACT
Source organism: Tenebrosternarchus preto (assembly GCA_025802075.1). Taxonomy (NCBI): domain Eukaryota; kingdom Metazoa; phylum Chordata; class Actinopteri; order Gymnotiformes; family Apteronotidae; genus Tenebrosternarchus; species Tenebrosternarchus preto. The sequence continues at coordinate 10,208,939 of JAOYMR010000007.1, read as the reverse complement.
TCAGATGACCGATATGAACAGTTCTGTAATAATTCTCATTCGATGCAGGCCACCTGTAATGTCTCTCAAGCACCACCTCTTTCCTTGATGTCTCCTCAGTCCTTTCACTGACATCACCTTCTTCCATCCACACACACCTGCAGCCTCTTTCCTTCTCCTTTTATCTTAGTTGGCTCTATGTTTAGCTCCTTTCTCATAGTCAAACCCTTTCCAGGATCTGTAGTCGTGTAATCCTCCTGTGAGTCACATTCCACCCCTGCTCTCAGACTCATGGGGTGTTGCCTCTGTCTGTTTCAGTGCAAGTTTGATGGGTTGCATCAACATTGTGGAAACTTGGATGCTGTCGCCATGAATTACTAGCCTTGACAGCCTCACTGGGGTCTATTCCCATTTGTCAACAGTCTTTCAATGTTGCCAGAAGGTCTTTTCCCTGTCAGCTGACCTGTTCATGGCAGCCACTAGGTAAACTAGATACAAAATTATGCTTGGATGAGATATAACATATCCTATGCCAATCCAATAGATGTTCCCATTGGCCCCTACGTAGGCCTCTTCATTTTAGCACACAACATTGCAAGCTCTTATCAAGGGTCATTATGTAGACAATTCTCTTCACTGTTGTTTCACTGAACTGAGTACACAGAACATCCAGAAGTCCTATTGAGAGGCCTGAACAAATCAACAAATCTTGATACCACTATTAGTTTGAAATCATAGCAAAGACCATTTCAAGAAATAAAGCGCCTAAACATCTTTACTTAACACATTCCAGTAGGATCTGTCAAACTGTTTCAGCTGCACTACATGTGCAGTTGGGAAAGAAAAAAAAATCTAGAGTGCAAAGAAGTGCTTTTAACAGTTACAGCCTGAAATAAAAAAACAAGGATCCATCCATGCATGCATATCGTTAAAGTACTTCTATTAGTGCCGTTATATAACGAGCATGTCAAAGGAGGGAGCCTGCTGCACTAAATGACACTGCTGCACCTCTCTCCAGTAGCAGGGCTAAAACCTGCCTGCCACCTTCGTATATCCTTTATTAGCCATTCCAGCAGTAATGTCAGTGCAATCTCTGGGAGCAGGCAGGAATTAAATGACAGCATTATTGGGTCTTTTTTTTAATCTCTGAATAGACAGATGGAAACAAAGTTTTTAGTGTAAATCTCAATTAAAAGGGAACAATGCCTAAAAAGAAGACATTTTCACTTACTTCTTAGGCCCTATAACACTATTTTCAGACGATAATATGCTTAAACTCGCAGAATTCTTCAGTTTCAAAGCTTAAACAGCTGTGTTGTGCAATACCACCTCAGAACATTTTTCCTCATTTTGAATAGTAGTCTTCATAATCAGAAAAATGCTGGCATTTCGATTGCTCAAGATGAAACAATTAGTTTGCCATCACTACAAGAACAAAACCAGTTACATATGATACAGAAGTGTAGATTTTTTTCCATGGACCAAACCTCCAACTGCACAATGGTGATGTGAAGGCAAATCAGACGAGACTGTTCATTTTGAGAAATGTGCAAAACATTCTCAGGAATTCCAAAGTCAATATCAAATGGTAATTAGTAATTCAGGTCTTTTAAAACAATTAACTAAAATTGGACATTTCTTTAACTAGATCAGAAATTGACAGCACGTTTGGTCAAAGGCAAACCCATTCCCCCTAGATCATATAAACACATCATTTCTCTCTCAGCAAAGTGAGTGATGCTCTTATAATGGTAGTTGTCTAGTTTGCAGTGACAAATGAGAACTCAGGAAAGACTTAAAACTTTTATTACCCTTCCCACATGGCCAGCACATCTGGGATGCAATCAAACATTTGTATTTGCATTTGGAACAGCTATATACTGCAAATTTACAGGAATATGAAAATTCTTTTTTCTGTAAATAACATCACAGCTGCAGCCACTGCACACTTATTGCTCTGACCAAAATGTGAACATTTAAAATTCAATTGTAGGGAACTTTCTAAAAGACCTCCTAAACTATTAAATCACTTCTTATTACATACATGCATATCCTCACACACAACTGGCACTCCCCACAATTCGTACTAGTGATCCTTCTTAAAAAGAATTAAGAAAAAGAAGCAAAAACTAGTTTTAAAAAAATAGTCTCTTTGATCATGATCTACCGGAACATATCCAGTGAACGTCTGAATTCTCCACAAACTGGAAGAAAAGTTTAATTAGATGAGACCCACCCATCTCGACCAACTGGCTGGCTTAATTCAGTACAAGACGTCTTAGCACCCCTAGATTTCCCCTATCCCAGATCAAGCTACGCCTTTACAGTTATCACAGACACAGTAGTGCAGCTCAACTCCTATGCATTTTGATTTAACATCAGCTCTCTTGCTTGTCTTTGACCAGCAAGACTGTATGCTGCCCCCCGCTGGAAGCTGAGAGAACTACCCGGTTCTCCAGTTGTTTGCCTGACATTTCCACTGGACTCCATAGATCTTCCTCCTCCCCTGTGCCCAGCTGCAGGTTGGTGCCCATACCCCAAGCAAACACAGCACCTACAAAATGAGTGTATATGCATGTGTACAGAAAGCAACAGGACTCTCCCCATTTCACACTTTTGCCCAACGTCCAAAAGGAGTTTCTTTATAGGCATAATGGTAAGAGTATTTAATGGTAAGCAAGAAGTAAAACAATAAGATTCACGATCAAGTTACCACTAAGAACATTATAAAAAAAGTAATATATACTTCTGAATGATTCCATGAGATCAAACTTTTTGAGCACTGAACAAACATTGAAAGGTTCTTCCAATTTTGGTTGTTTGAGTAGGACAGCAGAAAACCCAGACTCTGAACACAATTGCCTCCTGAGCCATCATGTGGGGTAAACTGGAAAGTAGTGTCTACTTACAAAAAAAAAGACTGCTACAGAATGTTCTGCTACAAATGTTATGCAGGTTAAAAGAGGAAAGCTATTTACATCCACTCACCTTGTTTAGTGACGGCGTAGCTCACAGACGCTCCACAGGCTACCACAGAGACGTTGCTGAGCCCTGTGAGTGGTGTGGGCTCACTCTTTTCTTCAACACCCTCTCCCAGGCCCAGACGCCCATACTCAGCCCGACCCAGACTGTACACCTGCCCTGGGAGTGATGGCCTCACTTTAGTAATTAAGATACTGCTATTTTTCTGCATGAACAGATGTAACAATTACTGCTGGTGATCAGACAGACATATAGCATTTGTTTTACAAATGGTTTAAAAAAAATAAAACCACCGATAGAAAAACGTATGTTGATATCTAGAACCACCCTGGAAGGTAACTGGTTCTAGACTATTCTCAAGAATTAAGAGGGCCGTAGAAAAGTAGCCGGTTATGGAAAGAGTACAAAAAGATCTATAAATTCAATTTAGCTAGTGTGAAAAGTATGTTATGAGATATTTTCCTTGATTGTATGGATTTGTTAAGTCACCAGCACACTTGATTTAACATAATGAACTGCATAACCAAATGAATGGATTGGCTGTTATTGGCATTAGATGACTACAAGTAATACTTCTATGAAGAAAGATTTGGAAATGTGTAAACTAACATTCACTACATTATTAGTAACATTGTATTGATTGTTATTTGTTTTTATTAAAACACTGACCAGATAATTAGCCTTTAAAAATGTATAGTACTATACATAACAGAAAGTTTTATAGAACATAATGGGTCAAAACATCTATCCAGTATATGGGATACATCAGCATCTACAAAATTCTGTTGAGATTAATCAAAGCTGGCTCAATTACTTATTAAATATAAGAATGATTATTATAGGCATACATTTCCATCTATTACACTGATTGTTTAAACCATTTGTTCAATAACTGAACACAAAGGGAGAAAAAAATGACATGAAATAAACTGGATCACATTTCAGGAGTCTATGCAGAAACTCAAAACTGTATTCCAGTATACAATTTTAATAACCACCAACCAATCACACGTTATTTGCAAATCTGTGCCGTTGTGAATGTGCATTTACCTTCCGAATCCAAGCAGAGCGTGTGGTGCTGTCCTCCAGAGAAACCTATCCAGGAAGTGGTAGAGTTCTTGAAGGCAGTGAGCTTTGTAGGAACAAAGCATGGGTTTGTACTTTGGGTACCTTCAAAACAAAAAACAGTACAGAAACAGTTTATCACTGTTCAAAAATAATTTATATTAAAACACAAACATGGTCTGAAGAGCAAACTATAGTTCTGGGTAGTGATCAAAGATATGTAGCCCAGAAATGCCTCAAATTGTGCATGGTTTGTTCTGTGACATGTTCTACCAAACGAACAGTAAAATGTAAATATGGTTTTAATTATAAAATAATTATCATTTGATTCCAGTGGATCCAAACTTAATTCCACTTTGAACCAACCTAATCTTTCTTTAAAATAAAGATCTCCACTTACCCAGCTGGTGATAGTTAGAGAGGCCAAAGCCATAGATGTGACCATCCTGAGCTACTGCGAAAGTGAAGTATGCCCCGCAGAACACATCCGTAAAGTGGACCTTCCCTCGAGGCCTCACCACGACCATCTGGGGCTCCAGCAACCTCACTGTAAGGATGAAGACTAAACCTTAAGCAGCTCTGGGAGGGACAGTCCCCTACACCTTTGTGTGCTCCACACATCTCACGCAGTCGTCAAATCTGGCAACACATACTTAACCCCTTCCTGCCACCTCGGTTGGCAAAGCACTCCGGCACTCTGCCCAGTTGGCCCTGCTCTCCACAACCCGAGGTGTAAAGGTCTCCATTCTGAGTGAGCATCACCAGATGGTCATTGCCTTATTTGGGGAACAGCAGAGGTTTTTCCATTAGTTACAAGAATCTCATGACACTACTACCACGACAACAAGCAGAAACCTCACCTGAAGCAATTTTAATCACAGGCTTGTCTATGTGGATTTTGACAGGTAGGGTACATTTTTTCATAGGCTCAATAAGGCCAATGACACCACTGTTATCCTGCAATAGAAGAAATGGGTTTTTTTCCTCAACACAATATATGTACATTTTATTTGTGTTCAAGGTTACACACTGAGTCAGGAAGTCTTATGGACAGATGGGGGAAAAAAAATAAAATAAAAATAATAATAATAATAATAATAATAATAAACACTCACCCTGAAGGAGCCCCAGAGAAACACTGCTCCCTCTTCTGTGAGTGCAGCAGTGTGACTGTCCCCTGCAGACACCTGCACCACCTTTTCTGCTAACTCCACCTTCCCTGGCACCATCTCAGAACTTTCCTCTGCTGTATTCCTGCCCAGAGCCCCCTCATCGTTACAACCAAATGTGTAGATCTGCAACAGGGTGCAAAATAAGCATAGAGAGCAAGAAAAATATGAATGACGGCTTTTACTTAAAGAAAAGCACGAGCTCCGAATAGTGATATTCAGAAAAACTTACATTTCCTGTGTTGCTGAGACACACTGTGTGCATGCCCCCAGCCACCACCTGCACAATACCCTCCGGTAGAGTCACCAGAGCAGGCTTCTTCCTCTCCAGCACATCCTCTCCCAGACCAAGCTGACCAACGTCACCCTGCCCAACAACCAGGACCACTCCTTTCTCTTGCCCATGACTCTTGTGGGAAACTGCACTCAGACATACATACACCCACACACACAGTTATGAATGACCAGCATGCCCCCCCCCCCATGATAAATAATGAATATTAATACAAGAGCCTATTCTTTGTAAGTAAATAACAAGAATCTCAAGAAAAATGTCTGCCATTACCTTTGAGTTTTTTCAGAGATGCAGAGCTCTCCGTCTCACTCTCTTTTTGCCTCTTTGCAGCTTTTTTTGCAGGCATTGCAGCTCCAAACCTTAAAAAGATGCAAACATCAACACACACGGATTAAACATTTTTTGTTCAACAAACATGGCCACAATTAAATGAAGAGACCAAACTCATCAACACGGTTTTACTTGACTGTTACCAACACACATACCACACACATTTTGTGGATGTAATATATTGTAAATAATTATTTTTAATACAACGTGGTATATGGCAAAGCACTGTAGCAACTTCACCTACCGTACTTACAAACTAGCTTTTGATCGAAGAAAACCAACTCTCTCCCTCTTACCAAAGTCGCTTTATTTGCACATCACAGGAAGGGCATGTCTCGTTTCACAGCACGTCTGTGTTGCTTTGAAGTGCCCACTAAAATTAGTTTAGGTTAGCTAACTTAAGATAGCTAGCTCGTTAATCATTCTTGCTTGGAAGTCGACTTCCCAGACGGACCTATATACTAAATTATATATATATTATGCTTTAAAAGTGTTCAACTTCACGAAAAACAGTCGAGGCGTTACTGGCAAGAAGCAAATTTAAAGTTCAATTGTGCCATTGATTGAGTGCAGCTGTTGCACGCGACCGAGACATGCTGACATGTTTTGGCAAGAGGTTTTCTGCAACATGATCGACATGCACCAATGTTGTACTGAAAATCACAGGCATATGTAGCTAACTAGATAAAAAAAAAAATCAATTTTGCGTGGTTGTGGGTTTGTTTGAGCAACGCTGAAAAACGAATGCGAGGGGCAAACGATTTGTAGAAGGAGCGGCATTCAGTTCCTAGTTCAAACTGACCCCGCTAAATTTTTAAACGGAACCAACCATTGAACCATCGAGGTGGATGGATACTTCACTATAGCCGGGATAATTTGATTCAAAGTCCTCTCTTATATACACCAGATAGTTATGTATAACTCGCTAGGTAGCTATATGAAACACTACAGCAAACACTCTAATAACAGCAGATTATTAGCTAGATTAGCTACATTTAGCTGGATAGCTAGGAAACCGCTAGCTTGCTACTTAACGTGAGCTAACGTTAGCTATGCTAGCTAGGTTTCTAAATCCCAAATCGAGGAAACAAAAACCTTAAAGAAAAAAAAAGACTATTACCACTTTAGCTGACAGCGGTTGGCATGCTTCTTGCTTAGTGTCTTACCTTCAGAATCAGATGCAAATCTATAACAGGATAATTTTCTTGACCACGCGATGACAACACACGTCCCTGCCTAGATTACTTTAAACAGGGCTTCTCTAGAAAAATTCACGCTTTCAGCGCCCTTGTTCTTCGTTGTAAAGCTTCACTTCAGTCAATGGTAAATAGCACCATCTAGTGTTATGGCGGGGGAACTGCGAACCAATCCTCGCCTCGCACATATCCAGCGCACCCGTATGAGGTATTCTAAGTCCCTAACGCCTTGTTTCACACGTGATGAGTGGAGCGTCTGGTGAGTCCCGAGGACTGGGTTTGCAAAGTGTCATATTAGCACTGGTTAGCACTGAAATGTAGGTAATGTAATATGCCATTATATATGCCATTATAACAGGGCGTCATTTTTTTTATATATCCGAAGTGTGTATTTACCTCAGGCCCATGACGTGGATACAGCTGACGATTGAAGATGAGGTCCTCCAAGCCTCATACAGGCTGTAGACCCATGAGCCAAACTTGCACATCACCAGGCTTCATTTCATGTCGTGTAGAAAGTACATCTCATAGTAGGGGGAGTTAAGATTTAGGAAATAACTACTGGAGATGTTGTAATAGTAAATAATACTTACATGTCTTCAACACGGACAAAAGATTCCGATCCTTTAGAAACGTAAGTGTATTTAATACCGTTTCATTTCGTGCAGTCTCTTGGCTATGATGAGCGTTTCATTCTGTGCGTGGCTAATTGAAAATCGAATCTAATTCTGCCAAGTCACCTTTTGCAAACATTAATTACACGCCCGAATGCTATATCAAACATAAATGTAATTACCGTTGGGGACATGTCACCATCACCTTTTGAATGTGTACGGTGTAAATATAACATATTTATAACATGTTTATATAAATCACCTTGCTGCAGATAATCACAAAACGATCGTGCTTTTGTCACACGACTTCGAGAAGATAAACGCAGCACAACTGACATTCCGTGAAACGAAACAAATAATTTTTAATCATATATAAACAGCGGCACTATAAATATTTTAATCCATACTTCTTGCATTATTCAACGGCGATAGTCTTAACAAACTCGGCCATAAAAGCTTTCGCGAATCTCTTCTTCAGTCCCAGCGCTGTTTTTTTTTTCAGTGAACGCGCGATGGCTTAAAGGGAACGAAATTTTGATGATGCTTTTGAACATGGTAGCATGTGCTTTCGACTTTTGAGTTCTATAACATATTTCTGTGACGAAAAAAAAAAAAGAAATTAGACCAGAAAAAACTATTTGTAAGCATTTTAATTTAGATTTAGGGATGACATCTAAACAGAAAAAATACTGTCAGTTTCTAAATGTTCACATATAATCAAAAGCCAAAACAAAAGTGGCTGCAATATTACATTAACATGGAAGAAATACATTAACATGTACCCATTCTTGCAGTGTTAGATTATACACCAATATTTTGTGCTTAAAAAAATAGCAACCTATTTAACTTTTAATATATTTAAAATGTTTCCAAATAAAAGGAAGACAAGATATGCACATCAGTCAGTTTAATCTAGACAATAGATCTGTACAGCAGAGTATATTCTATTATTCTACTGGCCATAAACATTAAAAAGGAAAAAAAGAAAAAAATGTTCCTTCCAAAATAAACTCCCTGTCGACAATTATTCTATAAAAACTTTACTCATAGTGCTTTATCAATGCTTCTTCTGTCCCTGGCTTTCCTTTAAAAGCCTAAATATTTATTATTTATTCTTATTCAGACATGTATGCAGTCATATCCTTCAGAAACATGATTTATATATTGTACTTTAATGAAATGGCTGAACCGTGTGTAATTAAAAAAAAGGATCATATATTGTGGTTATATTTTAGATTAAAACCATGATATGACCAAAGGCTAAAACTAGTGTCTGGACAAAAAGTAGTGAAAAAGAAAAGGCCAGCTTCTCACCCTTCTCCATTCTAACAGTGAGCGCTAAAAGAAGGGCAGGTCTGCATGAGAGAGTAGGAATAAAGGTGGCCAATTCACACAAATTTAACATTACATCATAAAACCTTGTGCATCACAATTTCTAATTATAACTTTCCAAAGAATCAGTCTAAGAGAAATGTACAGCATTCTATACACACATACACAAACACCCCCATGTTTATCCATACAGTCTTATCTCGCCCTTCTCTGCTCAGTCACGCTCAGTAACTAACATGTATTATTACTGTATTTATTATCATCATCATTCTTATTACTATTATTTGTTAAGGTTATTACATTTCCCTAAAAGGAAATGGACTGTGTAATACCAAGTATAAGCAGAAAAAGGCCATTCAAGACCTTTCTTTTTCCTCCAAGGGCAGAGGCATGTCAGCAAAGGGGATCAGCTGCTGAGGAGCAGCATGGATTATGTCTCCTGATGGCAGACTCTCTACACACCACTTCATCAGCTCTGTGGCTCTGGCTTGACATGTTTGTCTCCCTCCAGTGGCTGGGAGAAACACTGTTTGTCCTGCAGTTCTTAGCCCTCACAGGCACCATATTTACACGAGGGCAGACAACTTTGTTGTGGGTTTCTGTACAGTACATTCACTGAGAGGCTTGTCTGTCAGGGCACGCAAACAGCCAGAGGCTGAGCACAGGATACGCAACAGTTTCTCTCACTGCCTCCAGCGCTGAAGAAGCGCTTCACTGTCCAGCCAAAAGATTGATGTTAAGGGCGATGGAACCTGGGAATTAAAACAAGCAAAAAGAAATGGAAAAACTTTTAAAGCAATTGTCTTTAAGTAAGAAACCAAAAATAGCATTAGGTATGCGTTCTTTACCTTGTATAAATTCTACTCTCTTCATGGACTTCCATCTCAGAGCTTTTGAACTCGTTGAGCTCCTTTCTGATTGCAGCCTAGAAAAGCCCCACAAGGTTAAGGAGGAGACGAACAGACAGTGGTGACGCACTCCACATTTCCAACGGAAATCTGAATGTGAAATAATTCGAAACTTGCCGCAGTACCTTGTCAGCGGGTGTGAGCTTGGTCCATGGTTTGTCGGCCCGTCGGTCGTAGTCTTGAGCGAGTGTGACTTCCACATACTCATGGAAGCGCAGAATCTTTCTGGCTTGGAGCTCAGCAACCGTGGGCCTTTGACTTAACTGTGGAACGGGACATGATTGCTTACGTGTACCAGCATACACCTGGGCTTGCAGATGCTTTTTTACTGAAGTAAGATAACGACAACAACCTGCACTGCGTTCAGCGTTTAGCTAATATGATGTAGCTTTTACACCTTTGTTAGATACAGCAGATTCATCCAGTTAATGAGTGGCTAAATGTATGTGGATCAACATCAGAATCTAATAATAGAAAATATCAGAAATGGCTGTTTTCACGCTGAATAACAAATAATCCATAGCAATTAGAAGATAAACTGCTGAATTGTACCTTTCTGGTGAGCCTGCGTTTGATCTCCCGAACCTCGGCCTGTCGATCTGCTTCATTCTTGGCTGAAAGGAAATGAGATATGAAATGAAATGTGTAATTTGTCTCACTTTGGCCTGATTCATATGAAAGCAAATAAGCAAAGACACACATAGTGCCAACACTGAAACAGAGTTGAACACTTTCCAGTCTGAATTTCAACAAGCTCAGAGGTCATAATAAAAAACAATACTGTGTTATTCTACAAGCATTACTAAAGTCTTAGGAGTGCACACTGACTGAGGAAAGAGAGGTTTTACTGAGCAGGAGAGTTCAAACCACACACGTGGACGTAAAACGGATGAAGCTAACGAGCCTTCCTGCCACTGACTAGATGTAAGCATGTGTTAGTGCAGGACGGCATGGCTACGAGACACTCACGCTGCAGAATGTTCCTCTGTTCCAGTTCCTCTGCGGTGGGCCTCTGGCTCAGCCGTCTACATGCAAACATTTACATTTACTGCATTTGGCATGTGCCCTTATTCAGTGACTTATAGATAATCAACATTAGTCCATTTGCTCCATTGGGAATCAAGCCCATGTATGCATGTGTGTAAAACATGTATATTATATATAAACATGCATGTGTGTAGGTGAGAAGGGCCAGTACCGTGTGAGTGCTGTGCCGATCTGAGTGCGAATAGCTTCCCACTGTTCTTTGCTCTGCCAGGACAGACCTGTGGGCTCCGCCCCCCTGGCCGGCCTCTCAGCAACCTGCCTGTCCGGGGCAGAGGGCCGGCTGCTTAACTTTAGAGCCAAAGTGTCCTTCCTCTTCACCCTGCTGGCCAGCGCACCTGCACAGAGTCAGCGGCAAGGCAAGATTTATGGATCTTACTGTTCCATGAGCATATGCATGTATCGAATGGCAAAACCCACACTGCCAATGACCAAAATGTTTCCATTTAAAAGACACAGACATGTAAGTCACATACCATGTCTTAACGTGCAAAGAATTCATCCAATCTGCATGGCAACTTCCTGTGTTCAGTGAACTCAAAACGACACTTATTTGGCTGTACTATAGCATATCCTGAATGCACACAGCTCAGTGATCCACAGAGTACAACGCAAAAGGAAAAGCACTGTGTACTTACTGGGTGGCTCCTCGTCCTCTTCGTCTTCGTCCGATTCTTCATCCTTGTAGAGCACGGGCCCATCGGAGTCGCTCTCCTCAGCTTGCTGGTCTTCCTCTCCCTCATCATCCTCGCTGCTATCGGGCCCCTCGGGGACAACCGTGATGGCCAGGTCTCCCACCAGACACCTGCGGCTGCGCGGCTCGAGCTCCGGCTGTATCTGTGGGGGAGGCAGGTGTTCAGGAGGTGGCTCATCATCTTCCTCCTCCTCTTCCTCCTCCTCTTCTTCCTCTTCTTCTTCCTCGTCCTCATCTTCTTCCTCTTCCTCCTCATCAGAGTAGTCATCCTCTGCCCTGAAGGGTAAAAACCAGCCCCCAAAACAAAGGTAAATAAAAAAGTCTACACAATGGTTTCATATCACAAATGAATACAACACCCAAGAGCCATTAATATATGCTCTTATGTAGCTTCCTTGCCTTTACTGTACTGGTTGAATATTTATTTTATATTGGAGTTTGATTTGTGTGAGGTGCCATAACTAAGCAGCTAATACCTCTGCCAAAATAACTCCAAAAATACAATAATTATTTTCTCATACATAGCACATTAATGAGATTAGGCTAGATGTCCTGACAGTCTCACTGATATGTCTGAGCCACTTGTTAGTCTTGTTAGCATTGGCAGTAGCACTTGTGTTGGGCACTCACACTTTGAGAGGCTGGATGGTGACCGGCAGTGGTCGAGCTCCCTGGTACTCCGGGGGAGTCTCAAACAGCAGCGAATGCGCACGCTGGGAGCTGTCTGGGTGAGGGAGGGCAGGTCCAGGGCTACTCAGTGCCCGCTGGATCATAATGTGCAGGGGCACGGGGGCTTGACGGACGGGGGATTCCTCCAGTGGGCTGGGGGGGTCGAAATGGACAGGTAGTGGCTGGGGCAGTGGGTGGGGATAGGAGTGTTGATGCAGGAGATGATGGGCGTGGCTGCGAGGAGGGGAGGGTGGGATATGCGTTGGGAGAGGTGGGGATGGGGGTGGTGGGGGTAGAGGGAACCCCCCGGGGATGTTGGCCCTATCTTCAGGGGACAGCACAGAGGGCAGGGACGAGATTGGCAGGGTGGGATCTTCAGTGTTGCGTTTCGTGACCGGGGTGGTTCTCTTTGGGGGCATCGGCGGGGACGGCTTGGCTGGCACTAGGTTGGAGCCTCCAGTCAACTGTCCAAGCTCAGCTGGAGAAGGGCAGAAGGTAACGTCAAGGGTCTGGACAGCTGTAGTAAGAGCCTAGATGACCACATTACAACATCATAAGCTTACAATCGTTGGTCATTCAATAAGCCTCCAATATCAAACTCAAGTACACTGGCTATGAAAGGATTTCTCTGGCAGAATAAAGCAACAAAAATGTACAATAGTAAGGAAACACATGCTTGGGTAATTAATCTAGATTCTGTGACCATCACGTTCTGCACGTCTGTGAGGCAGGACACAGTGCACATTCACCTGCCACAGATACTATGCGAGTCTAACATGCTTCATGTAATGAAGACCTCAGTACAGTCGTGAAACACGCGTAAAGCCACAGCCAGAGGAACTAGGCCTTTTGCAGGAACAGCATGCATCCTTTTCAGATCTTCACGTCTCTGAAATTAACATCACTGCTTGCAATCAAGCAGAGTACGTTACTGAAACGGTCAGACTGCAACGTGGTACTGAAGGACTTGTACTGAACTTTCAGCTTAACCCAAGTGGCCTGTGACCCTTCAGCATGCAATGTGATCTACTGCACGTATTTGCCATTCATTGAATCTCGCCGCTCGCTGTGGAACAGATGCTGGGTGGATTAGCTGGTTGTCGGCAGCTGCTGCCGCCCTGCCGCTGCTCCAGAGGGAACAGTCCTGCTGCGCTGGTGGGGGCCACACAGGGCTCTTGCAGCACTACATGCCCTTTATAATGTACTGCTAACAGAGTGGCACAGTACCGCTCACGTGCTGCTGATTTAGTGCCACAGACATGCAGCTTAGCAGGAGCACAGAGAAAGAGAGAGGGAGAGAGGGAGGGAGAGAGAGAAAGAGAGAGAGAGAGAGAGAGAGAGAGAGAGGGAGGGAAAGAGAGGGAAAGAGAGAAAGAAAAAAAAAAGCATTACACAAAAGAAGTGGGGCACTCTAGCCACTGCATGTTAGTCCAGCTGGTCAGCCAGAGCTAAGGGCATGCGGTGGTGGCACAGGTGAGGAAGATGATGCCAGCACACTGAGCAGACAGACAGCATGTCAGACGGGCAGCACGGCTGCGGCGACAGGCGTGGCCTTGGCGTTACCTGCACGCACGCCTCCTGCCCGCCGGCACAGGTAGACTGGCAGGGACAGGTAGACGTCATAGTCGCCCTCGCGCTTCCAACAGGACCAGTAGAGGGGAAAGGGGTCGCCCCCGTGCAGGGTGGTGGCTGGCAGGGGTAAGAAACCATCCCGCAGGGGTCAAACACCAGCCACTGGGTACTAAACCCACTTGTATATGACCAAACTCAGCATAAATATCCATAAATTATATCGCACGGGCTTATGTAAGGATTAGTCTTAATGAGATGTACAAATTAAGCGTAGTTAAGGCCAGTGTAATTTGGCTGAAGAAGGTGAGCGTTTTGTAGTGCTGTAACTTACAGCAAGTTTAAAACATTGAAGAACTCATCAAACATGGCTTTGTGCAGTTGCTCTCAAAAAATCTTGCTAAGATTCTGCTTATAAATGCTTATGAGTCTGGTGAAAGCTCTTTTAAGAAGTAAAATCTAGTCTTTCAGACTGAACAGAAAACAGTGTCAATGTGATCCAGGACATTGGGATCTAAAGCTCCAACACAATATGCCAGTTCAGATACTTCCGGTGACCTGCAGGGGGCAGCGTGGACACACGTCCAATCAATGCTTGGCAAAACCTAGTGATCTGAAACTGCTACTGGTCCCAGACACAATAAAGCATGCATCACTGGTAAACTCTACCTCAATGTTACCATCAGCATAGCAATATACTGCTAGTAATTCATACCATAATTCTATTTTAAATTGAGCAATTTTCAGTAGCAATTCTCATAAAAAATTAATGCTTTTGACAGGAGAGCATTGATCTACTGTGCATAATTTTTCATTAGTTATCCAACAACTGCCATCTTTTGGTTTGGTAACAGATGGCATGATGTTTTCACGCAAGCAGTCTATCATACTACATGATGTTACTATCAGATGTAGTATGATACAGTAAATGTTAGTACCATCATTATATCACAGTAATGCAAATTTCACAAACCAATAAAGTGCAGAATATAAGCACAAACTAAGCTCCAAGTGGCGAGTTACAATAACCAGAGTCAAGTTCAAAGATGAAATGGCGCATTGTAATAAACGGTCACGTTCAAACATGGGCATGTGGTGGTCTGTAGCTTTTAACAGGTTACCTACAAAGATTTAATGTCAGTTATTTATGAGCAATAAGGGGACAAACGAACCAAGTGAATTATGTAAGGACTAACTGGGACAAACGGGGGTTTTCTTTCCTGGAGATATTGTTCAAGGTGTCAAACCTGAAAACATTTATGGCTTAGATGAAGACCTTTTGGGAAATATGAAGAGCATTAGTGATTCTTGCACCTTGGAACCTCCTAAACCTCAACCATCAGTGGAGCATCTCTATACAGGTAGTGATGCATGTTTTATCCTTCACAATCCATGTTTACAAACTTGTCCAAGACACATACACACAACAAATGTATGAGAACACCAGGCAACTCTACTGCACGCTCCTTTAACCACCATGTTATTAAGTTTATGTGTAGATGCCTCAGGACAGACATCAAGCTTAGCCTAAACACAGTCTGTGAGGTACATGAAAATAAAGCAGGTGCCCCAACAAAGCAGGCATGCCTAAATTGTGTCATGGAGATCATTTAGGCAGTTCCATCGCATACAAATTCACACCAAATACAAATTGCACATGACGTTTTAAAGCTTATGACTCCTGGACCATTGCTTAGTTCTCATCCTGGACTGCTGGCCCAAAATGTTCAGCACTTCCAGATGAAAGTACTAATTCAAAACAGCAAACAACAACAACAACAACAACAACAACAACAGCAGCAGCAGCAGGAGCAGCACTACAGCAGAAACCTGCCTACCAAGCCCAGGTTCATTAGACGTAATGCTGCATTAGAACAGAAGGATGCCAGGAAAGAGAAGTGCTTGAGTCCTGTTAAAAATGATCAACCACACTTGAAAGGCCTGGAATGCAAAGATAATGGCAAATGTGGTTTATCGGAACCTATTGGAGTCTGGAGTATGTAGTCCGTGAATGTAGTCTTTCCTGAGAACAAACCATGAAGCTACATGCACATCATCTGTTCAGCCTTTTGGGTTCACGGCAGACAGCAAGCAGCAGTGCGCACTCACCCAGCATGGCGGGATTGGTGGTGCGGTTCAGTGGCTTGGGTGGAGGGAGCGGGGGCTGTTTGATGTG
Source organism: Tenebrosternarchus preto (assembly GCA_025802075.1). Lineage (NCBI taxonomy): Eukaryota > Metazoa > Chordata > Actinopteri > Gymnotiformes > Apteronotidae > Tenebrosternarchus > Tenebrosternarchus preto. Next base: position 10,192,917 of record JAOYMR010000007.1, on the reverse strand, counting down.
CTGGGTCAGGCCCGTGGCCGAGGAGGAGGGGAGAGGCACCCCTCCGGACGCCGGCATGTTGGCCCCGCCGGCCGACGAGCTCCGCAGGGGTTTGCCAGCACCGCTGGTGGCCGAGGACGGCGGCGAGCTGGATGAAGCGGGGGAGGAGGAGGAGTAGGAAGCAGCGGGGCTGTGGAGGGGTGTTCGGGGAGAGCTCTCCATGCCAGGCTCGGGGGTGGAGCTCATCAGCCACTTGGGAGGCTGAATGGACTGCTTAGGCGGCAGGGGCTCTCGCAGGGTGTCCCTCGGTGCCTCCAGGTCCGGGACATAGTGACTGCTGTCTGATTCTATGGGAACACACACAAACACAAAGAAGATGTGATAAATGTGATGAATCAGAATGCCACTAGGCCTGAGAGTGCTGCTAACAAGTGTTCTGTAAGCTCTTCTCAGTAACGAAGTATTTCCTAAACAATTAAACCAGGGCCACAGTCATCAGCAGCAAACAACCAAATCTAGGAGCCCATCTCATCTATCCTTCCAGGATGTTTGAGCTGTGCTGCTGAGTTGTGTTATCATTTCCATGCCATTCGCCTGCATGCTTGTTCTTAATCAGCTGTGGGAGATAAACAAGCTGCTATAACCACCTCCCTCTGTCTCTTCTCCACCACCCCTCCCGTCTTACTTCCTCTCCATTCTTCAAAGCTGACATTTTAAGCTCAGGGTTATTTACAGCCAGCGTATCACTCCAAGACACCGGCCGCAGAGGTAAATGGGTCAGAGAAGAAAGGGTAGCCAGTGGAACGAGTAAAAAGACGAGTTAAAACTAAATCAAACTGCTCAGATTCCTACGTCAACAATTAAGGTTAATGTTGGAGTACTGGTGAAACTGTTCAAATTCCGAATAGAACAGACTATTAGTAGAAAATTCATCCCCAAAGGGGGTTTCTGGCTAAAATGAAAATGTTCATTCTAAAGAGGTTGGAGTTGAATTGACGGCAGTGTGTTAATTAGGAGGGAAAGAGAATAAAGCTGAGCTGTCCCTCCCCTGTTCCTAAATAAGAACCCTAGCTGGAGCAGGGCCCCGGGGAGCACAGCCGCTCTCCTCTCCAGCACGGCCAGAAGAAGATCTGCAAAAGCGCTGGCAGAAAAATGGGCACCTCAGATAGGAGGAAGCCGAGGAGCTGGAAGGAGGATGAGAAAAGCTCACCCCAGTCACCACGCCTTCCCCTGCCCTCCTCCGCTGACGAGTGGCGGGGAAGGGTGGGCTTCCAATCGGCCTCGGGACGCGTCCTGCGCCCGTCCTCCGACGGCGCTTTGGTCAGGCCGGGCCTCTTCTCCACGTCGCCGTGAGATCTGCCTCCACGTCTCGCCTCCTCCACTTGCCACCCAAGGCTGAGCTTCCACTCGTCGCCGCCGGTCCGGCCGCCTCTCCTACCATCGTCCTGGCCAGAGGCTCGGACCGCAAGCGCGCTGCGGCGCTCCCCGTCAGAGGGGGCGCGAACCCTGCGGTCCTCCGGCTGGGGCAGCCAGGCCTGGTTCACCCTGAATTCCGACTCGGATGGAGGCCTGACGGGCTCGAGTCCACGGCTTCCACTGCCGCAGCTGCCCCCTACAGGCAGCGTGTGCCCATTCTTCACATAGGGTGGCTTGGGGCCATGGATCTCATCCGTCTCTGTGACAGTAAATGAAGAAACCACATAAGCAGGTAGTTACAGAAGGTGATGAGATCAATAAAAGAACAGAATAAGGGGTATATGGGAATATCATTGTACAGGCATCTCTGCGGACCTCCACGAGATGACTTCACAAAAGGTTTTTAAATAGATATCAGGATTACTCCTTCTAAATCAGGTTGGAGAAAGGTGGAGAAGGCTTCTGAAGCTCCAAGCCAACTGGAGGCAGGGAACAAGAGCAGGTTGTCTGTTTTAGTGTGGTTCAGAACAGCTCTCAGATAAACGGGCCTCCACAGCGGTGAAGGGCATGACTTTCAAAGCTTATTGCTGCAGGGCACAATTTGCTCCACTTTTCTCAACTCAAGAAAAATGACACGTCACTTCCCTTCCAAAATACGAAGTTAGACAATCCAAAAAAAAAAAAAAAAAAGCATCAAATTGATTTTTGTGACTTCATCTGTCTCAGAAACAGATTTCCCTCATCCCTTCTCCTTATGACTGATGTTTTAAGGGGAACCGACAGTGCAGTGATCTAAAGTGTGTGCTGCTATGAAGGAATATTCAGCCTCAGCATTAGCACAGATCAGCTATGGTCAAATGTGTCACTCCATGGATTAAGAGCCACTGCAACTATATAATTTTGTTCACCTAAATTAGACCATTAGAATGAATCCAGAACCCCCCCCCCCCACACACACACACATACATACACACACACACACACAGACAGAGCTTGCTTACCATTCTCAGGAAGTTCTTTCAGCACTCCCTGTTCTATCAGCTCTTGTCTAGGCCTTCTCATCGAGATCTTTCTTTCCAAAACTGTTGAGAAAACGCTTTTCTGTAAACCATGGACCACAAGAGTCTGTGATAAACAGTTATATTTATAGGTTCATGATAAGTTTATCAGCTTGCAAGGCCAAACACAATATCATACAAATCTTATTATGAATCCTAAAATCTGCCATCTATTGTTTTTACATTAGCAAGCTAAATGTTAGAAAATCAGCAAACTTTGTTAAAAGAAAGGAATGAAAAGGGAAAAGAACAAACACTGAGCCCCACATCAGTAAGAAAACAGAAATCAAGACCTTCTGAAGTTTCCTTAAACTTCTCACTACTTTTCTTCTTCCTCCATTTCCAGGGCTTGAAGATCTTGCCCAGGGTGGAGAGCTTGCCCTTGCGTTTGGGGGCAGGGGTGCCGTCCCCCACATTGCTGCCCTCACTTCCTGTGGTACTGGTCTGGTGGTCACCTTCCTCATCTGCCAATAAGGTTAGAAAACAAAGAGATGGGAAATAGTTACAGCTTAGATCCAGGCAGCCAGAAGTGGTTGAAGTGGCACTGAGCACGACGGATCAATAGCTCTGTCTAGCCTTTACTTAGAACAGTGCATATAAGCAGATTACATAAACCATCGTGCCACAGAACACGTGACGCGTGTTCACCTTAAAAAAAAAAAAAAAAAAAACCAAAACAAAACATATCGAGTTGCTGAGGTTCCTTAGAATGGCTGTTGTTTTAAACTCAATGGCAGTGTGATTCCTGGCAGATGGAGCTGGAGGCAAACTGGCCCCTGCTCAGAGCACGATTCAACCCCCGGCCAGTGGCTGCCATTTCACCACGCCTGGAACTCACATTCCCCTCACAGAGAGAACCAGAGAGAAGGGCTTCACAACTCACTCACCAACGTGCTTTTGTTCAAACTCATCAGTGTGGGACATGTCCTGTATGTGACCGAGTTTAACTTCACAGGCTGGATTAGAGTTCTACTGCTTTTTTGACACTTATGATGTATGCGGTATTATGCTTTAATAATGTTCACGGAGCAATAAGACAGTGTTAATGGTTAGCCTACTGGATTATACAAAACTAATGCAGCAATAACTATGCACAGATGAAAGTACATGCATAGAATATGCACATAAAAAATTCAGAACTTTGTAGGATGTAATAGTGGAAAAACAACATGACCTCACTAGTGCTCACTGCGCCACTGAAGCATGCTAAAATAGGTCTTTATTAGATCAGGAACTGTCGTGTTAAAGCACACCTAATTATTTGCTCCAAGGCTTCTGTGTCAGTGCCCTTGTGACTCGGAGATGGACTTAAGCAATTGACAGAAATCTATATTTTGAAGTTACATTCTCAAGTCCTTCTTTATGGTTCAACTGACGCAGTACATTGTAAGTACTGCCTCTGGCAGCTTTCTGATTTTCCCTATCAGATCTGAGCTACGCTTAATGTAGAAAAAATATTTATCATTGTGCATGACCACTGGCAGCGATCGAACATCCAGCCCAGCAAACACAGGATGTTCTGGCAACAGATCTGCTGCTCTGCAGAGAAGTTCCCACAACGAGCCAAGCACCATCCACCCCAGCATTTGGCGGTTCTGTTCCCTCCTGAACTGTACATCCAGCCCTCCCATAGCTGGGGAGCATCAGAACAGCCCCAACAGTGGCCTCCAAGCTGGGATTAGACACAAGCAATATGATGCAATGGTTTACTCCTCGATTACCACAAGAATGACAATTGCCATTAGTAATTAACGCAGGAGTTACATTGCGAACTCCTTATGAACATGCCAAATCCTTATAGACACCCACTAACTCTCACCACACACACACACACACACACACACACACACACACACACACACACACACACACACACACACACAAAATTAGAAACACTCTGTAGGTGCACAGCCAACTGACATCATTTTGCACTTCACTAGTGGTCGTTTTTGACTACAGGACAACGGGCCCACAGGACCACTGTTAATCATTTTGGGTGGCAGTACACTTTAATTCCAGCAGTAACACTGACACATGTACAAGCCCCAGAAACACTGTTCCTTGTAGTCTTGTACACCAGCTCAACACCCACAACCAAGCCACCTCCGTGTTACTGTGTAGGAGAGTTACTGTGTTAATGCTGTGTGAGAGAATGGTACCACAACCAGTCAGCTGTGGCGTTGTGGTAAGAAACTGGCTCATGTTGAAGATGGTAGAGAATGGCTGAAAAACTGTGCATACAGCTTACACAATACATAGCACTTATATAGTGCTATGTAGTGAACATATATAGTGCTTATATAGTGAACATAAGGCCAAAGTTGGACACCAAGTCCTTTTCAGTGGGAGTAGGGATGCCCTGTTAAACAGCCCGAGTAGAACTGTCCAGTTACCTCTAACTACAGCAATCCCCTCAGAGCTGAACATACAGTCCTAATTGACTGATATTAGATCTACTGCCCAATCAGCTTCCTGTAATAAGATCTAAGCTGGAAATTAGAATCGCCTGCACTCCATTTATTCTTTTCTGAGATCTGAAAGAAATTTCACAAACAGGCAGACAAAAGAGCGAACACAAAAACCAAGCTTCCTGCTTTAAGAACGGTTTGATTAGTGAGACCAGCCCCCACACAAGCTACAACACTGTAAAGGGGAGAGTAGTTATACCTGGGCTCCAGCTGCCTTGCCGATGGGTGTGGAAGCAGCAAGCCATGGGGAGCTGAGGGATACCCAGATCACCCACCAGTTCCCCACCCCTCCCAGAGGGCCTGGAGGAAACAGCTGAGATGGTGGAAAGTTCCCCAAAATACACACAGGTCCTTACGGCAAAATCTACTAGAACCTTCCAGATCTAAAAGTCATAGTTCATCACAAAAAAATGGAGCTCTGGGTCCTTACCGAATGGAGAGAAGAAATACACAAAATCCTCAAGATTATATTTAGGAGAAAGTGCGAGTTGACAGTACTGCTGTTAAAGCTACGGAGCTGATGGACAGTCACACGTGCGTCCCCTCACACTGAAGTGTTCCTCCAGAACAGCACACTCCAGCACCACGCAAGCAGCCATCCAAATCTCAGACGAGGAGAGAGGCCAGACAAACTAGCAAGTGGCCAGCTGTCTGTCACGAGAGAACAAGCCAGTGCTGGAGTCCCAGATCTGAACGTCGCTGCCCCAGGAGCTCAACCAGCCGAACGGCTTAGTCATTAAGCAGAACTCATCCGGATGGATCGAACGGGAGTCTGAGCCGGCCGAGCTTGCCGTTTGTGGCTGATGGAACTTTAAGAACATGGCATCACGCACGGTTTTTGAGCGAGACAGCAGGAGAAAACAGCTCTGGCTGACTCAGCTGCACTTTGTAGTTTGTTGATAAAGCCGTCCGTTTGAGCGAGGCGTAAGCCGACTTCACATCCTGTGCGAGGGCTGTGTGCTGCTGGCAGTGAGACTCCGGGAGGATCAGGCTCAGAGGCGGGGGGTGGGGAGTGGAGGCGAGGCCTGGGAAACACAGAGAGGAAACGGCACTCCACCCTGATCCTGAGCGAAGTGGGGGGGCAGTCCAGCATGAAGTGGAAAACATATTGGAACAGATGTGTAAAAATAACATGCAATTGTGTATGTTAATGTCAGTGTGCTATAAGGTTATTAGCAGTCATTTTCTCAATTCTTTTCGCTCTAGTTCACAGAGTGTGTGTCGTCCATATAGATGTTACTATAGCAATCAGGTTAAAAGCTTGACGAGCGCTGATCCTTCCATACAGAAGAAACCACTCACTTTCGGTACAGGCTGGTACACTGAAGCACTCGGCACCACCTTCATACTAATCATGGGAAAAGCTCAGTGTGACACATCTGATTTTAAAGTCATGGTCAGCAAAAAAAAACAACGTCAGAGTCGCACCAGATAACACTCACACCATACAACAGTCCTGAGCATGAACTTCTTGAAAAGTTGAAAAGTGCCAAACTTCTCACTCTTTATTCACAAGAAAATCCCACTTCTTCCATAGAAAGACAGGGCTGACACTGTTTACACACTCAGGGCAGCTTTCCACACATTACTGAAAGCTTTCTCCTCTTCAATACAGCTCTGCCATGGAACTGACAGAATGGTATCACAAACCATGAGGCAATACTGTATCCATGGTAGCAAGATCACTATATCACTATATTATAGCAAGATCACTATATTATTCAGGTAGAGACCGAAAAATGTTCAGCAAAGCAAAAAAAAAACAACAACAATTTTTTTTAAAGCAATGTACAAGTAAGTACCTATTATTACAGTTCAACATGTGCTTTGTAGTGACACACAAGACGGGCTGGTGTATTCCCAGATGACACTTTCTGACAAACAGTAGTGTTTTATCATTGACATGATTTCCATGTTCGTAGCCCACAGCAAACCCTGAATGTCACACTAGTAGGTCTGCAATTTCAGAAACGCCAGCAGTCACAACCAATCACGCCGTTACATTAGCTATCAGTGCAAAACTCAGCTACATCGACAAACATGTCTGCACACAGCACTGTTCCATTCAGTACTGATGGTTCATATAGAACCGATTCTACGTTATGTCATTCAAAGTAGCACAATACTTGTTTTGTTATATAAAATGCAAAATGAATCAGTGTTAAAAATTGTATCCAATATCCTACTAGGCAGTGTGCTCTGTGACAGAATATGGAGTAACACCGATCTCAGTGAAATAAACTGCACGTCATACCACATGCACTATGAGGCAAACAGTAAGGTGCCAAACAGCGGCATACATAACTGCCCCCCCCCCCACACACACGCACACATGCGCGCTCGCTCTTGCGTGTTCACACTCACAGACTCAGACTCGTATAATTAAACAAATTACGTGTTGAGGTTGTGTGCACAGTGCCAGATGGAACAAGAAATCAGGTGTGTATGCTGTTCAGCTACGGGAATAGAGAGAAGGTATCACACGCAGCGGTTTAAAGACAGGCATGAAGCCTGGAGCAGCTTGAGTGGTTACGTAAGAGAGGCTCCACTGGGAGAAGGCATGAGGAACACCCCCTCCCCTTCCTGATCGCACTCAACACCCTGGTCCAAGCACGTCATAGCACAAAACCAACTTACAACTCCCTGTGAAACGGCATCCATGCAAAACAACTGCATGACTGCCTGTCATGGTGCCAACAGTCCTATCAGTCGATGGCACAACTAAGCGATGGCCAAAGGTGACCAAGCGGTTGCCTTTCTAACGTAACTCCACTGAGATGCATTGTGCAAGGCGCTGGGTGGCTCCAGAAGCATGCAGAAAGATGACGTTCAACACTGTGGAGAAGTAGATGCAAGTAAAGCCAGTGTCAGCAAGGGCAAGCTGGAGGAGAGTCTGCTGACGGAACAAAGAAGCCTGTATTGAAAGGAAATCTAACCGTGGTGTTCGGCTGGTCAGTTTGGCTCAGGATCACTGGAGTCCTCACTGATTCCTGCTTGCAGAAAGAGGCCCTCAGCTGTGCTTTTGTCTTTACTATTCATGTCTAACTCTAGCCTGATGAAAGATGGTTCAGAGATCACTGTTATTTGGGTTTAAGGCTTTTTAGTTTCATACTGTGGATAAGAATCTTGTTTTGGAAAGTAGAGGGTGTGATGTAATAGCAAGAAGCTAATTTATTTCATATTTGAAGTATACATGACTAATCAATTCCATACTCAGTTTAGACAGAAATCTTAAGAATGGAATAAAAAAAAACAGGAGTTAACGTGTACGTGTGCAAGGCTCAATTCGTTAGTGGAAAAGTGTAAAACAGCTGATGCAAGACCATCAAATCCCAGTGCTGTAGGTGTCTCCGCAAGCAGAAAATCTGAATGAAACATGAATTTGCATCCGAAATAGTGTTTGCTTATAAACACTGTGATTAAGGGACGCAGTGAGCAGTGAGTCACAGAGCTACATTAAGATTAACATCACTAAAACTAGCATAGTAGAGAAATGCTGCTATGATAAGAGTTCTGAATGCTGCCATGATGCATAAAATACCAACCCAAACAAAAATCCCCAATCTCACACAAATTGAAGAAAGCTTATCATGAGTGCCTGAGGTAAAGCAGCTTTCTTAACATGCAAGAAATGCGAGGTTGAAACAAAGCGAGATGAAAGTCCATAGTGTTTGAGAAGCTCTTGAGGATCACAATGGCAGGAACTTAAAACACCAAACAACTCTTAAGCTTGAATACTGTCTAGAACCAAAATAAGTCTGAAAGACAGCAACATCTGTTGATTCTTAAAGAACTGACCATGGACATTTGGACACGTAAAGCTTCAGAAGAGCTTGAAAGAATAAAAAATACTTGAATGAAAATGTCTGAAGATCATTCCAGCAGCACAGAGCAGAGAACACTTCAAACAGATGATCCTCTCAGACATGAGCTTCAATAATTTACTAGTTCCATATTTGGTTACAACTGAGGACAGAAATATTAAATGTTTTTGAACAGTGCATGAAAATGTTATGCCTCCACACAAGATTTAGTTATTTCTTCACGACTTCCTTATGAACAGACAGAATGAAAAGTCACTAGTGTTACACTACAGATTCAAACTGCTTTTTTCAGTATTTTATCCCCTTCAGAAAACACGAGACTCCTACAGACGTGGTAACCAGATAATGTCCATGGTGCGTATAGCTGGAACTCACCAGTGTGTGCGCTGAAGTCCTGAGATACAGCGTCCAGAGAGAGGGTCTGTCCCATGCTCGTGGCCCTAAGGACCCGACAGTGTTACGCCTCGCTGGGCTCTCACCCGGCCCACCCTAAGCTGGCCCTGGCCTTCTTGCTGCCAGGTCCTCTCCCCAGTCCTAAACACCGCTCTTTATGGTTCTTGCTCGGTCTGACAGTGCCTCTCTCACCAGCACTGCCTCCCTTCATCCTTTAACCCCTCCCACTGCTCCTCCCCACACCCATTCCTTTACATGGAGCCTCTGTCCCTCTTGGACTTCATATATGAGCCTGCAAATCAGTGCAACTACCGATGGATGCTTATCAGTCCAGAGAGCCAGGGTCAAAGTACAATGTCTGTGCATGCTTGTGTGTTTGTGTGTATTAGTTAAAGTGAAAGGAAAGAGAAGAGATTAACTACTCTGATGGAAGACTGAGAGATACTGAACTATGATATGGTGAAGAGTGGGGTGGAATCTCACAGATTCCCACAGAAGTGGCATTGCTTGGAAAATGCAGCAAGTTATTTATGTGCCTCCAGTCTTTGTTATGGCATACTGGCCAATATACAAAAATATGTAGTAAATGTAAAAAGTACAATTGAATTTTATTTCAAACTTTGTATTTACAGTACAAGTTAATTTTAAGTTAACCTCACCATTCTGCAAATGAAAAACACAGTGTCAGAGATAACACTGTAACTATAAATTAGAAAATTGTGCACGATTATATCTTCTTTATATTTACATGGCCTATAAATATCTCCTGTGAAACAGCCAGAATGTGGGACCAGTCTTCTGCCCCTTACAGGCAACAGCATGTAAAACAGCAGGAATTCCAAGCATGCAAGTGTAACCAGCAGAATGCAAGGCAGGAAAATGGGTGTGAAAATGCATGGTTTGAGCACCCTGCTTCCCATAAACACGTCCGGCTCTCTGTCCACGGAAGGGGGACAACCTTCTACACTCCGCTTTGTAGCTAGAGTACTAACACTCTTGAAGAAGGGCTGGCTTTCATGTGTAACATTGCTCACAAAGTCTCCACTCCAGCACTTGATTTGGTACAAGCACTTAATTGGCAGATTAATTACAAGCAGTTGGAGGGTTCAGAACACGCAGAGCAGAAGTCAAAGCGCACATTAGATGATATTCATCCTTTAAGCAAAGTGCAGCTCTCCATGAACATATGAGAAAATGAATTTACTGTGCACTACTGAACCTCGAATAGTCTTGTCTCACCGTACCCTTCTGTCCACGGCTGGGCAGAAGAGCCATGGCATCAGGCAAAGGTTACAGTACTTGGGTGGTGCAAATGATTAGCACTACAAGTTTGCACAGAGATGCCAAACTTCTGTGCATTCACTCTAGATCACTGGGGCAGGAGCAAGAGCAGCTGTAAGGACAGGAATCTCCAGATTCTGAGCAAACAACACTTTACATAGCAGCCACTTGTTCTAATCACCAAGAAATCTTATTTTCTTACTAGCACCAAGTAACAATTTTTGCCTTTTATTTATGCAAACTGGCCCTAATCATAATGCTTACAGACCAAATATAAAACTAATTATATTCAGAGCAATCTTTATCTTAACAAAACAGAATACATTACCAAACAGCTTGTGTGGCTGTGTGTTCATATTTAATTCAATAGATATAAATTACTTAATTCAATTCTGTTATTTTTATCCACAGCACTTACATATTCCATGGAATTCACAAGTCATTTAAATCAGCATTTCTTAAAAGATGCTTCGATACAGTAATAGTGAGCCAAGCACAAACAATTCTTTCTTTCCTGAAGCAGCAGCTGTAAAATCTCCAAACTGCCCAATCAGGCAGGAAAAAAAAAACACAAACAAGCCTGAGACAGAGACAGAGAGAGAGAGAGAGAGAGAGAGAGAGAGAGAGAGAGAGAGAGAGGGAGAGAGAGGCTATTAAATAAACGGTCTCAAAATGAGTTATTTTATTATTGTTTGGAAAACATATACCCGGCCAATAAAAAGGAATTGAATCAAGATGAGTTCAGAACCAACACTAGCTACACAGCCTCTGTCCCAGCACAACACTCAAAAGCGTGTGCTAGAGTGAAAATAAATAAAGCCAGTCCTTGCCGAGCTGTGGCCCCAATTCTCTGTGTCCCAGTTAGTGTCTGCACTCGGGGTGCTGGTCCAAACACAAAGAGCCTTCTGGCTGGTTCTGCCCGAGTCCAAAACCTGTCACTGCTGTTACCTGTAATACAAGCTATGTTTAACTGCTGGCGGGAACTGACACTCAAAACGGCCCATTACGGAGAACCTGCTGATGGACGCTCAGTGGAATGGCTTCTTTCGGAACCAGGAACTTAAATGCTTAAACTAGACAAAAATTGGACAACCAGTAACAAAACGAAGAAATATGCAATAGAACATCCTATATTCAGTGACATAAATGCAGTTTAGATAATAACTCCATTTCCACAAAGAAGACCAATAAACACCAACATGTTTGGTGTACAATCCAGGTCAGGACAGAATTATAAACACTCGAGAAGCTCTCCTTAGCCTAAACAAATCACTTACCACGATTTTCCATCACATAAGTTGACACGAACCACTGAGTAGATCCTTGGTGGGGGAGTAAAACAAAAGAGTTTATTCATCATCCTGGCAAAGTACATACGATATTAAATTCTCCAGAAAGTCACATTTTCCTAGAACACATTATATGCATCATGATGCACAGATCTGCACATTATCTCACATTATCACAGATCTGCACATTATCTCACATTATCACAGATCTGCACATTATCTCACATTATCACAGATCTGCACATCATCTCACATTATCACAGATCTGCACATTATCTCACATTATCACAGATCTGCACATTATCTCACATTATCACAGATCTGCACATTATCTCGAGTGAGGCATGACATTCATACTACTGCTGTCTAATTTTACATCTGTACACTTCAAGCATATCTAAATGATCTCCAATATATATCTTATATTCCATTTAAAACAATGTTTCAAGATTATTGGAGCAAAAATCCCAGTGAGGCCAATATCTGAAACCACTACCCCAGACAATCTGGACTCTTATGTCAGTCACAACAGACAGAAACGCACAACGTAGAAGGTCATTGGCCTTGTCAGGGGGAGGTCGTCCTCAGTGTATCCAGTTCACAGGTCTCTGACCAGCAGATAAGGTGCATGAGCTCTCCTTCACCGACTTCCTACAGGAGAAGAGAGAGATTTAAATCAGAAGGGAGTATGGGCCACTTACATACTTTAACTAGCACACTGAGACTGGGTGATCACAGGTTAATGGGAGTCATCAATAAAGTGAGACACACTCAAGCACCCTCATTAAGAAACTGTCCTTTTGTACTTCAGTCAGTGATTTCTTCCAATGAGAGTCTGAACAAGCCTAGTTACTTTACTTAGGCCTGCCATTATACAAATGAAGGAGGACAATTTTGTAGCTTCAGTGCTCATTTAGAGACATTTTTCAGACCATTAATTTCAAATTGCAGCTGTTTTCGATAATATGCTTAAACTTAGGAGACATCTCAAGGTTACACAGCTGTTGAAGCTAAAGGCTAGAAGGTTCATTTCAAAGTTAAAGCAGGGAAAATGCCATGTAAACCAACAACAGCAGCAGCAGACAAGATTAAAAATAAAAGAAAAATCAAGCAAATTACAAATGAACAACTGCTGTCGGAGATGCATGGCATAGATATGGCACAGATATGGCACTTCAGGCAGCAAAGACTAGGACAAGGAGAGCAGGAGAAATGTGTGGTACGATAAGGGAAAGAGGAGGGGGGTGGGAGAAAGAAAGAAGCAGAGAAAGGTAGATGGAGAAACAGAAAAGGCAGAGTGATAGAGAGAGAGAGAGAGAGAGAGAGAGAGAGAGAGAGAGGGGGGGAGTGAGAAATGCTAATGAATCTATCCCAAGTCAGGGCAATCGATTAGAGTGAGCTGTTCACCCCAGTTTCTCTCAGGTTCCATCGCAGCAAGAGATGAGGGAAAAAAAAATGCTGGCTGAACAGCAACTATTCAGGGCCCACTCTTACAGCATGATTCATGTAAGGAGTAATCAGACTGGGCTGTTTCTAATTCTGAATACATTTTAACATTGTAGAAGCAAGCACCAACCAGAACACGGGTACTAAGTAAGACCATTTTACCTCACGCTATTATGTGTACACATGAATTTTAGTCTGCAATTCCAATAAAGCTTTCGTAGCATTGCTGGGAACATACGATGAGTTTTTCAGCTTATTTTTAATGTTGCTAACTCAAGCAGATCTGTAAATCCCTGCTCCTTTTCAGACTTAATGAAGTCAGGCAAAAGACTAGGGACTATTTTTGTGGACACAGCGCAAGTGCAGGAATAAGGCATGGGGCCGTGGTGCAGACACATGTGGGCGTGGTGCAGACACATGTGGGCGTGGCACTAATCCAGCCCAGAGAGGTGCAATTACACAAATTTAGACTGAACACATGATCAACAGGTGTGGTCAGCTGTGCTGCCACAATATCCAACCAGATTCTTCTCTCCTTCCCTTTAGAAGCCGAGTGTGAGCCACAGACACAGTGAGGTGGTAATTTCGTCACAGCAACGGGCATGCAGGAATGGCACCAATAAATAAATAAATAAATAAAAATTCACAGATAAGGAAAGACATACTTGACAGGGAAGTACAGAGCCTCCACATCCAAATGTACGACACTTGAAGCAGATCTCCCAGTTCTGATAAGATTGCCAAGGGTAGAGGTTGCTCAAATCATAAATGAACCCTCTTGTTGATTGTGCTGTTTGTCATTTTTTAAAATAAGTTTTATTAATAAAAATAATCATATAAATAATCAACAATACCAATAATAATTATCATGATTAGAATGATTGTTGTTCACTATGAGAATACAATGAACACTTACAAAATTGTGAAATCATTGATTATTTAAATGACCCAAGTTTCCATGAGTACCAACATGCTATCCGTCTGATTCGCATTAATTACTCACAGCAGAAATTTTCCTTAATAAAAATTTATCACCTGTATTTCACCTATATTTTTAAGTGGGGTGACATTTTGAGGTCAAAATGCCATTGTAAGAAATTAGGCATGACTATGCATGACCATGGGGGAGTGAAGTAAATACTATGTTACACTTGCATTTGTGAAAAGAGCAGGTCTGAGGAAGGGGAAGTGCAAGTGTGATTTTCAGCAAAGATTAGTTAAAAACCACTGTTGTACCAGCAGATTTTAAATGTCAACCCCCAACTGAGGAGAGAGGAGAAGAGAACCTGGTAGCAAAGTGTCTCCATGGAAGCAAATGCAAGTGTGTGTGTGTGTCTCT
>JAOYMR010000007.1:10124222-10163679 GCA_025802075.1 Tenebrosternarchus preto | reverse complement strand
TCTCAGCATGTGATTTAGTTCTATGATCTAAATTACTTTGCCAATACAGTTTCTTTTGATGTTTTTGGGCCATAAGTTCCTCACTTGAATCTTTTTTGCACATTCATTCATTTATGCATTTTTTTCCACAGAAAAAGCTGCTTTTCACTTTTAGGTCTAAAACACCTTTTGGGCCTCTTTTTGCCTATTGAGGTCAAAATGCCTTGTGTGTGAACCCGCAATTGCCGCTTGCGGCTATATTTTATTATTATTATTATTCTTTTGAGAGTCTAGTGGAATACACTGAGCTCATTGTCATGGTCATAGAACAAGTTACGTTTCATACAGTTTACTGAAGACTAAGGACATGGATTACTGGGACCATGTCTTGTAGTCTGATGAGACCACGATAAACTTATTTGGTTCAGATGGTGTCAAGCATGTGTGGTGGCAGCCAGGTGAGGAGTACAAACACAAGTGTCTCTTGCCTACAGCCAAGCATGGTGGTGGGAGTGACATGGTTTGGGACTGCATGAGTGCTGCTGGCTGTGGGGAGCTACAGGTCATTGAAGCAACCATGAATGCCAACATGTACTGTGACGTACTGAAGCAGAGCATGATCCCCTCCCTTTAGAAACTGGGCCACGGGGCAGTATTACAACATAACAACCCCAAACACACCTCCAAGATCACCACTGCCTTGCTAAAGAAACTAAGCATAAAGGTTTTGTACAGGCCAAGCATGTCTCCAGACCTAAACCCTATTGAGCATCTGTGGGGCATCTTCAAATGGAAGGTGGAGGAGAGGAACGCAAGGTCTCCAACATCCACCCAACTCCGTGTTGTCATGGAGGACTGGAAGAGGATTTCAGTGGCAACCTGTAAAGCTCTAGTGAACTCCATGCCCAAGAGAGTTAAGGCAGTGTTAGAAAAATGGTGGCCACACAAAATATTGACACTTTGGGCACAATTTGGCCATTTTGGATAATGTAAAATATGTGATTAATCAAAACACCAATCATTTTCATTGCAAGCCATTTAGACATTAATGGCTGTGTGTTGAGTTATTTTGAGGGCACAGCAAATTTACACTTTGTTATACAGGCTATACAGGCTGTACACTGACTACGTTGTATCAAAGTGTCATATCTTCAGTGTTGGTCCCATAAAAAGATAATAAAATATTTACAAAAACGTGAGGCCTGTACTCACTTTGAGATGCTGTAGAAAATTAAGTGACAATGCTTTTGACTTGTTATCTGTTTGTGACCATACAGGAAGTAACCATTATAAGATATAAGTCACAAAGATGCTGTATGTACCTTGGTCAGCAAAAATACTGATAGGTTGTGGCACTCACATACGATTGGTTTTAAAGACCTCAACATCTGCAGTCGTGCAGTTTTGGTGACTCTGTGTCCATTTAGCCTCAGATTCCTGTTTTTGACAAAAGTGGAACCCCACATGGACTTATTATTTTCACTTCATCACAGTTCTACAGAGTAGTTATTTGAGTTGTTTTAGCCTTCCTGTCATCTCAGACCAGTCTGACTATTCTGCTCTGACCTCTCCCATCAACGAGGTGTTTCTGCCTACAGAACTGACGCTCAATTTGTTTCTCACACCATTCTCTGTTAAACTCTAGAGACTGGAGACTGTTGTGCATGAAAATCCCACTTGTTCACTTGTTGGCTACTTGTGACAATCTTGGACTCATCACTAATTTTGCATAAAGGCTAATACACAATAAATGGAATTTTTGCAATGCTTACATCAAGGTCATTTTGTAGGTGTTTTGTGGTATTTTATTGTTCTCTTCATCTCCACATTTTAGTGTTGTTTAGCAGCAAGGCACCATTTGTACAAAAGGAACTATACCTCCCTCCATAAGACAATATGAGGATACACCATTATGTGTGTCACTCTTAATGTAAAACTTGAACAATAAAATATAACAGAATAAATGTAGTAAGTATTGTAAAAATACACACTATGTTTTTGTTCTCATAATATCTCTGCAGGATGATATTACAAAGGGCTGTAATATGCAAACAAGAGTAATCCTAGAAATGTCTCATTGTGAATTGTGTGATCACACCAACCAGTCTCAGTTACTAATGAATTTTCTATGTGTGAAATCATGGTATTCATGCAGTCTAAAGGGGATTATTATTATTATTATTATTATTATTATTATTATTGTTGTTGTTGTTGTTGTTGTTGTTGTTGTTGTTGGAGCTGCTGCTGCTGTTGCAGTTTAACATGCAGTCCTATTGTATGAAAATATAAAATGTTTATTGATGTGTTTTGACATTTGTTCATACTATAGCTTTCTAATCAGAATATATAAAAAAAATTATAAAACTTATAAAATATAAAATAAAATTTTGTTACATATCATTAAACCTTAATGTGTAAAGCTTTAGAAAATCTTAAACAGACCAGAAAAGCTGCAGTACAACTGAAAACTTTACGACAATCTTTTTTTTTCATGGTAGGTAGCTTTGACTGCTACCTTGAGTGATAAATGTTTGCCCATACAAAAGAAGTTCAAACATAATGTACATTTGAACACTGGATGCAAATAGCTGTAAAAGATGTGCACTTACTTACCTTTTGTTTGTGTAACCAAACCTGTAGATGCATAAAATATCTACAATCTATATCATAAAATATCTTTTAATAAGCTCTATTACCTTTACTCTGGTTTCTACTGTATAAGTCTTAAGTTGAAAAAGTAAATTAACACAACACTGCCATCCAGTGGAATAAAGAGGAAAACGTCGAGAAAAAAATCTGTTTTATTATTAGCCAGGAGGAGGTTTAAGAGGAGATCTTGAAAAGTTACAACATAGGGTTTTATGAATATCTTTTGCAAATGCAATACTTTCCATAGAATGTTTATCACTAAAAATATTTTCATGTTAAACTGAAGCAAAGTCCATAAGGATTATATAAACCTTTAAAAATTACATTTCACCTTGACTCTGACACCTGCTGACAGCATTACATGACTGATTTAATAGATCAGCCATGGAAAGAGATCACATTTTGTTTCTCTTGGAATTACTTTGCTGATTTTTTTCTCTCAGCGATATTTGTAAAGAAACTCCCATCATGATCTGGTGTTCGACATTCTGTTTATGATAATTTCTTTTGATATGTGTACTGTAAGATTATTTACAGGGGGCTGGAGTGGGTCGGTTGTTCAGGCCAGGAATCATAACAGGAAAAAAAGGGTAGACTAAATCAGATCTAAACCTGTTTCATTTACCTAATGCATGTTTTTGAAACATCCATGAACGGGCAATTATGCCTCAGCTTGAAAAGCACTTTTTTTCTTATGTTAGTTGAAAGCATTCAATTTTCTGAAGAGAAATAAATTACACTTGTACACAGCATATGACGTAAAATATCCTCTGCCAATCCATCAGAGCTTCTAATCTAAAATATTATATATTATTCAGGACAGAGGTACTGAACAGGGTGTGGGTGAATGGGTGGGTGAATACAAAGGCAAATAGTTTTGGTGCACTGATTACTGGTTAAAGTAATATCTTGAATATAATCAAATAAAACAGGTTCACAATAAAAGAGAAGATATCTTTATAATTTTCTACTTCTCATTTTATAACTTTTTTTGAGCTTGCCAGTGTGTACAGTGTAAGCAAATACTTGCCAGTGTGTACAGTGTAAACAAATACCTGCTGGCAACTCCCACTGCACAGGTCCAATAATAGCTCAGTAACAGACTGAGAGTTAGAGCTCAGCCAGCAGAATGTGCTGGAAAGTCAGTGTTTGGTGGACAAGTGATAGAACATCCAGTATGCTATCCTATAGCACCTGCTGCACCACAGCACGTAACCTCTACTTTACATTAAACTGAGATTTGGTATATTCTATTAAGTAAGAGAAATGAAAAAGAAAAGTTTTAGAATCAAATGTACAATATTCCTTTTGGATAATCAAACGGCTAAGTGTTACAGTGTTACAGTGTTATAGCATTACATCGTGTCACTAGAATCACCTTTGCATTGTCAATGTGGCAATTTGACATGGTTTGAAAAAATGTTATCAAAATAATATAATGCATACTCACTACATGTAAACAATAGCTCACTACAATAGAAAGATCATAAACAATAATAATTGCTTATAATTGTTTAATTTTATTAAAAAAACAAAACATGCTTTTCAGTTTTCTTGTCTAGAATGCTGTTATTCTTTTAGCCAAAAGATGCTATTTGCAATTTTTTGTTGCAATTGAAATATTTTTGGTTACAAACTAATTTTGGTTAGAGAACCACAGTTCAAGAAATTGAACTGAACTCAGTCATTTTAAATGAAGCCAAATATCATTTGCTTTAGTCTCAATTTTTTTTTTATTAATAACCAAAATTCAAATTTACATGTATAATTCCAAAACACAGGAAACTGGGATTCAGTTCCGAGGTTAGTCCTTGGAAAACACTTCTAATACTAGAGATCGCCTTTCTTTGAGACGTGAGAATGAGAACATTACCTGGATTATTAAGATTCACCTGAAACACTGGGGAACCAGGATAACTCTATAAGTGGACTACAGGAACAAACTACAGATTGAAAAGGTCAGATAATGCAGCTAATGGAATGGTTGTACAACAATAAACCCAACGAAAGCCATTACGTAAAGAACCATGAGGGAAATCTAGATGAGAACAAGGTCTTCACCCAAATTACTCAGCACTCAAACTTCATCAAACGTCATCAAATTTACTCAAATACCATCAAACAAAGCTTCGTTTATTAACCTGAAATGGATGGATACACCAACAACTGCTTCTGCACCTGTGATAGAAATACCAGTACCTGTGTGTCCAGTAAAGCCAGTGTGTATTGGTCACGTTGTGTGGCCCAGCTGTAGAAGATTAACATAACCCAGCTAACCATGCCAACCACCAGTGTAGGCTCCCTTGACTTGAAAGACTTAGTAGTGACAAAGTCTAGGATGTTAGAATTACTGCAATGAACTCAATTCCAAACCAGCCAACTCATACATGCCACTGCAGCTGTCATGCATGAAATACTGGGCTACAAAATACAAGTCACAGGTCACTGAAGATGTCCTCCATGGCAACAAAGACTGCAACCAACACGGAGGCAACCTGTATGTGAGACAGCTCAAATAACTGAGCTTCAGAGGAGTATAAATTTAAAGATGGTAACTGACGGATAACAGTACTGGTCATCAAGGATTCCAGCAAGAATCATGTAAAAGAAGCATACAACTACACATCAAAACATCTGTTCACAATGTGGAAGCTTCTGTCAGGAATAGAAGTGACCAATGCTGATTCAGTATATAGTGAGGTGGATATTCCAGGTTTAGAAAGTAAAAGTCCTCACCAGGATTTTCCTCAAGCTTCCTAGATTTTCTTTTTAGTGTAAATCAGTAGGTAAAATTAGTTTGTGGACCGTGAGCAAAATTCTCTGGACATATGCACAAATATGTGACCATAAAGTGTAGTGTATCTCAAGGAAATGCTTTGTCACCAAAGCTCTTTTCTATAGGTCTGTTTCCCTTCAGCCTGATCATTGAAAAGAGTGGATGTGAACACACATTCAGGAGCAATTCTACCACCAGCCACCTTCTGCACATGGATTGACATTAAGCAATATCCCAAGATGGAAAGGAACATTGACTCACTGTTATCAGCATGTTCTGCAAGGACACTGGGATGTCATTTGGGCTAGAACAATGTGGTCAATTAAAAGTAAAAAGATGAAACATGATCAAGACAGAAAGAACTGAGATACAAGGCAATATAACTGACCTAGACAGATACAAATACATGGGGGTTTGTCAATCACATCGGGAATCATGAAACTGACACCAGAAGGAAAGCGACATCCAAGTACCTTGAGTGTGTAAGGCAGGTCATAAGATCAAGGCAGTCATAAGATCAAAGCTATAAACATGTAAGTCCTGCCAGTCATCATGACTAAGAGAAGAGTTAGAGTGGTGAAGAGTGGTGGAAAACAGCAAAGCTAAAAGCCAGATCTAAACAGACCCGCAAAAAGCAAAGGAACTCAACATAGTGATGTACATAAGATGTAGAAAGCAATTGTGGTAATAGCTGTGGCAATCCCAAGTGTTAGAGACATCCAAAGGAATACAAGAAGTTGAAGAAATACCAAGGATTAAACTAAAAAAAGGGGTAATGCAGAAAGGTAACACCATAAAACCATAAAGACTTGCACTACTGTGCAATTTAGAACAATATGACAAAAAACATTTCGTGACATATGTTGTCAAGTTTTACAGTAAAGCCCTGTAAATGAGGAACAAGCAGTGTGGTTTTTAGCACACAGCAAAATGACCTATTTTGAATTAATCTTTCATTGTTCATTTTGTAAACAGATGGAACATTCTAGGTGTTGAGTGAACGCTGTATTCAACACGTTTAAAGATAGAGATTGAAAAGGAAACAGAGAAGAGAAAAGAACAATATACAGTATTTAAACAATAACACATGAACGGGATGCAGTTATATTGAACATCAGCACGGCTGTGATTTGGTTGTAGGCAAGAGGCCGCAGGCTAAGTGCCAATGATAAGTGTAAATAGTTAACAGAAATAAGCAACAACAGATTACGATTTGTTTGGTAATTCAATCATTTATTTTGGTGCACCAACACAAACAGTTCCACAACTGTAATGGAACTGAACTGTTTCAAATAAACATTTTGCAGCACATTAGCTTGGAGGTCTATGTCTGCAGGCCAGCTATTGTGCATCATGGACATTTTTCTGTAGGTTTCCATTTGTTATTCAACCAGTAGTGGTGTGTGATTCAGAGTTAACAGTAAAGTTTATTACAGTCTTAGATAGATAACGATAGTTAATGTAGTTAACGGTTAATAGGAGACACCTATGATGCAGAACGACCCATCTATAGTTCAAAGTCCCAGTGCTATGATACTCTATCAGCACTTATGAAATGTGTCTTGTTCAATCAAATTACTTGGTCAGAACCAATTATTGTTTAAGCAACTAACAAACCTTTCTAATATATCAGCAAGGTAATTCTAAAACCAGTCACCAGAAAGTCAGTTAATTCTCATGAAAGGATTGAGAGTTATCAGTCCAACTACTTTCATTATGTAAATACACTCTAAAAGCTTTCTGTGACTATTCAGTTTTAGCTTTTCTGATGACCAGGAGAGCTGTGAATTACACAGTTGATTATGGTGTAATTAGTGACATGCTAGGATGCTGAAAAACTAGGATGCTAGGATATGCTAGGATGCTATTTGCAATTTTTTTTGTTGCAGTTTAAATATTTTGAGTTACAAACTAATTTTAGTTATAGAAGAGAACCATAGAAATGCTAGGATACCCAGAAAAACAAGTTTTACATACACTGAATATACACTGAGTAGTTTTACTACAGACCTTTAGTAAAAATCTACTACAAATCTGTTAAAATGATTTTGTATGATGAGGTCCTTATCCATCAATATAAAATTAGGATGCACATTGCACACACCACACAATGCTTGCTGATTAATTTTGCCAATAAGCATTTTTTCTGGTTGTCATTTAATAATCAAAATTATTTATGATATATTTGTAGTTTAAAAGAAGACAAAAGTCACTGTTCTTCCACTCACAGTAAATATAAACAAGAACTTCAAGACATATATATAAATATCAAATATCTTCTTTAAACGTTTTAATAATCATATTATCACTGACTTTATTTTCCCTTAGTGGGACAATTGTTAACAGCTCAGTTTTGGATCACATGGATCTGACTGCAGAATATCTGTTTTCTTGATCTTTGCTGGCAGATTTTCCTCTTGAACTCAAAGCACAGGTGTTAAATACTGTTTTCAGTGTTGTGAATAACCACATCAGGTGTTTGATTCTGTGGCTGGTATGATCCACTAGGGGTTCAGTTAGAAAAAACAAGAATTCATTAGAAAAAACACAACTTTTACAGTTTAACTATACTGTTAATTACATTGTAATACATCAAGAATATTTACACATTGATATGCTATAATTCTAAAATGAAAAATAGTATCAATGTGAACAAAGTAAAGGGTGTGTACAAAATATCAGTGCTGATGGAGAGGCAATTATCAGGGAGGGAGCTGTGTGGAAGGAAAATGTTTGTTTCGTCCTTATAAAAAATGATATTTCCTGTTGTGGATGCAGGCTCACAGAAAGTAAAAATGGATTAAAATCAGTCCACGAGCCTTATTAATGACTTAAGGTTCAACAATATGTTGCATCAGTATGACATGAAAAAGCCCAAACATGTCCATACATGCATAAACATCTGCACCTGGTTCTCATTCCACTCTCTCCCAGTTGAAGGTGCCCATCTCCGTTGATTTGTGTTCGAGCTACTCCGGCTATCCAGCTTCCTGCTAACCTGTGTTGTGACATCACTTTTCTCTGTGCTTTCTCCCTTCGACCTTTGCCTGTTTTCTCTTGTTTTTTTAATCCTTCACTAAACGCTGCTCCTTGTTTTATCACTGCCATCTCGGTCTGCATATTTTACATGTCACAATATCACTGACTTTATATGGACTTTGCCGATTTTCTCTGGTTGAGTTTTCATATCATAGTTTAGACTGATAAGCATGCTGTTGATATTTTTGTCTCATCGGTAGGAAATTAGTGGAGGATTCTTAAAAAGGGATGTGGTCTCTGCATCATCATGGAGGATTCTGAAGTATAATATTAACCACTGTTTAAATGTGATATTAGACACTATTTTGTTTGTAGGACAATAAGTTAGTAGCAAAAGACCTCATGTTTGACAGTAGCATTACTAGTGAGACAGTACCATTACTAGTGAGAAAGTACCATTACTATACTTATGTATATGCTTTTGTAATGGGGACCCCATTACGTGAAGTCGTGAATGAAAGCAGTGGTTTTCTGATGGTTACAGTGGTTATATTTTCCCCACAGAAGATGATGGAGGCTAGAAGATGAGTTATGATAGCAACCATGTGACCTACTTGGAGAGCAGCAGTCAGCTATAAAGCTGGACAAAAATGGTTTTGTGTTTACTGTGTGTTCTTATGTTTTTGTGCGTTGTCTTCTGTTCACCTGATTTATGGGGAAATAGAAGACATTCATATTCATGGGATTACATGAGTCCATTTACATTACCAGTCAAATCTACAAAAACAATATTTTATCTGAAAAGCATAATTACTACTCAGTCCTTGCATTTTAGTTTTTTCTTTCCTCCTGTCCCTTTGTCACTCACATGCTTTATGTTCGCAATCCATGTACCCTGATTGTTTCTAATCATTATATATACCAGTTGTTCCCATGTCTAGTCCAGTCCTTAATTCCCATGTGTTTATATCCCTATGTTCTTCCCTTTGCAGTCAGATGTTGTCTAGGTTTGTGTCTTTACTGCAGAGAGGCGACGGAGGAATGCTCATCCAAATTTAGATCTTTCCTGATACCAGTCTCTCCTTTCCAAGTTCTCACTAGAAGTAACACTGGCAAAGACATCATACTACAGAGAAAACTTTGAGTCATCAACATCATATCCACACAAACTCTGATGTTGAATCAGCTATTACATTCTCAGGTAAAAATAGAAGCTTATTTCTCAGGTTGTTTGTAATGCAAATGTTCAGATGTTACTGCAGTGTTTAGGAGGAGCTAAGAACAAAAGAAAAACCCATGAGGATAATTTTTCTTTTTAAATGAGTATTCTTAATGAGCAAAAAATGCACATCGTACACTGTGACTCCTATTTGGCATAATATCCATGACTTCCTATCTGGAAGACTTGAGGTTTTGATGTTGAGCATTAGAAGTGTCTTTGAAGACACTAGGAATTTTTATATACTGTATAAATGCCTGATAACATTCAAGTGCTTTCTTGAATTTCATATAGTCTCAAGTTCTACCTTCCCTGCTTCAAAATGAATAGGATGGAAACTCCTGGCACATTTAAAGTGAAAGCTTAATATGTCCCTGCAGGAAGTGATGGGTAAAAACAAGAGCCATAGTTTAATGACCTCAACCCTTGTCCCCTTCCTATTACTTCCACTTATTGAGTCAAATGCGCTTTTCCTGTCCTTTTCTCCTCTCCTCACATTGCAGTGGCAGAAAGCTTAGATGGAATGTAAAGGCATCCTGTTATTCGTATTGAAATGGCATGGACAGATGGCAGCCTTGGGAAGTTGAGATAATGGCTCAAAGGAATAGCGAAGCTGTTGCTATGGTAAAATGTGGTAATTAAATTATCTTTAATCCCATCAACCTCATTGCGACAGTAAATTGTTTTAATATAGACATTTTTGAGATAAAAAAAAAACATGCATTCACTTTTCCAATTCTTGAGTAAAGCCTGTTCTTGAAAGTTTGTCTTTTGTTCTACGTTTTACCTCATCTCATTTTTGCTTATCTCATTTTTGCTTATCTCATTTTTGCTTATCTAACTCTTTCTGCTGTCTAATTTGTTGATTTGAAAATTTTGACATAACTATGCTTGCTAACAAGCACCAAAGGCATCTGGGTGACTCAACACTGAAATAGATCCTATCTGCGCTTTCTGATAGATACTAGTTTGTCTTCTTTAAGTTTGGTGAAGCGGAGTTGTCTTTTTGACAATATAGTCCATACAGTCATCTCACTGAGCAGTTAGATGTGCAGTGCTGCCCAACACTATGAAGTGGTAACAAAGTTAAAAATAACAACCAAGACAACTCAACAGATTAATTTAAAACTCTTTGAAATTCAGACCTAACATTGGATAACATTGGATAACAGCATTACCATTATGATCTTTAGACTAGAGCAGAAATGCTACAGGTTGCTTGTTAAAAGTATAGCATGTGACTTTACAACAGAGCAGCATTTCAATTGCTGTAAAACTGAATAAATGGGTCAGAAGTAAATTGACAGAGATCTAATTATGTGGATCAGTAGAAGAACTGTGTTGAAGAATTAAACACCCCATAATGTCACTGTAAACTTATTTACGTGGATTGCTTGGCTACACTTTAAGACTGATGCACAAAACCAGCCCACTAGCACCAATACTGCATTGCCAAAATGTGTACTTTAAGAAGTGGAAATCAATAATCAATAATCTGATCAATAACCAGATTAATAATATTGCTGCTGATGTCTCAATCAAAAATGCTAACAATGTATTGTTTTCTTGGTTTTAGTTTTTCAAGTGCTTTTGTTTCTGATGGTCAGTCCGCATTTAGGCTCAGACAGGATATAATAATTAAATATGGGATCTGATACAATCACTATGAGTGTAATCACTCCAGTAGACCTACTGGGCTTCCAAGCTAGTGTTATATGTGCAGAAGTTGGGAGAACTGTTTGTTTTTGTAATGACTTTTTCCTAACAGGCATTCTAAGTCTCAAAGGAATTTAAGTAAATTCTTCCTAGGAATATGTACTTCCATACTAGGTAAACTGAAGCAAAGTTAATATGAACTGACACCCACTAGGTAAACATTATCCCTGCCCCTGTCAAAGGTCTTCCAAATCAACCGTACGACTCCCAGTGCATAGCCTGACTATCCAGTGCTGTTTAATCAAAAACACTTTCAATTGTCTTTACTTGTGAAATCTACATTGTAAGCAGCATAAAAATATTTTTCACTAAGTAATTAAAAATCACCAATGTTCCCACTCTATTCTATAACCAGGAAAGGGATTTTGGCAAACCCAGCTCTATTGTCAGCTGTTGCCATAACAGATAACAAACAGCTAATCAACAGCATAAACAAAATGTTGAAAACAATGTGCACTGCTGAGCCAGTGAGACTTTAAAATCATTATCACATTTCTACAAATAGTTTGAATAGTATGTGATATGATAAAACAAATGTAGGCTGTATCGAGACCTTTGGTCTTTCTTAGCTCAAGATACTTTAATGCAATTTTTCATTTCTTGTACTCCTTAGAGACATGCAAGGAACTGAATCAAGATACAAATCCACAGCAGTAATAGAAATCATTGCAAAAAGTACTCTTTCATGACAAACTATGTTTGGCTCTTTCCACACATCAAAACAGAACTTAAACTGTATTTCAGCTACTATAACCTCTGTGATTCATTTACCTTTCCACATCAATAACTGTTATCATGGTTTTAGAAGAAGTACCCACCGCCTTCTGTAATGTCTAATGTCAACTTCGATAATGCCAAATAGTCCAACTCTTCCTCACCATTCACCTGGTTTTGTAAACCAGCGTTTGTACCCACAGAGCCGTTTTTGGTTTGCGGCCTGTTGGTTTCTTCCCAGCTGGGCCTCACGTGCAGCTGAAGGGTTCGTTCACTGTCCAGCCTGCTGTCCAAAGCTGTTTCCATGCTCACAACACTCCCTTCTGACAGCCGGTTTGTGAGGTTGGTGTGTTGCTCAGGTGTTTGCTGTCCTCTTTGCTGTCTCCAGCCTACATTTATCTATAGCTCAGTCTAAGGACCCTGGAGCGCCTTTGTGTAGGAGCAGTAGCCCTCTTCAAGGTTCTGGCTATTACCATGTTCCTGTAAGTGCAGGGAAATGCAATGTAAAGCAGCGTACCCTGGTGAAATTACTTTAATATTATCAGTAAATGTGAGTATAGTACCTGAGGAATGTGGGAACATCTGCGCACACTCTGTCCACACTTCCTTCTACAGCCGCTACTGCTAGAGCATTACTGTGTCGCTCTGTCAAGGCACCCTGCAGGTCTGATAGAGGAGTTTCTGATTTGCTCTGCTCAGATAGAATCAGCATGACAGCAGACTTTTTGGTGCTGAAATATGCATAATGACAAAAACAGAAAAAATGCATAAAATAAAGTTTATTTAGCTGAATAATGTTTTATTACTAATTTAAAAGGTATGGTCACAGAGCTAGAGTCATGCCAGTCGTAGGATAACAGTATGTTCATTTGAACTGCAACTGCATCTCCATCTCTTCTAGTGACTTAAATATACTAGTCCCAGTAAGTCTATCAAGTTGACTATCAAGGCATTACTGAAACACATTCTCTATGTGAGCTCTCTGTATGCTTGATAGCACTATAGCAGAAGCTAAAAGCCTGTTGTTCGTGTGTATGCATATGTCACCTATGGGCACAGAAGTTGTTGCAGGTTTGGTCAGTTGAACTGGCACAGAGGCAGCGGCCTGCAGACCTGCGTCTTCGAGCCAGGGCATTGCCCAGACCATACACAATAGTCTTACTGTGGAGGGTAAAAACAGGTCAATATCTCTCAGTAAACATGCTTGGGTTGCACAAAAACTGCAGTGTAGGCTTTAGGTATATCAAGTATGCACCGAAACAGGGCATTGTTAAAATGACTGTAGATAAGTAGTAACAATGTAAATCATAGTTATATAATAGCAAATGCTGTTAAGCTTACATGACAAGAGCATAAACCCTTTTTCGGTAACACAGCTACTTTGATATGGAGAGAATTTGTTAGCATATAGTGCACAGCCATAATGTTTCTGTGCAAAAAAACTCAAAACAAACCAACACACACAAACAACCTCATCTTTGGTCCTTGATTATGGGCACAGAAAATCATGTTTAGATAATTAACCCAGTGGATCATTTGTTCTAGCAAAGGTCAGAATAGTTTCTTCTAGCACTTGTTTGTATCATAAATGTAGAGGGGTAACCTCAAGTGCTTCAGGTAAAGCTTTAAACAGACTGAAAATCTTTTACATGTTACAGTTATGCTCCATATTGATAAACGGACTTTTTGATTATTTGTTTCTTTGTATTTTCTTGTTCATTTATTGTACAAGATGACTATGCAGATATTTTATTCCAGACAAGCCTATAAATTATTTTGTTCCAAGATAAATATATAATGTTATTTTGATGTTTTCTGCAAATGCATATTATTTTGGGGCCAGTTTTGTATTAATTCTGGACTATTACATCAGGGTTACATAAGATAAATGATCTGCATGGATTTGTGTGCAAAAATTCTAAATATATCTTGTCAGAAAGCCAGAAAGTCTAATTTCACTAAACAGAAAGTGCTGAATCTAATCTACATTGCAGATAACATAAACAAGCCAGCATGAATCCAGGTGATGAAGTCTTGAAAGGAATACACACTACATGTTTCAGTAATAAATGTAATAATGTAAAAATAATTTATTCTAATTACAAATAACAGGTTGATTTGTGATGCATTTTTATATAAGGAGATTCAATTAACACTAATGCTAGTTCTCCAGTATAACTTTTGATGTTTTAAAAAAAGTAATAATTTTTATCATGGTGAGTCACTGAAATGAACTTAAAAGGGTGTAGGTGTGTTTGTGTGTACCTTGGGGTATTCACCCAGATGATGTCCAGATGGCAGAAGTAATGACATTCATAGTCCAGCTGGTTGTTGCAGGAGCATCGTTTAGTCCGCACTCTGTGTGCAGACTCTTCATCTACCACTTCAGACTGGCCTAGGACAGGCAAGCCTAACCCTGAAGGACACAAGAAGACAACACCATACTTAGGTATAACTCACTACACTTAGGTATATAGGTAAACCACATTTAAGTCATGTCCTTTGTCTGCTGTAGGTAAGTTAGGCCCAAGTAATTGTTTCTCAATCTATGCATTGACCTGCATATGTCATTACACTCTTTTCTTCCAAGCTCTGCAAGCTATATCTTATATAACCATAGATTTAGTCCAAGCCATCATCAAGCTTTTAGGTTACTTTTTAGACAGCTCTTTCCTAGGGAAACCATAGTGACAGTGTCATTTATTATTGGTCAAATCTATTACAAACAAAATAGTCATGCTTGATTATCGCCAAGGTTAGAATTAGTCAAGAAGAGGCATTTTACAAGACAGCTTAGTCAGCAAGACTAAAAGAAGCATTTTTCTGGACTATCTTACTCCTGAAACCAAAGGGAACATTTGGTTAGCTAAAGTTGTGTTATTTTAAGTGTGTGTGTGTGTGTGTGTGTGTGTGTGTGTCTTTGCTTGAAACATTATTGTAAAGGGAAGTTGTGTGAAAACATACTGTGGCATGAATGTAATTGTCAAATATTTCACACAAGCTCCCTGTTCTCTTTTCTGCCCTTTCAATATCAGGTCCTGGGTGATTAATTACCCATGATGCACTACCTAATGTCTATCTGTTCAAACTAGTACAAAACAACCAAACAGTGAAAATGTTAGAAGAGACAGGTCATGCTAATACTAAATAATAGGTCTAAGCAATGTTAATGCTAAATAACAATGTTGGCTTAGCTCCAAAAGGGCATGAAAGGAACACATGAATCAGACAACAATCATTTGATTTATGATCAACATCAGTGATATCTCCTAGTATGTTCCATTCAGTATAGAAGTTCAGAATGTAGTACTTAATGATTTGCTGATAGCATCCAGTATGCACACCAACATGTGAGTAAGGGAAGTTCCAACATCAAGTTCCTTGAAGTTCCACTTCAAGTAGCTAGGGTGATGATGACTAGTTACTGTAATTATTATTAATCCAGAGTGCTACAAAAATACTTTATTACTTGTGAACACAATCTACTATTAGCAAGCCAAGCATATGTATCAAGCAACTACATAACATTTAAAAATAGCTAAAGTTTTAATGCAATGTTTACTTGCAAACTCTAGGACTGAGTGGGGA
The DNA here is from genome assembly GCA_025802075.1 of Tenebrosternarchus preto. Lineage (NCBI taxonomy): Eukaryota > Metazoa > Chordata > Actinopteri > Gymnotiformes > Apteronotidae > Tenebrosternarchus > Tenebrosternarchus preto. The sequence goes on along the minus strand of JAOYMR010000007.1, from coordinate 10,148,059 downwards.
AAAACTCCAGTATAATTATAGACTTTATTTTCTCACAGGCTCTTTGAGTCTTAGACTTATATGAGTAACCTGTCCAATACTGAAATACGCATGAGAAATTAGGCATTTTTTTCTTTAATACACAGAAGATTTCCCAAAATTTTATATATCATTCTGCTGACACTTCCATTAAAGATGCAAAGATGCTGTGCAATAAATGGTGGTCTGCTACAAGTAAGATTGCCTAGTTGTCTTGTTGTTTTTGTTTAAATGTAAATTTTTATTTTTTAAATGTTAAAATATGAGGTAGGACTACAGACTTTACTCTCTTACACAGAAATACATTGTAATACCAGTATATCAAAACCTTCTAAATCTTCTGCTTTACTGACAAATGTATCCTCATTCAAATTCAATATTTGTCCTAAAAGCCCTTCTTACCATCTCCAAGAGAAGCTCAGTTTTCTACTGAACATATTAAACAATTCCTGTATTTAGTGACAACAGATTTTATGCTGCTATTAAAGTCAATTCAACTATGCTTTTGTAAATTCAATTAATTTTGAAGCAGAACAGAAGTTATTTTTAGATGTAACCAGCTTTTTACCTTCATGTAGCATTGAAGACCAGCTAATGAACAAGAGCAGGACAGTGTGCAGTGCCATAGCTTGGTGTTCCAGTGAAGTATCACTGCAAAAGATTCCCAGTTAGTCAAAGCACCCTAAGCAGTTCACACTCAGGTGCAGGCGTTTGTCTAGTGCTGAACAGTCATGTTGAGCCACACTTATAGTTCCTGCTCTTTGTGATATTGCTAAGCTGGCCCCGCCCATCTTCCTAGGTTGGCGAGAACAGGTCATCATTACACAACTCAAATTCATCTTGGTTGCATTTCTTATTCCAGAAATCTCTGCACATCTTTTGTGTTTTTGAAAAACACATGGATTCAAGGGCATAAAGTCACTAGACCTTTTGTCTTGCTGGAGGCATGCAGTGATGCTCTTACGGTCTCTGTAGTTTAGGGGGCAAAGTCTGTGGAGTTGGCAGAAAGGTGCAGTTGGAGAATGGAAGAAGAGGGACAGATATACAGCAGCTAAAGGGAGTATCTGGGGATTTGCTGTCTTGTATAATTTCTGATATGACAAGTCATACCCATAGACACCATAATGGCCACAGGAAATGTTCTGGAGATCTGAGACTATCTACATTGTTTGTAGGCTGTGGATGTGGAAAGATTTAGTATTAGTTTCCTGATCCCTCCAACTAGAATCTGATTTTGATATCTTAAGATAACGGTTTCTCAGGTGTGAGGATAATAGAAGAGTAATCTAAAATTGGTTTGGTTGCTGTGGGCTGCCTTTTAGAAAACCTACATATACTATTAGATTTCTATAAATTATGTAAAATATGCTTCAGTACAATACCAGATCTCACAGTGAACAGCATTAATAAACACAATAAGGCCTTTGTTATGTTTGCTGGTATGTGAGTGACTCTATCAATGCAATGGTTTGTAAGATGATTTGCAACAGTCCTGCTGTTTCATGTTTTCTGACATTAGAGCAAAGCCTGGTCTTAGACTACAATACTCCATCACTGATATTTAAAAAGAAAATCATTAGATCAGATTAACCTTTAGTAGATTTGAATAGTAATATATATCAAAAATATTTAAAAAGCAGCATGAGTATAAAATAAATAATATGCTTTATCTGACGAATAGTTCAAGTATTTAAGGTTACAGTACGGCCCAATTGGAATTTATGATGACTCATGTTGTAGTATCCTGACAACTGCTCTCTCAAAGAAGACAGTCATTTATAGAACCAGGGATGAGTAATGATCTTGAGTTTATTCCACTAAAATGGCAGCCAATTTGCAGTTAACAATAAAGTTCTATGCTGGTGAACTATGGCCCACACAGATAGTATGTGCATAAAACAGGGGTGTCAAGCAGGTGTCAAGAGAAGTTTGGCCATGTGGTGTGGATTGAGCACAGTGTCCACTGACTACACGTTTCTAGCATCACATGCTTTACATCACATGCAAAACAAATCTAGTATCAATGTCATATGTTGGGACTTTATGTGGTCAGTTTTAAGAAAACATTTACTAGTGAAAATGTGTGTGTGTGTGTGTGTGTGTGTGTGTGTGTGTGTGTGTGTGTGTGTGTGATGTGGTGTGAGTGCAATAGTGAGTGCAATATATGTATGTGTGAGAAAGAGGGATAGGAAAGTTGCATCAGAAACTGTTACCACTTACTGCTAAAACCTCTGCAGACTTTTGGAGTGTACGTGTCAGATCTTGAATTTCTAACCAAACAAATTCTTGGTGGCGTTATTAGGTAATATTAAAAGGATGACGTAAAAATAGTTCAGATGGACATGTTGTTTCATTCCTGTTGAATTCTATCTAACACACGGAGAAAAGAATTTCTTACTATGGGAAGGAAGCCACTGCGGAACATTTGCATAAATTCCTGAGCACATTCCTCAATCAGAGGAAATGCACTCATGCCTCCAAAATCATATCAAACTGAGCCTCTTCCTTCCCCCTGCCCCACAGAGGGGAGAAAGTCTAGGATCAGGGAGAGGTGGGTGCGCTGGTTTGGCCTTAACTATCCAGTAACAAAACATGCTGGAAGACATTGTTGCATAATGAGAATGTAAATTACATGGTCTGTGTGTAAAAATTGTGCATTTTGAATTTTTTAACTACATAGATATGGTTACATTTAAAAGAAGATATATTGAAAATATATAAATACACTTACAGTATTCATTTGAAATTATAATTATTATGTGCTATATTGTTGTCATTACAAAACAAGACAAACATATTTGCAAAATGTCTAACAATATTATCCCAATAATGACAATAATTTGCCATTGCACAGAAAGCTAAAACTACTATTACATTTGTACTTTTTTTCCATAAAAGCAAGTTACTAATGTGTACATCTAAAACGACAAGTAAACAATCTAAACAAGCAAATGCTGTTTGAGTAACAGTCAGCTTATATGAAGAAATTCAGTTGTAAAATTGTGTTTAAATAGGCTTTAAAAAATATAGTCCTCACTGCAAGACTCACAAACACACTTGCATGCCACAAACATGCTTGAATACAACAGAATTTCTACACGTGGTCCACATCGTGCACAATTAGTTCATGATAGGAACAGAGGCCACTGCTAAGGAAGCTGCAGCGTAGGCACTATTCTCCTCTCTGAAGAGCCTTATTTACCTTTAATTAGTACCACCCTCACCTCCCTGCTTGCCTCTGCACATTCAGTCCTGCTCTGCTGAATATATGCCATTTTGCAGCCTATATTTCCTCTCATCCTCTCCCTAACTGGTCTATAACATGTCTGTTTAATAGCATACTGCACCAGACAACTTACTGGGGTGCTGCTAGTGTGATGTGAGGTAACCAAAGCTCAAGATTAAAGTGCACCTGGTCTTTTGTTTCCTCTCACTTTGCACCTGAACAAGGAGAGAGAATGAATCCTACTGGCAGAAACTGCTGGTGATATGTAACTATAACCTCACACTGCCCTTTCCTGTGGAATGCAGTGCTGAATACAAGTTTACTTTCAACATAGCTATTTATAATTCTACACATCTTAGTGTAGCTTGTCTTAAAATGCTACAACGAATCCACTACAACAGAAATACAGTTTATATACATCACCAAATTTTACAAATGTGTTAAGATTTTTATCAGACTCAATAAAGCAACAGGGGCATAAAGAAAGCATTACAATAGCATGCAAATATCATTGAAGACTGTGCCATTTTGAGCATTTCATATTTCTTCATAAACATGCAGGATTTGTGTGTTCATAAAATGAAAAATACTGTTTTCTATATATTTGAAAGTCTTTCTGTTGGTATTAAACAAACTTCAAAAGATCAAGAAGTTTCTTCTCAGTAACTAACTGTGCAAACCAAATACCCATTAGTAAAATAATAAATAATTCTCAAAAAATAACAGCTGGTTTCAATTTTATGAAAACAATTTTGTTTCACTCTTGAAATACTATAAATACTGTGCTAATAGAAATGAAAGAAAGAAAAGTTAGTACACTAAGAAAGAAAGTTAGTACACTTATAAATGTACCTTCAACCTCGGCCTGTAATTTGACTAGAATAGTAATATATAGTTGAACATCTTAGCAGAAACAACCTTGGAACAACTGAACACATTTTTCTATTGAGTAAACTCAAAAGAAAGCAGCTGGTTCTTTTATTAAGTTTTTTTTTTTTTACACCTTGATCTCTAGACCATTGTTTTCACAGGAAAAGGTAGTCTGTCTTATAATATTTACATTTTTATTTGTTCATTTTTAATATTTCCATTTGTTATTTCCATTTTTATTAGTCCATTTCATAAACAGAAGCATTCAGGTTAGCTCCCTGATGAACGTTTTATATATACAGAGATTCTGTAAGGATGCAGGAAACCTCAAATTAAGTAAATGTAATGTGTTACAGGCTTGAGAAATGTATCAAATATAGTGTATCCATAGTTTTTACTCTTTGCTCCGAGATTTGTCAGAATTCAAACTTGTAGTCTCCTTGTGACAGTGCTCCCTCAGAAACAACTTGATGTGTCTTTCACACATAGTCAACCTTAAACAAGGAGTAAATAAAGAGGTGTCTTTAATGTCAAATTTAGTGTTCTTTTACATGTAATTTAGTGTTAAATTACAAAAAGGTGACTTCTGTAATGGGCCAGCAGGGCTGTCAGGGAATCCGAGTGAAGCACCCTGACAGACTACACTGCTGGAGGTCTCTCCTGGAGGGTAGGCGCTCCTAGATGGACTGAAATGCAGATGAGGTGGTACGAGAAAGGGACTAGGAGAAAAGATGAAACAAAAAGGGAACCAAACAGCAGAGAAGGGATTTAAACTGACATAGTGAAAGGACACGAGAACACACAGAAGAGAGACTCAGGGACAACATACACTAGAGTATCGCGAGGGAGACTCAGGTACAACATCTACTAGAGTATAGCGAGGAAGAAACAGGGACAACATACACTAGAGTATAGCGAGAAAGAAACAGGGACAACATACACTAGAGTATCGTGAGGGAGACTCTGGTACAACATCCACTAGAGTAGCGCGAGGGAGACTCAGAGACAGCAGACAAAGAGTATGTGGAGAACATTATGAAAACATGGTAGGAGAGAAGGGAGCTGAGGGCTTACCTAACCAGATAGGAAGGAACACATCTTTTCCAGGACAAGTTTTGCATCCTTTTCACACTTAACCCAGACATATGGCATTGGGAGGAATTAGTACTTTGAATATCTGCAACTCAAATTAATTATATGCTCAAAAAAACAAGAAAAAATATCACCCCCACCCTCCCAACTTTATTAACTGTCACGGTGTCCGCCCTGGCCGCCTTCCCCGTCTTGTCTCTGTGTGGGTGTGTCTGTGTGGAGGTGTGTACTGTTGTCGTGTCGTATGAATGAGCGTGCGTCTGTGTTGGTTTCGTGAATGTTCGTCGATGTTCGTGGATGCTTGTTGGTGTACGTTCGTTATTGTTATTCGTTTCACCTGAGTCTCGTTAAGGGTGTGTGTGTATATGAGCGTGTGCATGTCACTGAGTCTTTGTCGGTCTTTGATGTTGATGTGAGTGTCAACGTGTCCGTTGAAGTGAATAAAGTGGTTTCGTTTTTGAGCGCACTCGTGAGTCCTGTCGGCTTTCTGCAAACCCTCCGGGGCTCGCGCGTCACATTAACATCTGGTCGATAAACCCCCATTGAAAAAAAAGATAAATACATAAATTAATATTTAAATCAGATATATATATATGATATGACTAATAACTTACATCTCATACATTGTAAAAGTATTCAGAGTACACTACACTGGACAAAAATGATTTAAAATGACATTCATAGACGCTGAAATATGCCCACACTGTTCACTAAACAGCTTTGATGACTACACAGATGCCATATGGTACTGCACACCCATTAAACATTTCTGGCAACAAATTACAGATCTATTAACTTCATTATTGAATGAGCACATCTCATCCTCCCCATCACTGTGCTTGTTAGGAGATATATCAACAATAAAAATTTACTTTTTCAAACAATAAAATTTACAAAAGAAAGCAGTAGAATTTTTTTTCACCACCCCCCAAAAAAATCCTGATGAAATGGAAATGAAGGAAGAGCACTAACACTGCCCAGTGGAACAAATGTATTTATAGATTACATTTCAATGGAACATCTTACCGCTTCAGTAAAATGTAAATTAATGAATTCAATTTGACCTGGTCAACATTCATTACCTTCACAACAACAACCTTTTAAACCCACCCTAAATTCACTCTGACCCATTCAGCAACAACAAACTCCCTCCAAATAACTACCAAAATTAAATTATGACTTAGCCAGCACATTTGGCTCTATTAACTCATAATTTATACATAGGCAATTATGCCACATAACTGACTTTTTTTTTAACACGCCCACACCTACACACACACACACACACACACACTGTTAATCTATACTGTATGTATTGCCTTATGTAACACAGAATATCAAATATATACAACTTATCCTCTGTAATTTCCTGTTTTTGTCTTGATTATCTATTGCTATTCCTTGTCGATTCTTATATCTTGTTTTATTTTGTTGGCTTGTTTGTATTGTTTTGCTTTTGTTGCTGTTACTGCAGTTAATCGTTCATCTGAACTCAAATGAGATCGGCAAGAACTTTTTCTAGGTTTGCACTTATGATTACATTATCAAGGTAACACTGTGTTGGAAATGGCTTTGTAGAACTTGGTCCATGGCCTTCTGCCCTATAGTTTTGGCAGATGCAACAACAAAAAAACTAAACAATCATACTGAAAATACTTCTTGTGCTAATCATCAAGTATTTTTTGTCAAGTTCCATCTGCAGGTATGCCTGTGCAAGATCACATTTAGAACATTTCTCAACTTCACCCAATGATGCCATCCATGCATGGTAAGGGTTACTGTTTGATTTTCAGTACTGGATTCACAAAGACTTTAAAATCTCAGCAGATGTACACTCACCATGTCCTTTTACCACTGGATCCCAGTCTAACCAGTCCACTTTGGACATGTTTTGTCTTTCATAAACATTCAGCCTTAAACAATATAAATAAAGAGGCATTTCTAATGATAAATTTAGTTTTGTTTTACTGATGCAAGTTCCAAAAAAAGTAAACATGAATATCTCTACACACATGTGGCATAGTACAGAGCAATCAATGCGGTCTACAAACCATGGCAATGCAAAACAAATAGGACTCCCTTGATTCCATACATAACAACCTCACATCTTAAATAATACCATAAATAAAGCCATAAAATTACTTATAAAAATTAATAATTAATTACAGGTTTTGCCAGCTCCACCTACTCTGGCAGTAAAAAAGTGCTCAAAACAAGAACTTACCAAAGGCACTTTGTGCATTCATGAAAATACCATGATGCAACATCTCTGCAGTTAAGAAATAGTTATAGTTTTTGTTTTCCCATGAAAAGTTGGCCCACTGCATTGGAAAAAGTTTTACTTTGCCTCATTTGGTAATTTCACATAAGCCTGCAATACCTGTGCAGGTTAGTGAGATCTAAGATAATGGCATGTTATTGCCACTCTTCCCTATAAAGCATATATGTGCAAGGTTTACTTACAAGGTTTATTTACTATCAGCAAAAAAACAAGCAACTGAGGCTTCAATTTGCAGGGGTTCACCAAAACTGAACAACAGAAAAACTGGACAAACATTGCCTGGTTTGACAAGTCTCGATTTCTACTTCAACATTTGGAAGGTTGGGTCAGAATTTGGCATAAATAACATGAAAGCATTGATCCATTCTGCCTTTAATCAGCAGTTTAGGCTGCTGGTAGTGTGGAGGATATTTTCTTGGCACAATTTGGGCCCTGTAATACCAACTAAGCATTGTTTAAATGCCACAGCCTACCTGAGTATTGTTGCTGACCTGGTCCATTCCATGTCCATGACCACAGTGTATCCATCTTCTGACAGCTGGTTCCAGCAGGAAAATAAGGCATGTCACAAAGCACAAAACATCTCAGACTGGTTTCTTGAACATGCTAATGAGTTCACTGATGTACTCAAATGGTCTATACAATCACCAGATATCAATCCAATAGAGCATATTTGGGATGTGGTGGAATGGGAGATTTGTGCTATGGATGTGCAGCCAACCAATCTGCAGCAATTATGTGATGCTATCATATCAATAAGTACCAAAATCTATAAGGAATGTTTCCAGTACCTTGTTGAATCTATGCCACAAAGAATTAAGAGGGTTCAACCTGGTAAAACATGGTGTATCAAATAAAGTGGCCAGTGAGTGTAAGGAAAATGCAGATAAACAATAAATTTCTACAGGAAATCATAAAATGTTCATGCCATCATCAAAGCAAACAACAACAACAAAACTCCCTGCTCAGGCTCACAGCAGAGCTGAAGTGACAAGGACAGACAAACAAAGAATAAGAAAGTGATACCAAGCTAGATGCACCACTTATTGGTTACATGGTCACTTTTGCAGACAGAAAGACAAATGCACAATGAATGGTATGTCCAGTTTTGACCAGTGAAATATTTGGCAAAAAGACATGTTGAGTAATTCCTGGTGCACCTTTATTGGTTCAGAAATTAGAGAGATCTGTGACAAATTTGGAAGGCTTTTGTTCTGTCTAACCCTGCAGCTGTTGACCTCCTTCACTGTCACCAAGTCCAGTTTCTTTAATTCAAGTCTTCAGAATGTAACAGAAAGGCAATAAACAAAAAGTATAAAGAATAAAAAATGCAATAAAATTGTTTCAAAAACTGAAGTAAACAAAACTTAAACATTTTTCATATTTTCACATGACAATAAATATGGACCATAAACTTCTTATCTGTACAGACACAATATCTTTTCTATATAAAAAATATGACTTCAGTGCAATTTATTTGCAAACCTCTCTGCAATCCTTCAGCTGTCTTCAGTACAAACAGTTTTTTTTTCTATTACCCTGACTTCAGAGAACATAACAACTTGAATATGCTTCCTAATTTTGCAAACACCAACTCCACCTAAACATAAAACAAATCACATATTCAAAAAATAATTCACAGCCTTTCATCTTTGTTTACACCTTAAGCAATGAATCCTGACAGAAAAGGCACACGTAACTATATTTTGAATAATACTGGACAAGGGACAAGATATTGGAATTACTCTTGGTTTAAATATTCATCTTGGTCATTTATAAATGTATTCATCATCATATTTACTTTTAAGAAGTATTTTACATATACATATTCAAATAGATACCTTAAGTTGATTGTAATGTCAATAAAGATACAGGTAAAACAGAAGTATAGATTTACAGAAACATTTGTCCAAACAAAAAAAAGTGCATCTTATTACAATCTTGAATATTGCAAAAAACAAACATTTATCAAGTTACTAACAGTATTGAAAATTTGTATAAAAAACAATAGCATTACAAAACAAAGGGAACAATAATATTATAGTAGCAATCAAGAGCATTTTGACATTAAGCAAAAAGGCTATTAAGTGCTGTCTGGGTTGCTATCCTGGCTCTTACCCAAATCGATAGATTTTTCTCCCGTAGTCCCCTCTGAAGTTGAGCTATGCCTTTGGGATGGGGTCCCTTTTGGCCTCTCCAGCTCTGAAAGCTGTCCAGTAGTTCTGTATGAGGAGGATCTTGCCTCCTCTTCATCAAAACCACAAATCTTCTCAGCTCCTTCACTGTTATCTTGGCTCACTTCTTGAGATGCAGGAGCAATGGTGTATGTCTTGGAGGGTCGTGAGCTGCCATACTGTGTTCTGTCTTTTTCTCTCTGCTCCACACTGCCAGGTTGTAGAGACCATTTGGCTGATGGGGAGTATGTAACTTGACATTGCAGCCCTGATAGCCTGGCTTCCCCTTGTAGGCATTGTATCCCAGTAACTGCCAGAGGTCTTTCCTGGCATGTTTCAGCGTGTGAGCTCCACAAAGCATCCCTTACGCTCAGGCAGAAAGGGAAATCCTCTTTAGGAGAGGTGGGTGATGGGGTCAAGGATGAACTTCGTTCCAGTTTGGGACAAGCTCTAGGCCTGAGCTGCACCATCTGGATTCCTCCAATGGGAATCATATGGTAAGGCATGCGGGCCTGGTCCTGGGAGTGTAAGGGGAGATGGCTAAACATGCGGTTCATAGTTCTTGCTGTGACTGGAAGGTGAGTAGAAGATTCGCTGTGAGGGAGACGTAGGGTTGGTGGTAACAGGCTAGGATGTGGAGGACTCTGTGGAGCCTGTGGAACACTGGGAGTACCAGATCTTTCCTGCAGAGGGAGACAAATTAATACAGTCTAACATTCTGCATGTCTTTTTCCTTATTTCAACAATAACATGGGCATGTTTCCTAAGTAATTTCTTCCTCAGTAAATAAGAGAAAGTAAATATATCTGTTGTGCAATACAGACCGTATTACTGATGTGACCTACCTGCTGGCCCTCTCTGACTTGAGAGCTGGAGTCCCAGTGGAATTGTCCAGGGGAGCTGTGATGTCTATGCTGGGATCTGGGTGGCATCGGAGAGACATGGGCTCTGGAGCTCCTGTAACGGGCAGGGGAAAGGGGCCGAAGGGGCGAGAGAGGCCTGAGTGGGGAGGCTCTAATAGGAGAGGGACCTCTCTCTGGGGAGGGTGAGAGGTGTCGACTGGGTGAGGACAGTTCCAGCCTGGGAGATAGACTCCTGAGAGGTGAGCCTTCACTACCAGGAGAGAAGGCTCTGGGAGAAACTTCCCAGCCCTTATGAGAGAACAGTGCCCTTTTGCTGCTTGGTGATGCAGCTCGCCCACTGGACCAAGGTCTGCAAGGAGATGGGTGGTCCTCTCTCTCTGGAGCAGTGGGGTTTGAGAGGTCAGTCTGTGATCCCTGACCACTGTCAGACTGACGGGTGTCAGTAGAGCAGGACGAAGAAGGGTCATCGTGGGAGGACAACACCTCTTCCTCTTTATCATCGTCATCATCTTCATCACCATCATCCTCATCCTCATCTTCATCCTCAGAGTCCTCGACATCAGAAAACTGGTGCTCCTCTGCATCCTCTGAATCACAGAATCGTCTTTCGCTGGTTCCTGGCAAACAGAAAGGGCTTCAGGTTGCTTATGACTGTATGCGCTAATCAATATATGAACTACAGGGCAAACCAAACAGCACATGATCTGTTTAAGTTTATGCAGTCAAATGAACTCTGAGGCAAACAGCAGAATAAGATGCTGTGACCATAATATATGCATCAACAAATATATAGAGTCAAATGTATGCAAACAACAAACACTGCTGCTAGAATACATGAATACACATTTAGACGCACAGTGGATTTAGAAAGTATTCAACCCCCTTGTTGCTTTAGTTTTCTCCTAATGATCCATCATTAAGTGAAAACATGTTTAAGAATTTCAAAAATTATTAAAAAATAAAAGGCAGTATTAGAAGTATTCAGACCCTTTGTTCAACACTTTACAGAATCTCTTTTGACAGCAATTACAGCTGCAAGTCTTCATGGATACATCTCTACAAGCTCTGCACACCTGTTCTGGGCAGTGTATCCCATTCTTCATGGAAGATCCTCTCATTCTATGTAAGATCTTTAAGTCTCCCCAGATTTAAGTTTGGGCCATTCAAGGAGATTCAGAGACTTGCTGCAGTGTTGTTTGGCTGTTTTCTTTGGGTTGTTGTCATACTGAAAGGTACCACAGTCTATGTATCCCCTTTGGAAGAGGTTTTCTTAAAGCATTTCCCTGTATTTGGCTGTAATCAGTTCTCTTTCAATTGTTCAATTGCTTCAACTGTTCCCTGTCCCTGTCCCTGCCACTGAAAAACACTCCCATGACATGATGCCATCACTTTCATGTTTCACCAGGTATTAGCCACATATGCAATGTCTGGTTTTTGCCAACACAATGCTTGCTAACCAAAAAATTAATTATTGGAGTGCGGATTTTTTTTCCACATGTATTCCACGTGAGTTCTTTACATGCTGTTTAGCAAATCCCATGTGGGCTGTTATATGTCTTTTACTCAACAGTGGCTTACGTTTTGCCATAAAGGCCTGATTTATGGAGTTCTGCAAAGATGGTTGTCTGTCCAATAAATTTTCTCATCTCTGCACATGACCTTTAGAGCTCTTTTAGACCCTTGGGTTCTTTCTTACCTATCTGACCAAGGCCTTTCTTGATTGGAAACCCAATTACCGGTAGTTTGGATGACCACCTCTAGGAAGGTTCAAGGTTGTTCTTCCATTTCAAATTTATCAATGCCACCTTAGTCCTAGAAACTCTCAAAGCCTTAGATGTTGTTTTATACCCTTGCCCTGATCTATGCCTTGCCACAAGTTGATCACTGAGATCCACAGACAGTTTCTTAGATATATTTGTGGACTGAAACTGACAGAGTGCTGATGTTCCAGTGAGCCCTCAATGCAGGTCCTATCCTTTTAGCTGTGCTGCCATAGCTAGACCTGCTGGAGTCCATACTTGCACACTATACTGTAGATCTCTAATTTACACACTTTAGTATATGAGCATGCCTAATAATCAATCCTCTCTTTCTGTCAAGATACATCCCTTCCTGTCCCACAAATGACCTGAATACTTGTGTTACTGAATACTCTACTAAGAGATTTTTGATTTTTTTTTCATTAAAACTTTCTTAATTCATCATTATGGCTGATTAAGTGTACAAATGTACATAGTCTACAACAAGAGGTCAGAATACTTATTTGAATTTGTACGTTTGCATATGTGTGTGTGTGTAAACACACACTTTACAAAGCCTGTCCATAGAATATAAGCAAACATGCTCTTATAGATATGTGTCTCCTTCTCCGAAACAATATTTAAAGTTTTCTGAATGGGTTGCTCTTGAATGAAGTGTCCTTGGTGCTAAGTACAAGATGAAATGGAGGCCAGATCAGAACATTGAGCAGAACCGTTCATTTCCACTGGCCTTCACCAAACTTGGAGCAGAGTGGGTTTGGATGCCTGAAAAAAAATCTGCCATTTTCCACAGTGCATTCATGATTTCCAGTGGGAAAGATCTGGTCCAAGTACTGAACGATAAAATTACAGTTACATAAATGTGTCAATATTAATATTTATCTAGTTTCTTTGAGGTTTTGCATCTGTGGTCATTAATAAAATTGCAGTGTCCGCCGCATTCGAACAAACAGATTATGCGAATGAGGTTGTTTTTGTGAATACAATTCTAAAAACACACATATTTGTCCATTCATGGTCCGATTATTTGTTTCTGTTTTCAGGCTGTTAGAGCAATCGTGTTCCCACAGCTGGTTGTTATATCTTGTATACCAACTGTCTATGTAGTCAGTCACTCAGTTACTGCTAACCTTTTTAACACTGTCAGCAGACTGGACCCATGGATCTACCTGGGTACCTACCTGGGTCCTCAGCCTCCAGTTCATCTGAGTTTGATTCAGCCACACCCATTTCCTGGCATTTTTTACCATGCGCCTTTGACTTCATGTGTTTAGTGAGGTTCCCTGACAGAAAGCAAATAACAGAACCATGTTTTTACATATTACATTAGAGCAGTTTATAGGAAAGGATGTTGAATGAACAGCAGTACCACTTCTAACAATTTCACACAGTGAAGAGAGATCGAAATGTTCGAAATGGGCTTGAAATGATCCTTATTGATCCTTTCAAGTGGATTCATTATGTTATAAGTATTATTCAGGAATCTGAACAGTCCTCATTTTCACTAACAATTTCACACAGATACATGTGCATAAATCTGCACAGTGTGAGTGCAGCACAGATGTTCTCAGACTCACCTTTTGTTTTGAAGGCAAAGTTGCAGTGCTTACAGACATAGGGCCGAATGTCTGTGTGAGTACGGATGTGTTTCTTCAGCATGCTGGGCTTTTTGCACCGGATCCCACACTCCCCACACACATACTTACCCCTCCCCCTCCCCCTCACATAAATATACTCCTCATTCGACTTATACCTGGAGACAGAAATAGATAAAGAGATAGCAACAGACACAGAAAGAGAAACAATACAATCACTTAATAAAATCACATCAATGTAATCACTTAATAAAAATCACATCAATGCTCAGTGACAAGATCCCAGCACTAATGTTTCACACTTCCTCAACTCTAAATCTGACTGTCACTTCCATGTTACCTACATCCATTGTTCTGCTGCCAGTATGAGGAAATCCAGACTTTGTCCTCAGTGTGTTTGACCATGCCAGTAAAAACATCAGTGAAGAGGAAAACCTGGTTTTATCCTAAAAGTTCTCTTACAGTTGGACCTATAATTATTATAAGTGACTTCCTTCTAGATTTACATTTATTTTCACTCTCCTTGAAATATATTTATATGAATTGTAATTATTAATCATCATTTGATGAGTTGTTGTATGTGCTGTTCTTCTTCAGAGGTTTTACATAATCCCAAAATCATACAGGATTAATAAACCTGTGATACAGGTTGAGCAAAAGGTAAACAGAATAACATCTCATTGCAATATGAATTGTAAACAAAAGGTAAACAGAATATTAACATATCATTGTGATATGAGTTGTCTTTAAAACATTTATGACACCAGAAATATCTCTTTGCACATCTTTACACATTACATTCTAATATGGGAACATCCAAGAATATATTTAATATGGCGGCGTGTGTTGAGAACTAGGCTAGGCTTAGTTAGCCTTAGCAACACAGTACTTACACATGCAAGGTTAGGTATGTGAATGTTTGTCTGTACCGCCCAGGTTTGTATTATATTTCAAATCTATTTCATTTGGAGGTTGCTTGTGCTTCTTGTATTTTGTTACAAGGTCCTGCTAAAATAGCTGGTTTGGAAAAGCTGTTACCAAGCGTACTTTATCTAACCAAAAAAAGCTCTCTTTAAGACACTTTGCATTAAATGAGAACATTCACATCATTATATACACAACTGTGATGAATATTTATGGAAAGAATGTTGCGTGTAATTGTTAAATGAGGTCACAATAACTGGTGGGAGTAGAGGAGAGGGATGCTAGGAGGAGTGTGCACTGTGTAGGCATGCATCTGAGCAAGAAAGACGGAAGGAAATGAGCGAGACAGACAGACACAGAAAAAAGTCTTAGAGACAGAGAGTATCTCCAAACAGACTTACCACTTTTTCTTTAATTGTCTCCTATAAAGAAGAGCAAGAGTAATCAAGGAAAACAGAGAGCAGAGAGATGCTTATGATAAGCAGGCACTGATGGATGTGAGAAATGGTGGAGAGAAAATAGAGTGAAAGAGAAGGAGCACAAAGAGGGACTGATGTGATTAGGGTGTATGTGGGTGTGACTGAAAAATTGTATAAGCAAAATGGAAGCTGGAAGAGAGAAGGAAAGGAAAGCTGCAGGCTGGTGTGGTAGATTCTCTGTGTAAGCATCCATAACAATGCTGAAAACTTGCCATTAATAGACCGATGTGAGAGACTGAGCTAATGAATACTGGGCCCACTGCCATCGCCAAAGCTGACAACTTAGTCTTTATCTTTCCATCCGTCCAATTTTCTTATGATTTTTGGCTAACACAATCTCTTTACACTAAAAAAAGACTTTAGATGATGGCATGTTTGATCAAATTGGCAACTACTTTAGAGGTTGATTTGCACTCCTTATACTCAAATCACAACTGAATAGGTGAACAGGCAATTAGGAGTTCATCTGCTGTCTCCTAAATTAGCAGCACTCTTAACTACATATTAAAAAATATATTGGATTTATGTGTAGCCATATGACTTTATTCCAGGGAATCCAGTGAATCGGCTTTTAACCACTAACTTTGGAGGCTGCTAGTACAATACTAATGAGCACTTGACTTCAAATGTAAATATATTTCAAGATAATGGCACTCTCTGTATATTACTTCTTGAAAGCATGCCTTTGAGTAAAGTGTGACAAACATAATAAAAAAAATCTCAGTAGTTTTTTCTTTCACCTGTTCCAATCGTTCTTTACCACTCTAAATCCAGAAATATTTCCATGTTGTGGTACCAAGCTGAACAAAATGACTGAATCAACTTAATACATGACCTACAATAAATGATCTAGAATGATCTATGATAATATAGAGTGTCATTTATAAAATAATAATAAAAAAACATCTTATTTATTATTTAAAAAAATAACTTACCCCCCTTCAAAGATGCAAATGCGTTGCGGTTCACTCTGCTTGGAGCTGGTGGGACCCTCCCCTGCTGTTTTCTTTGCTTTTTCAGGCCTCTTACTCAGAGGCTCCTCTTTCACTTTGACAGCTGTATTGGGTGGGTTGGCATGTACCTACACTCCACACAGACACAAACCATAACACCACCATAACTTTCTTACAGAAAGGTCAAATTAAAATTCCATTAGTATATCATTGATGGTCAGTTGAATGGAACATTCTGTATAAATTACAATAATGTTTACCTCTGATACTTCAGCCTTTTTCTTGCTAGCAGGAACCAGCTTGTCAGTGGTCAGGGGTGGAGCTGTAGCCATGGTAAAAATCTCGGAACTGTACGTTTGTTTAGAGCACAGTAGTGACAGTACCATTTTGGTGGACAGACCAGGAAGATTAGGGTTATACATGCTTACACTCCAGGAAGAATAGACAGATGTTTGTGGATTTCGGTGTGCAGATGGGTTGGGCTTGGTGTAATTTAGATAGCACCAGCTCACTGATGTGGTAGTATGAAGGCTAGGATATAGGGGGTCTGTGGATCTCTCTGGAATCTCAACCAATGATATACACCTGTGGCCCTCTTCTTCCTTTTCCTCTTTTTTTAATGTTCCAGTTTCAACCTGAGTAGGCTCCAACTTGTTTAGTACAGATTCTTGTACCTCTTCTGTTTTCTTGACTTGCCTTTCTTGCTTCCCCCAGGCTATTCCTGCTGTTAGCTTCTCTTTGTCTGTACCAGGGGTCTTCTCCAGAGATTTCTCACCGCTTTTGTCTTCTCCCCTTTCTTCTTCTGCCTCCTCTTCTTCCTCTTTAACTCGTTTTTGTTGCCGTTGTGCCTCTAAACTGAGTTCTAAACTACCTGCTGGAGAAAGCATTCGTTTATTTCCCCCAGCACTAAGTTGCCCATAGCTATCATCATATGTAGTTTCCGGTTGAAACTCTAGAGGCAATGACATAGGAATGCCAGTCTTGATATCAGGAGTGGGGAGCCTAAGGTAGGAACGTTTACTGCACTCAAGCTTTTCCATGATGACCATGGCTGTACAGCAGATTGGTTGCTGAGACCGTGTTGTGGCTAAAATTTGTGAGATGGTTGTGTACATGGCACTTGCATAGGTAGGAATGTGAGTCTGCAAGCGCACAGGAACCACAAGTGACACTATTGGCGTAAACTGCTCAAGGCAAGTAGCAATGACTGGGCGAGGTTGGTGGTGGGTGACAAGTTGGTGATATAAGGGATCTGGACTATGTATAGAGGAAGGAGATGAACTAGACTCTCTAACAGGAGTAGCTGGTGCTACCTGCATAGTCTGACCACTACTAGGGTACTGCAGTGGGAGTAAAGTAGGGAAGGGCTGAACAGGAAGGCTTAGGCGCTCTGCTAAATGAAGTTGTCTTGCATGAAGTGGAGATGGTACTCCATGTATGAGGGACTGCTGAAACATGCGACTGGAAAGGACTTCAGATATTGCTGTTGTGACTGGTAGGAATCTAGTCAGGTGCCGTGGGGGAAAGTTATCTGAGCTTGTCAGAGGGTACATTGTAGTTGGAAGAGGGAGAGGAGGTTGGAAAAGCTGTAGAGTTTTGCCCAGAATCTCTGAATTAAGTGTAGAACTGTTTCTTGTCCTGTGCTCACCAACTGAGATGGTAGAGTGACCAGGATAAGACTGACATAAAATTGGAACACTTTGCGAGCTAGAAGATGGTTCTTCTTGATCAGGCTTTCCAACGGTTGCATGCTTTACTAAGAGACACTTTCGCCTTTCCTTCCAAGAAGCTGAACTAGGTTTTAGGGACATAGATCCGTAGTCAAATGATTTACTTCTAGTCTCTCCTATCTGAGCAGGGTGTGGTGGGCTTGCAGGAGCCTGCTCTGAGGCAGAGCGGCGCATTTCCCTGTAAGAATGATGGTGTTGATGGGGACCTGGCACAGTCAGCATGTGTGACCCTGTGGAGCTCCATGTAGCAGACTGCATCTCTATGTCAGTCTTTCCTGATTCTTCAAAAGATGCTGAACGACTGGAGGTATGAGAAACATTACTTTCTTGGCTAGGGCTACGTGAAAGAGAGACTGATTCAAAGCTAGATTCTCCAGAAGACTGGGTGGCTTCTGCCAAACGAAGCCGTTTCTTCTTGGGTGGCAACTTCTCTGCAGGCAGCTGAGCCAAACTTTGACTACGTTGAGGCCACTGAAACTCTTCCTTATCCAGTACTTTTGAGGAAAATGAACTTGCTGGAGGTGAGACCATCTCAGTATCTGGCTCCTCTGTCACCAAGATCTCTGGTACTTGAATGCTGGGTTGTCGAACTAACCTGGACATGGACATTTGTTTTGGCTCCTGTGATTGTTCATGTTCCAGTTCTGGTTCCTGACTCTCTGTGGACATGCTTTCCTGTTTTTCAAAGGAGCTGGTGTGCTGGATTACAGATATTTCTTTATAAGGCCCACCTTTTTCTGGCTCAATATGGGAAAGGGTACTTGAAAAGCCCTGAAAATCATCTTTAGTGCACATCACTGATGTACTGAGCTGGCTGCTAAAGGACACATCTGCTGGACCTGGACTGGGAGGGTCCTCCTCCAAACTTTCTTCTTTCCTCCTTTTTCGAATAGCCATAGCCATTGCTTTGAACTTATAGTGCATCATTTGTGGACGATCTTCTCGTATGGTACTATCTACTTTCTCACTCTGGGCTTCCTGTGAAGAAGTATTTATGCATGTAATTCTGTGGGCTGTATAACTGTCATGCTTCTTGAAACACGTACCACATATGTCACACTTCCATCCTGCCTCAGTCCGGGTAGAACAAGAGGGAACGACTTCTGTTAAAGGGTCGGCTCCAACTGGCATTTCAATGGCAGGTTGGCGTCTTAACATTCGATGATGGTGGCCAACCCTCATCTCAGCTGCTGCAGCTTGCTGCTCATCAAAAGAGTGGCTAAGACGAAAGCTCTGTGAAGATGTGCTAGTGAGGTCAGCTTGGCCACCAGAGGATGGTACTGACTGACTTCGCAGAAAAATGGCACTAGAACAATGACCTGCAAGTGGATCTTCACCTAATTGCGAGTGATGTCTTTCAGTGGTAAAACCACCATGAATCATTTGTCCAGTACCACTAGTACCTGGAACATCTCCCTTTGGATCAAAAACACAAGGCTCTTTGGGTGAAGAAAATTTAGGCGACTCAATACTACTTCTCCTTGAGAGGGAAGAACGTCTTGGCTTGACACTGTCAATTTCACTTGTGTCAACTACAGCTTCATTTATAGTGATTAATTTTGTAATGTGCTCAATGACTTGTGTCTTAGGCACAGTAAAAGAAATGGATTTTTCGTCTTGACCCAACGATGATGACGACGACTTGATGTGTTGGTGTGGAATTCTTTGCTGTTGACCCAATCGTCCATATTTTCCTAAAATAATTTCAGCATAGGATTTAACATTGGCATTGGGAGGGCTCACTTGGGAAAGCTCAGCACTTCCACTGCTAGAAAAGTAACCAGATTCAGTACTGCCTTTACTACCTGGACCCAAAGAAGACGAAGGAGTTTCATCAGATGATGCCATGGGTACTCGCTTTCTTTCACTGAGTCGCATAGCTAACCTCTGTTTGACAGCTTGGGAGTCCTCTGTTCTTGGTCCTTCTTCTGAGAATGAGAGTTCAACCTTGGAGCTTTTCCTTAGAGCTGGCCTTTCCTGAGAGGTAGATGGTCGTCGCTGACCAGTCTCATCCCCAGAATCTGTGCTCTCTGCTTCTTCTTCTTCCTGTTCATCTCCCGCTGTTCCACCTTCAGCTCCACTGAAACTGTGTTCCTCACGGTTAGATGCCAGGCCAGCTTTTATTCGATGGGCATGGGATTTACGATGTTTGTACAGGTTACTTTTGGTCTTAAATGAGAAGCCACATGGAACACAAGGATATGGTCTCTCTCCTGTGTGAGAGCGGATGTGTTTTTGTAGGACGCTGGGCTTTGCACATGGCCGGCCACAGTACGTACATACGTACTTCCCAGGCTTTTGGGGCTTTCGTTCCCTTCTAGATGCGGTACCTTCTAGTACTTCCTGACTGTGCTGAGATGGATTCCTCTGAACACAAGGAACTTGGGTGGAGGAGTCAAAAGTAGGTGAAGAGTAGCTGCCTCGAGATAGACCCGGGACATCTGGACATTGCCAAGATGATTCCCCCACCTGTGACCGTTGCTGCTGCTGTCTTTGGAGCATATCGCTGCGTTTTGGCTGTCTATGTTGGCGTCCATGTGATCTATGGATTGCTTGTGAGGTAGCCTGTTCCTGTATCTGAATCAACCTACCCCTAAGTAAAGAATCAGACAGAGGCTGCTGTGGCCCACCAGACTGCTCCCCATCATCCGGCTGGCTTTGCTCTGCCTCCATAGAATGTGGGGAGAAGGCCTTATGGACACACTTGAAATGCCTGTATTAGCACCAGCCCCCTTAACATTATTGCCTTAGGCACAAGACCCACAGATCTACCTGGGCACAGAAACAAAGTAGTACATGACTCATAAAATATGTATAAAATCTAAAGTTTTGATTTATACCAAAATTTGTTCAGCAGATCTAAAAATTATATAATCAAACAGTGCCAAAGAACACCAGCCACGAAGGTGATTTTTTCAGAGCTGAAAGTCTTCCATTCACTCCAGACCATGTTCATCATTGTGTCACTCTTTTGGACTGTGGTCTTGCAGTGGAACTTGGTAAAGGAAAGCAGAATGAGATCAATGTTTTGAGCCTTCCTCTCTCCTACAGGTGATTATGCCAGAACTTCAGTGGTCCTACAAAACAGAAACAAAGTAACAGTTAATAATAATAAAATGTAGGTATGTAGGTATTGCTTTAGTATAGATGTCACTGAAAAAAAGTTACATCAAGCAGTGAATTATTGTTCATTGCCTTCACCTTTACAGCTCATTTTAGATTAAGTACCCCACAAAAAATATTTTTGATTATTAATGTACCATTCAGAATTCTGAATGTTTGATTGTTTTGATTATCTTAAACACTCCCCCCCCCCCAAAAAAAAAAAAATCAAACAAAAACAAAAAAACATGCACAAAATGGTTACAGAGCACATAAAGTAAGTAAGATACAGTGAGAAATAGAGCAGTAAGTAAAATGTCATGCTTAATCTCCTTAATATAAGGAGTTACTGTGGAATCAGAATTTGTATGTATAATACGAGGAAAACAACAATCTTGCACTGCAATCATCATAGATAAGAAAATTACTGTACATTAAAAATGATCTTGGCATTCTTCACTGTTATGAATCACATTAAACAAATCCATTGCTCTCTAAGCAGTTGCCTATAATATTGACCGTTAAGATTAGTTTTCTTTTTTCTGTACTAGAAATATTAAGGCCTAACAGATATGAAAGAAGAAAGGATAATTAGATGAGCTCAGGGGAGAATTGCCCAGAAGATGGCGCTATAGATCTAAGACAGGGGGTCTTAAGTGCTATAATTAAAAGCCCTGCTCTGAACATAAGGCCATATTGTGACTAACAAGCATCAATGATTGTGGTGACATGTTTTTGCTCAACATGCTGTAAGCCTTCTGAAATATCCATCACTTTCTAGAACCCAGCCTTCAGTTTCACCAATTTATTTTGGTTTCAATGTTCTGAGCCCTGCTGAAGGTGAGGAGGAAACTGACAGTATGAGAGGTAGTTTTACTTTGGGAATGTGGTGAACTATTCCATGTGCCTGAGCAGACGGGCCTCACGGAAGACTAACTGCATTCCGGACTGCTGCAAGTGTGCGACGGTGACAGAATTTTTTAATGAGACGTCTTCCTCATTTCCCATATGTCCATGAAAACACTGCAAACCTGGGCTTCATTACTGGGTGTTCACAGAAGGAGAAGGAGGAGGAAAGGAAGCAAAAAACAAAAACAAAAACAGTTGCTCTCAAAATAACTTGACAAATTCTGGAGCAAGTTTGCTCTCCTAAACATCTGGCAAAGGCCAAGTGATGCAAAACAATTTAATGAGCTTTTCTCTGTGCAGAAGTAGACTGTGATTACACACTGGTTTTAAAAACAATTATTGTCTCTAAGATGTCAAAATTAATACCTTGATCATAATTAATGGCAACAGTTTTAAATCTATTAATGATTTGTATAGATATTTCGAATGCAGTTTAATACACCTTAAACTCTTGAATACCCTGTGTAGTGAGAAATTTACTGGAGAAACTGTGGATTGTTTCCTGGCAGTGGTGGAATTCAATTTCACACCCATGAAAATACCAAAACTTTGATCCAACACTTTAGACTTACTGCATTCAAATTTAATGTGTGTATTACAGATGTATAGTTATGTATAATGAGTATTTACCGTGTACATTACAGGTGTATAGTTGTGTATAATGAGTAATTAATGCGTGCATTACAGGTGTATAGACATGTATAATGAGTAACACGTGCATTACAGGTGTATAGTCATGTATAATGAGTATTTAACTTGTGTATTACAGGTGTATAGTCATGTATAATGAGTATTCAAACAGCACCATTTGTATCACCAGTATGAACAGCATCATCAACAGCATCAACAGTTGCTTGTAACTTTCTCCTTACTTTAAAATAAAACATGCCATGGTCAACACTCATTGCTGGTCAGTCATTCAGTAGATCTGTACCAGGCAATAGATTGGTCACAACATCTTGATTGAAAATTGGCTTAGTTATCTCAGACATACTGATGATTAATCAAATAAAAAAGATGATTACAGACAAGGGCATAACATTTACATGGACAGAAGTGACAAGTCCCTACCAATATCCAGAGCTTATTGAATCGTCCCCACCAGTAATCTGATCCCCTCAAAAAAACAAAATTTGGCAGAAATGCCATGTCATGGTTCCCTTGACACATTGAGAGTTTTTTGTGACTATTACTTTGTTGGTTTTGTGGAGATTATGCAGTGTGTTCCATCTACTTTAATTACTGCTGATGTTTGAGACCTGTTTCATTTGCACTATGGCTGCAACTGATGTCTAAACTACTTATTTGTCAGTCATTAGTTTAACATTAATTTAACATTATAGAATTCATGAATTAAAATGTGAAATGTTATTCAGAATAGTTTTAAAGCACACAGAATAGTAGATGTATATCAATCCTTTATCGTTTTAACACGGAGCAAAGAGAAAACAGGCAAGAAGGGGGTAGTAGATTCATAGGTCCTCACCAATATCAAGAGTAAATCTAAAATCTAAGAGGTTTAGGAAGGAGAAATACATTCTTTGAATTATTCAGAGCACTAGACTGCATAAAACAGGTAAATCCAAAACAACACAGAACTGCATTTCCACCTAGCAGACTTGCTTAGACTACAGTTACTTAGACGTCCCCCAACACACACACACACACACACACACACACAAAAGTAAGTTAGTTCTCTTATTCTTTGCACACTCACGGATTTCGTTACCCCTTCTATGCAGAGTCTGTGAACCCATTACATCAGCAATTCACCAGTCAGCAGCATTCATAGTAAACTGAAATAAAAACCACTGGTGGTGTGTACTCAGCAATCCACACAAGTGGGTGAAAGTTGTTTTAT
>JAOYMR010000007.1:10077675-10098133 GCA_025802075.1 Tenebrosternarchus preto | reverse complement strand
TATGTGCTTATGTGGAACACAATCTTTCTTCAACCAGAAAAACACCCACAATCCCAGCTCTTCTTGATACAAAAATCTGATTTTGAACTACAATTGGTTACTGAGGTCAATCCCACAGGCCTGTCAATGAGACAAGCTTCTAGCGACATACATGTGGTGTGCATGAAGCTGATGCTCACTCATGTGGCGTGACACACACAGTAAACATGGTCCTTCTTGACATCACACCAGTTTAAAAATCTGAGGAAGGATCTGAGATCTCCTAACCACTTCACAATCTCACTGCAATCATTCACATGATCAAACACTATCACAAATTATCCCATCCTATCCACATAACAAAACGAGTGAAAGGAGTAAGACTGGTGACTTTCTATTGCAAAATTTATATACATGCAGATTTGTAACTTCTGCCTTGTGTGATATTCTCCTAGTAATTCGAATCACTGTAGACACCAGTCAAAGGCCAAGCAGCAGAGTTCACTATTTGGGACAAGGAATTCTATACTCATCTGCAGTGGTAGCCAAGACTCCCCTGGGTTCAGGCCAAATAATGTTTGACAAGACCGCACAGCATTTACCTAGACTCATGACCTAAATTACACAAAGGCAGAAGCACACAACTCCAGGAACATCATGAAAGCCACCAATGCTGTCCAACATTTCGGTAACAAAAGATGTACAACTCAACTGCTATACACAAGCCACACCAAAAAAAAGCTGTATTCGTTAACAGTAATAATGACAACAAGGGCTAAATAATGATGTATGAAGATGATCCGATTTCCCTTTTGCAGACACTTTCCATAGAAGCTCTGTTAAGTTATAATTACACTATTATTCAGGTTGGTCCTGTAGACTACTAAGCCCTTGCTTTAGGGAAGGGCTGGCTATAAACACTGCACAATATATCCAAGAGAGAGCTCCATCAGTTAAAGAAAATGTAACCAAATTACGTATATATCCTTCTTTGAACCATATGAATGTTTATTTTGTGTGTGTGTGTGTGTGTGTGTGTGTGTGTGTGTGTGTGTGTGTGTGTGTGTGTGCATACACTGCTTCCAATTACTGTACGTCCTTTACTTATACTCAGAGCTTGTTTGTGTGTCTATAGAGTGCTTCAAACTAAAGCTTTAGCACTAATCCCAAAAATGAAGATCATGTTTCTTAGACCTATTCATGCCAACAATGAGATATTCAAGAGTTAAGCAAGATGGAGAGAAAGTGCTCAAGTGGGCAAGTGAGTATGTAGTATGGATGTACATACACACACACACACACACACACACAAACTCACACACATTATATATATGTGTGTGGGTGTACTGCTTCCAGTGCTGTATGGAAGCAGTATATGAAATACACAATCAGCACTAAAAGTATACAATCAGACCCATATCCTTGCCATTGTAGAAATACAGTAATTGTATGGTTACTGTATATCCCTCCTTTATATTCAGAGCTGGTTTTGTGTCCATGGAGTGCTTCAAACCAAAGCCTTAGCAATAATCTCAATAATAAGATCATATTTCATGCCAGTAAAGAGATATTAAGCAAGATGGAGAGAAAGTGAGTGACTTGGTGAGTATGTAGTATTTGGGTGTGTGGTTTGGGTATTAACTCTATCTGTAAGTCCCTCAATATGTGTTCTCCTAGGTCTTTTCTCAGAGATACAGTTGCTCTACTAATCTCCTGTGCTTTAGAGAACATGCTTATGAAGGGGCATGAAAGGGCTAATCTGCCTGTGCTTACTCCTCTCCTGGTGAACACACACAGGGATTACAGTGCCTGTGTGTATACAAACACACTACTAATAATGGCTGTGGGGCAGTCATTCTGTGTGTGTGTGTGTGTGTGTGTGTGTGTGTGTGTGTGTGTGTGTGTGTAAATGTGTTACGAGGACAAACAAGGACAATTACCAGCAATGGCTGAAAAGTCAACTGTCAACTACTTGCTATCTTGGAAAGGATGTTAAATCATTCATGCATTCAGAGTGACTAACATTGAAAATAGTTCTCTCAACAAATATCTGTACAGACACATTATCAATTATCAATAGCAGCACTTTCAAGTTTCATATTTTTCAAATATTCAGCATGTGATAAAAGCCTCAATTTTGTCAAGAATTCCTCACTAGCCAACGAGTGAATGACTAATAAATATGAAAGGGTAAAAAAGGTCAACTAAGTGGAAAAATAAACCTGCCATCTGCCAATACAACATCAGACTAAGAGCCCCTCCTCTGTAGACCTGAATGCTACGATGCAGCTTCAGCAGTGAGATCTTGCTGGTATCAGTCTGTACTTAATTAGGACTGAACTTACAGTCAGAGTGGTGGAGAAAAACACAAATGTCTAACCATTATACAATAACATATGCAGTAAACAATATTCTGCTACAGTCTGGACGGTGTGGGCTCTGTGGCAGCACTGTGGTTGGTATACAAAGCTTCTGTGGCATGGGTAATGATTAACGGATAGCAATTGCTGGCATGTATCTTATTGTGAAGAGTTCAGCAGTTGTATGCAAACTAAACCTTTAGGATTGAAGATTCAGTTTTAATATATATTCATGGAATATCTGGGTTGTTGGTATTATATGCCATTGTACAGAAATACACGCACACACACACAAACTTGTTTTAAAGGTGCTGTACTGTAACTGGCAGAAGGAATGCAATCATAAACACAATGCCATGCCAGGAACACGAAGGTGGCAGACTAGAGATGAAAAGTCTCAAAACACCAACCTTCTGTTCTTCCACTTACGGTCATGATGATTTTCTATAGTCTCAGAATCAATGAGAGGTGATGCATCCTGCATTGCTTCATAACATGTCTAAAACAACATGGAGGTTTCCTCGTTTTTAAATAAGAGTTTACAGTTATGCTGTAAAACCCTACTGCAAAACCTTTGGTGCAAATTCTGTGAAATTCTGTGACTTGTTGAGGCTGTAATCTAAAATAAGCATAAACAATCGAGCATTAAAAGCAGAGTGGTGGCTAAACAACAGTGGCTCGCAAATGCTAAATGGCTAAATAGTCCCATGGTGAGTGATGGTTCTTACACAATATCATCAGACAGCAACCAGTATATCAGAGGAGGAAGAACACCAGGGCATCATCTCCACATGTAACGGGTCAGGACAGGAAAGCGTAGGCAAACCATGCACTTGAGGGTGGTCGGCCTCATTCAATATGGCATTAGAGCACAGACTGTATCACACAGATTCTTACCTTCCTCATTCATCCTCTTCCTCCTAATAACCTATAGTACGCTCTCCCTGCAGCAATTTTGCTGACATATACTGAAGCTATAAGCGAGAGATTAATAAGCAAGGAGAATGGTAGGGAAAGTGAGCGCACTGACCTTTGTCTCTAAGCAATTACCTGCCCAAAATATCCGCTTGGCTGATTTAGTAGTGGGTCACTTGGTTCTACAGCTTTCCCCAAACCCTGTAACTAATCCTCCTATTCTGACATGCTGATTCTGAACTAGTGAAATGATGCCAGAAATTATTTCAAAGAGTGTTTTAAGCACTTTGATCATTTCATCTTAAGTTTCAACAAGAAGTACATATGGCCAATTCTAAAATGCCCTTATAAAAATTAAAGAGTGGCAAATTTCCATTAAAATGCCCATTTTATGAGAATTCTGACATTTCAGCCAAAGAGGCAGAATAGCATAGTGCATTTCTGCCTGGAACTCTAAGAGTAACGATGAAAGAGCACCAGAGGTCGTTTCATGCCATGGTTAATAAGGCAAGCAGTGATTATTAAAAATTCCTAGACACTTACTGGCAGCTTGCAGCTGTTATCATAAGAGACCTAAACGGATATCCAGAAAACCCCAGCATTCAGCCGATGTAGGTCTTCTGATCTCTTAGCCATTGTCTACTGTCAGAGTAATTATTGTGGCAGACATATTCCTTTATGTTGCAGTATCGATTTATGATGTTACTTTGTAATGCTCTGTTGCAAATGATAAATGATTATTAGTTCCAGTAACATTGTTGTAAACTAATGCATTACATCGAATTGATTTTTAACACAAGCAAACTAACTTAATGTATCAAAGAATTGTTTAAAAAGATCAGAAACATTTTTGGCATACAAGGATTGAAATAAAAAAGTTCTTGACCAGACTTGACCCTCCAGTCTGAGTACAACAAGTGGCTCAGTAATAAAGCCTGGAGAGTAAATTCTCTAGAATGAAAATATAAAATAACTGTATTTTTTCAATTTGCAAAAGTGTCTCTCTGCCTTGTATAAGCATGAAGACAGTCAGCTAACTGAAACACAGCAGGAGGCATGCTGGCCAAACTCTGTAAAGGTCAGACAAACTCGGACGCATCTGGCTGAGTTTCAACAGAAAGTGCTCTGAAAACTTACCAAAATAATCACTTCACTTTAACTCTGGAATACGTCACTGAAGTATTTCATTAAATCTCTTAGACTAATAATAATCTCTAGTTGTGTTTGCCATATTACTCTTGATAACTGTAAAGGTATAACAAATACATGTGCCCTAAATTATATACCAGATTTATTCGTTTTGGGAAAAGTTGAGAGTTCTTTGCTTTCATTTGGACGGACAACTCTCAAAGCATAGTGACCACTGGTGAGCCAATTAGTGCCAAAACGACCCACTGCCTGGTTTTTAACTACCTAGAAGAGTTAAACTGGATACGCAATATATAAGTTTATTATTTGCCCAAAGGAGTGGACAATTACCTGTAAGATAATACTGGAGGTTCGCTGTACCACATCTATCTTAAAGTACCCTGACCGCAACGTGCGAAAATCCTCAAAGCGTTAACCACTATATCAGAAATGTTTCTAAAGTACCAAGCTCTTGGTGCGATGTCCGTCATTTCCAAGAATATCAATGATGTTTCCAGGATTCATGTGGCGCGTGCTGTACTGCTTCGGGTGTTTAGCAGGAAATAGTTTTCTTTTCGGCTGTACACGGAGACAACGAAACTGACTGCAGAAACATTAGTAACCTTACTGCACTCCTAAATGTCTTTTTTGCAGATAAACGGCTGAATTACATTGCGTTTCAAGACCGCTAATTCGGTTACAGGAAGTCAATGTCACTAGCTAGCAACCCTTAAGAAAAGTGTCACTACATATCGCACTGGGCTTCATTTTCATTTGAATCATACATGCTTCACATAAGCCTTGTGGTTCTATCATACAGCCTAATTATAGACTTGAGCAAATATTTTTTCTGCGTTATCCTATTAGCTTATACAGAAGCCACCCCTTCGCACAAATTTCCTTAGCAGCTCGCTGCTTATGCGTCCCAAAATCAGTTTAGGCAACCATGAAATTAGAAAAGGAAAAAATATGAATGTATCTACAGTTGTTCACTGCCTTGCTACGTTACCTGACACAGCTGCCTTTATACTTGTGGTCATTTACTCCGTGAATCAGAGTCCAGCAGAGTCCGCATCCTATAGCGCTGTCATACGATGTACGTACTTCTGCTTCTCTCGGCGTTTTTGGAGGCTGGGCTTCCCCTCCTTGTCAAACTGGAACTGCAATCCCACATTCAGCTGATCAGCACAACAAAAACAGTCTCGAGCAACGCAAACAAGTTCGCGCCGCACCACCCTGCACGAGACACCCTGAGGGCCCGCCCCCTTCTAGCTCCTGCCACTGGACGCTCTTACAGGTTTTATGTCAATTAATAATCATGAGATAATGTCCTTCGATTGCGCCTATTGGCTCAAAGAATACCGTCGTTTTTAATTCCCTCCTCGCTGGAGGCTTCTGTCAGATGACGTCATGGAACATTCCAAAAATTCCGATTTGCAGTATTCCTCAAAGTTCAAAGTCTGTTGCACTACATTGAAACAGTACTGCTATATTAATCTATAGGATTTTTACCTTACGTCTCTTTTCATAGCCTTCCGGTTGTTTACAGTTGCAGCAGCAAGGGATGAACAAATCACTACATACTCAAGTCCAATAATTTCCCAAACTGTTCACTCAAATTCATGTCTGGTAGGGAAAAATGCTAGGCTTTTTTCAAAAGATGTAATTACATGCCATCTTCAGTGAATGCATCATAGGGAGGCAGGCTGATGTTGCTGATGTGAGCACATTTCCTGAAATTCCCTTATGCTTACTCCTCAGCATGGTTTAGCCTCCTCCATCTGAGTTAAAACCACTTAGCGCAGAACTAAGTGATAAACAGCCCACATGGGGACTCTTACAAGGCTTAACCACTAGCACAGACAAGGTTTATTTTAACCCTTTGTTTTAATGAGTGGGCAATTTGGGTGAGAGAACAGGGTAAGAGCGGAGTGTTTACTCACAAGACAGTACAAACTCGGAGCTTGTTTTCATAGTAAGGTTTAGTCACTGTGAAGTAGAGGTCTGTTTACTTTTATTTGTTAGTAAAGTATTGGTAGTTTACTTTTCTCCCTCCTCAAACATTTTGACAAGCTTAGACTATTCATTATATAGGTGTGTGGTATTATAATGCTTATGTTCCTTACTGTGGTGATCTTTAGACCTGTGATTGAACAGGCCTTGACATTATGGCACTGGTTTTATATTACATGTTACATAATATGATCCTCCCTCTTTCCTTATCTGTTCAAGTTTATTGTGATGTAATACTGGACTAAGCATGGCATGTTGACTGCTTATGTAATTTTCAAAAAAAAAAAAAAATGAAACCATGTTTGTAGCATACAGATGAAGGCTGTTACAAGAGGCAACTCAGATTCATAGACCACTTCCTTTCTGTGCCAGGTCTGTGAATATGACTCATGTTACCTTTTCAGTTGGAAGTGCATAGTTCCATAACGATATGAACCCAACAACAGGGACTCAAACACAAGGCAGTCACAAATCACAGCTTTAATTACATATAATCTAAAACCTCATGCCAGTCCAGTTTTGCCAGGCCAACTAGTTGGGTATCTTCTTATTTTTAAAGATATCAGATTTTCCCTTCTCCTCTCAACTTATACAGCATAGAAACTGTCAGTTTACTTTGGCAGCACTGTACAGACACTGGCCTGTTTCCTCTCTCTCTCTCTCCCTCTCATGGTGTGTTTGGGATGGAGTTAGTCACTCCTAGGCCTGCTTCCAACACTCTATAACCCTTACCATACAAAATGCTACCTATTGTGATACTCCCACCTGTTTAAGCAATTAACTGTGAAAAAGGACATCATTTTACAGTACAATACTCTTTATTATACATTTCTAAGCATGTTTTGGGGTTCTGGTTATTTTTTAGACAGATAGCCAGCTTGACAACTAGGGTTACTAAAGTCTATAGGCTTCTGACACTGTACTCTTCATAGTCATACTCTGGCTATCTCTCCCAAAAATCTGTTAGCAGTGGTTTCTGAAACTTAGTTAAATGTTCAGCGTATCGGTTTTACTGCAGAGTGTGCAAAGGTTATGACAGTCAGCAGCAAAACTCTCGCACATAAAGTCTCACAGTCTAGAAAAAAAACACTGCATTTCCTGCATGAAAGAACTGAAAATAAATGCAAATGTGCCAACTTAAACCAATTATATCAGCGAGAAGACAAAATAAAACGGAAATCTCTGCTTACCTCTTCAGAGTGTCATCAGGCACTCTGAAGACCTGCCTCCTGCCGATCCTGCGGTGTGTGATAAAGTTCACCTGGCACTCAGGTGATGAGTCATGACTCTCTGGGATCTGGTCTTGTCATTAGATGCCACCGCTGCTCAGGCTCCCTGCAGCGAGTGAGGGGGTTGTGGGTCTATCGCCATGGCAGCAGCAGTATGAGACTGAGTCACTGAGAGGGTGAAGCTGTGAGGGGTGCATGCAGGAGAAATGAGGTTTAAGCCATGGGGAAAAGGCTCATTGTCTAAAATAGCTGTTCTGATGGACTGGCATTTCTTCCCACTTTTTCCCCAAACTGTGGTTGTGCCCTTTGCTTGAACCACAGAACATCTTTACACTCAAGGCTAGACAAAGCTTGTTCTCTCTGGAAGGCATCACTGCTGCATCTACCATGTTAGGCTTTTGTCCCTGAGGGGGAGTGTCTCGACAGACAGAGAGAGAGAGAGAGAGAGAGAGAGAGAAAGAGAGAGAGAGAGAAAGAGTGAGAGAGGGAGAGAGAGAAGCAGGGGGAGATAGAAAAAGGAACAGACACTGAGGGAGAAAGAGGTAGAGAAAGAAAAAGCTAGAGAGAGAGAGAGAGACAGCCAGAGCATCAGCAGGAACACTACAGTGTGAGAGCTCCACACAGTGACAATACGATCGCAGCAGACTTATGTAACAGGGCTGCCTGCATGTTTCTCTTCTAGCAGACGACCAGCGTGGTGAGAATTATATAACTACATTAGTCTCCCCTCAGAGGCCTGCCACGCCTGCGCAGAATACACTACAGGGTGAGACAAACAGAGAGAGCAAGAGAGCCTGTACTGCAGACTGCTATGACATTAACATAGTCAATGTTTTTGCAGAGGCAGAAAGAAGTATGAATGCTACCATAAAATAGATATGATCTAACAAATTCAGGTATGTATGTAGTATGTATTGAATCATGTGTAATAATTATGTCTTGTAAAACAGCACAACATAACTCTGTGAACATAGCAGTGTAATTTCTTAGAGATACTGTTTATATAGTAGAAGGCATATTGTTTTTACTAGACACAGCTGGATTGCACATAGCCCTCAATAACAGGAGCAATCGGACAACTTTAAACAGACTGACAGGCTGGTGGACACTCACTGTCCCCTCTACTCTACTGCCACAAGGCTCTAGGTTCCAGGGAGACTAATAGGTTGGTAAAGTTTGGGTAAATGTTCTCAGTGCCCATGTGCCAGCAATGCACAAACTCAATTAGTTGTGCTCTATACAGCAGTGTAATCCAATGTGCCTGAGTCTTACACTTAGAATGCAATTACATCTATGGCAAAGCACATTCAGTCAGTTCTAAATTAGAGCAGGGTTTGTGCATCCACTGCAGTAATTCTCCATAAAGGAAATATTTTACAAAAACCTACCACAGACTGACTGAACTTGTTTGAAAATGTTTGATTAAACAAAACACACACACACATGCACACACACACACAAACACACACACACACACACACACACAAACAGTAGTTCACAGTTGTATCACTAGTGGCTGTGACCTCTAAACTGGGGAAATGGATCCAGCAGATCCCAGGAATAACATCTCTGGCCTGAGATCCCTGTCCATAATAGTGGCATGGCATTTTAATTCTAATGGTTACTGCATTAATAACATATCTGTTTGCATTTCTAGTGGTTGCTATGGTAGCAGTGAAATTAGGAATCTCAAAGAAATAGAACTTTTCTACACTATTGGAACTTTAAAAGCCACTTTAGAAGAATGTTACTATTTATCTCCTTTTTCCTAATATAAACTGGCTACACAGCTGATGAAGGACCTCTCTCCAAAATGTTGAGGAATGGTGAGGAATATTGCAGTTATATATATAATGAAAGAAAATAAAGACAGCAATAGATGGAAACGTGCTGCTTATTAGCAAACATTTAGCAAACATACCTCGAGATGAGGTTATTTATTTATTATTACTGGACCACCTAGTAGCGTTTTTCTAACTGATCCCTCCTTTTTCTAACTGAGTTCCATTGTTAACCCAAATGGTTATTTGCAATAAACACCTGACTGCCTGTGAAGAATGATTGTTATTCTGGTAATAGGTAAGAAGTTATATGTGTGGATTACATCCAAGAATGATTATTTTGACTACTGTTAGAAAGTGGCTTTATTGGAGGTTATCACCTTTGAAACTTGTATGTGAAGTGTGAAATGTTGGTGATATTAATGTTGAGGAATCGTGAGGAATATTGCAATTGTTATTAATCTAGTATGATGCAATTTGCAATGAGTGAGAAAAAAATTGCTGCTCAGGATTATAAGCACAAGCTTCCATTAGAAAGCCAACAGGCTTATTTATTGGCCGGGTAGCCAGCTAGTTTAGCATGAAAGATCAGTCTTATTTAACGTATCAGTGATGGTATTATATCACTTGACTCAATCACTTTGGAGAAAGCCTGATATAGTCATCTTATTTTCTTAAATTACCCTGTTAGTATATATACGAGTGACTGCCTCTCCATTGCTGTAATATGTGTAAACAAGAGATCCAGAGAACTTCATGTTTAACATTTGTTTGCTGTGTCTATAACAATTGCAACATAAAAAAGTGAGCTAATAATTCAAAACTCTATTAGATTATGTTGCATGAATGGGCAGAAAACCAATCAAACTCTATGCTTCTATTGGAGATGGAATGTGTCATGTGCGGTAATGGAAGTCTGGAGAAACTAGGCCTGCATGTTTTGTTAAATGTCTGCAAGCCAATAAAGCAAGAAGGCAATGTGTCATCTTTGTTAATCCCAACCAGTGTTCAACTCACTGAAACAATGCTTAATGAGCATTTGTCATCATTAGTGGCAACAATGATGAAAAGCAGATGACATGGATGTTTCATGTTCTGACGTATAGTTGTGAACGCGGTTGTTCGTGTTAAACTGAACGAGCAGTGGGTAATAGTTTCTGTCCAATGTGTTTCTATCTACAGCCCTGCTACCAAACAGTACTATGTTGATTTTGGCAATGCTGATGAAGAGGAACATTTGGAATATTCTTTGACCTAATTTCTGATCAATTCTGTTCTCAACCATTGCCAGAAAGTGTTAGTTTCTCCACTTTGTATGTGTTTTGGATTACTGGGACACAGCTGAGCATAGGTCAGAACTTCCCAGAAGTATAAAATCACAACCACAAGAAAACAAGGCTGGAAGCTGAGCATAATGAATATGCCAAGACCTCCCTTGGGTAACTTTACCCTTCCACTGAGTCTCTGGAGTTGGCTAAGGCCTCTGCTGGAAGCTGGAAGATAATGGAGTAGTTCAGGAGTGCAGTCCTGCTGACTTACTCAGTTTAATCACAATGCCAAGTAATACTTTTTTCTTTGAATGACATGTTTATGAACATTTGCTGCAAGTTTTTTGTCCTCTTTTTTTTATCAGATTAACAGCATACATTTATTTATGTAAGAGCTTGGTTTGGATTTCTTTACTGTGACTTAATTCACTCATCCACAGACAAAATCATTTAAAAATAACTGACAAAGTTTTTTTTTTTTTTTCTTTATGTAAACTGTCCTGGGATCTGTAATCAGCAACTAAAATGAACACAGGCATGCTACATTTACTAATTAGGAAAATTCAAAATTACAAGATGGTCCACCTGCATACTTCAAAAAGAAGTGTAACATTGATACAGAAGGCTTTAA
Source organism: Tenebrosternarchus preto (assembly GCA_025802075.1). Taxonomy (NCBI): domain Eukaryota; kingdom Metazoa; phylum Chordata; class Actinopteri; order Gymnotiformes; family Apteronotidae; genus Tenebrosternarchus; species Tenebrosternarchus preto. The sequence goes on along the minus strand of JAOYMR010000007.1, from coordinate 10,086,829 downwards.
AGAACACTTTCTGAAATGTACAGCAATGAACAAATGAATATTCAAGGTGTAAATGTTAACCTTACCACATAAGTGAATTGCAAATATAGTAGTGTAGCAAAAAAAAACAACAACAAATAATAACTTTCCCCTCCCCCTGTGCCATATATTAAAGAAGTGCAACATAAGTTCACTAGAGCACAATTTGCTCCAGGGTAGGGACTCCTAACTCCATTTTTAGCATTTTCTGTTGTTGGAATATTCTCATAAAAGGTCGGAAAATGACAGGACAATATTAAATGGTGTATGTATGTACTACGGGCACCAAAATGTAGCTGAAGATATTATTATTCACATGTGAAGTCAAGGAAGTACCCAGCTTTATGAAGTTTGCAAACATGAAGATTCAGCATGTAATCAAGGATTTCTACCCATAAGACCATTACGTAAAAAGCTGATATTTGATTGGAAGGGGAAAGCACTCCCAATACCTCCGTTTTCCAGACACTCAAACAACTTCAACAGTTCATGCTAATATACTAAAGCACATTTCAATTTTGTTTTGTTCCTTTCAAACAAAATTATACAAAATTTCTGCACCAGTGCTTTTCTTGGACACCTTGGCAGCAGACTCATTTTAGGTGTTCGCCAAATTCCTCAGAAGTGTGAGTACAGTAATTGCTTGTAAATGAAAAATGGTTTTATACTCAGTGGGGCAACGTTTGGATCCCAAAGCTAGACACTCGTGTAACAGAGCTCCAGAACTGATGCAGTTTAAGTAGTCAGCAAGAAAGACAGGAGAAATGTTACGAGAAAAATATGCTTTGACATGAAAATCAATTATACACCCAACTTCTAATTAATAGCATTACACGTGATATCCACTACGTATTTCATATTTAATGAAGGCCTTTACCTTTGTGGTTTATGACATCAGCAGCACATCACTTCCACCTAGTGGGCAAACAATAAATCAATCTCATCTCTACAAGTAATCCTAACAGAAGAGACAGGACAACCATCAATTCCAGAATGGATTTATTGAAATATAAAGCACTCACAGATGTAAACCAACATACAATAAATTGGTCCTGTTTGCAGAGCCATTGTGCAAATATTGTTACTCATGGATGGTAGAAAAATGAGAAAGGCACCGTCTTATTTGATAAGCCAGGTTATCAGTAGGCACTTTTGATGAATCAACACTGTTTAAACAAAAAACATTTAAAAATAAAAGCCTATAAACGTACCATTGTGCTTGTGCCGATTACTTACTTAGGGCAAAAGCGCCAGATGTATGTACATGCTTAATTACCAAGATTACAATCACGAGTCCTCCAATGTCTCCAGGAGAACATGGCTCTGAATACAGGCAGTTGACTATTCACAATACTTTTGACAAATGCATCCAGAATATTTTGATCTACAGAGTTTAGAGTTCATATGATATTCCATTCACATTCAGTACCACCTACAGAACAAGACAATTATTCTAGATCTACCTACAGTATTTATTACTTTATACTTATCACATGCTTTCAGGAAAAATAATGAAGTATCACAGAAATTTGCAAATGGGAAGCAGAGGATTTAAACACCAATGTTAAAAACAAATTAAGAAAAAGAAACTTGAACATACACAACTGTTAAATAGTAAAAAATAAAAATGCAAGGCCAAACTGTTAATCACTATAATCACAACCTAACCAGCACTGAAATGTTTGAGTACTAAAGCGCATGATTTTGCACATTTGATTATCTATCTTAGATTTATACACCTCTGACTGGTTGAAAGACCACAACATGATTTTCAATACAGACCAATGTTTAATACGATAGTTCTGACTGCTCATCAAAGCCGTGTGTAAGAGAAATGTAGTATGCAGTACAGTAGGACAGGGCGTGTCATGCTAGGCTTATCTCTGAGACGCACTGCCTCTCTGGGGCTCCACGGAGGGTCTGACAGGACAAAACAGCCACCTCTCACAGGCCTCTCTTAAAGCCCCAGGGTCAGTGCTCTCTACGCACCCACCCAGCTGAGCGACACGTGCCCATCCACCCTGAAATTGCTTAAGGACAAAGTGCTTGACAAACATGGAATACTCAGCCCTAATACAGCAAAGTTGTAAAGTCTTGTAAAAAGTCTGTTGATTTCAGGTAGAGGTGGTTCGCAGCAGCAGAAACATGCATATTGATATTTGTAGCCAAGACCAGGAAGGCCAGGAAGGCCACGGCCTGCCGAGTCGTTGCTTGTGTATCGCCACCTTTCGTATCAGAAGTGTACAGTATCAGGTTAGTGTCATCCACTCAAGCAAAGAAGTAACTTCAAAAGAATCTTGTATACAAGGTTCAGATTGCACCAGTAAAAAGGGTTAAAACAGTCACTGAAAACAAGCAAGAGTAGATGTTTCAGTAAATCACCCAGGGAGCTACACAACTCAACCCACAGCATCAAGAAGTACACACTACTCTCTCCGTCACCCGGACACACACACGCGCGCACACACACACACACACACACACACACACACACGACAGAGGCTTAGCTGAAATCCCGGTTAGGGAGGATGATTGGGGCCACCAGAGTCCAGAGGTACAGAGCCAGCCCCAACCAGCTGGAGGAGATTTTCACCCACACTGCAGGCATGCTGCTCAGCATAGCCTGGGTGGTGGTGTCAGGCCTGGGTGCAGAGAGGACAAAAAAGAAAACCCAATATTGGTACACTTGGACTGCGCCATGATCAGGCTGCAAAGGAATAAAATATATTCCAAATCATACAGATTCCTTATTTTCACTATTACTTATTCTTATGTCAAGTTAATATTTGAATCCTGATCCTGTATGTCCAATTGTAGAACAGAACAAAGACGACTCACAGACTCATTCACCTAGCAGGTCTATTCCACTCTTTCAGGGTATAATGAAATCACACTGAAACAGCTGCAGAGGGACATACTTGTACCAGTTGGTGAGGGTCATCATGATGTAAAGAGAGGCCAGGAAGAGGTGGAAGTGAAAGAAGGAGTAGCTGTAAGTGACCCCGTCCTCTTCGTTGTCCACCACCCGCCTCAGGCCGTCCTCTCCCACCTCCACCTCCATGCCAGAGCCTTTGCCCTCCTCCGTCTGCATCAGCTTGTTTACCTGAGTGTTACTGGACGAGCGGATGCTGCGCACACAGAGCAGGGACTCAGTTGGGGAATCGTGGCCAGAGGTACACTCAAATGTCCATTTAACCGCCCCCCCTAATACAGGTGCCAGATCAGATGAGAGCTTGAACTGATACTGATCTGGTGTGGGAGAGGATCCCAGTTTCCCCATTACAACAGTTTTCTTTGATGTAATATAAAAGCTTTTTCAGGGGCCAGAAAACATGCCAAAAGGTAGAGAACAGTTTAAAAATATTCTGTACTTTGCTTTTCAACCAGGAAAAGGAAGCATGGTTCAGTATTGCCTACGCCAGCATTCCTTCACTGGATTCCAGTGAAATTTAGGATTTATTTGAATATTTTACAGTTGGTTTTTAAAGCCCTAAAAGCTCCTAGGTATTTCAACTTGATGCTTTTATAAATACTCAGGTCTAAGTTCAAGAGCAGGGGTTCTTGGAAAAAATTTCCTTCCCATATTAAGTTGAATCTTTTGATATTTATTCAAAAGATGGTGAAGACATCATTTCGACTAGTTGAGCTGGTGTAGCAATTGTAACCATTTTACTATGCATATGTTTTAAGTTTTAGTTTTCATTGCCATGATGGTATCTGTTTTACCTTATGATAATTTTAATACTGAGCCTGTAGAGCACTCAATGGTCAACCATGGTTGTGTTAAATGGGCTGTATAAAACAAATTCTGTCTTGCCTACTTCTCTGTGTAAAGCAGAGATGGGTAACTAACTCCATTTCTTCCTACAGGAATGCAGGGAGCTGCATACCATCAGTGTCCCAGTCCTGAACAGCTCTGATTCAGGCAGAACTGCCAGGCATACTTTTACTTTACAGACAGGGTTTTGTGTGTGTTTTTTTTTTTTTTTATAAAGTAATGCACTATTCAGGAGACATGGATCTGATAATCTGACAGCTAGTATTCATTTCTCAGTGCAAGAAGGCAAAGTTGTGCACTGAATGCTGTACCTGGCATAAAAAGTACAAAAGAGGAAGATGACCAGTCCTACAATGCCCTGGGCATCCCACCACTGAACAGTGCCTGGTGTAGTGGTGGGGGTGGGTTCTGCACTTGAGCTGACGTTGGACACCAGGCTTAGCAGGCTGGGGTTACACTCCCGATCTGAGGGGAAGCAATGCAAGCATATCAGTTGCTTGTTACATAGCAAAACAAACACAAAGGATTAAGCTATTCTACAAACTCAGAAATAGCAATTACACAAAACGAAATTCTGCTAAATTGATTACATTGCAGTGATCATTTGGATTATTCTAAATTTAAGACAATTTAATAGTGTTTTATAGGATATAAATATATAATCCTAAATAAATATAATCCTAGAGCTACATTAAGCATTGGCCTACATGCCCTACGTAACTCTGCTCACAGTAACAGGGCTAGAAGATCAAAAGCCTATCCTAGACCACAGAACTCATTATAAAATACATGAACATTAAGAAGCTAAGATTATATGAGGGACCATTATCTAAAATAAGCTTCTTAGCAGCTACTGTAATCTTGTGCTCGACTTACTTGGATTGTTGGTCATGGCAGACCAGGTGACATACATGGTGTACAAACTGATGAGCGATGACTGGAGTAGACCTGACTGAGGAGAGTGTTCCTGCAACAAACACAAACGAGTGTGGGAAAACACTGGCTGAGTGAGGAGAACACAGTTTCTCTGAACTCTGCTCCAGACAACATGAAGAAAAACCCTTCACCAGCATCACATTCAACCCCTTCTAACTTCCCATATTAATCAGCATATTAGCTGTGGCTTTGTATTTCTTCTATTACGGCTCCTCTTTTTAGACTCATACATTGGCCATGGGCATCATCCTTCACATTACTGTTACATTACATTATTATTACATTACTACATTACCCTTTGAGTCAAAACACAAGATTTACTATTCATGTTGTCGACCTGAAATCCCTCCATAAAGTTATGATCAACACAGGAAGCAAGCAGCAGTGAGAGACCACTGTATGGTAATCTATGTCCATTAATTCAAAGTGAAACGCACACAAACCCTCAAATGTAGCTGAAATGTGGAAACACACACACCCAGTACAAATAAAGGGCTGCTAATTATTTAATTACTCTAGAAACTCCGACATGAATAACAATATTTGTTGACGCACCTACTTTGGGAATAACTTGTTTGTGTGTACAGTGTGTCAGTTGTGTGTGCTGTGGAGTTAATTAAGCCTAACTCCACAGAACAACATAATATTACCTGCACTTTGGGCAGTATGGAAACCACAGAGACGATGATACAGAAAATGAGGTTGAGGCTGATGAACACCTTGTGCTCAGTGCAGTTGTCGGGCTTTGTGTAGTACAGGTAGAACAGCACCACAGCAGCAAAGGCCAGGGCATAGTGTACGATGGTAAAGAACAAGAGACCTTCACACACACACAAACAAGGTTACTCAGGTGTCAGATGTACATCGACATCTCATGTGCTATAGTATTTACAGGATCCCTGATGGAGATAAGGGTGCCGTACCAAAGAACCACCCTTTACTATCGTCCTCCTCAGCGTTCCTTACCCACACCTCATTCCAGGAATGGGCAAAGTCAATCAGCAGGATCAGCTGGATCAAGATGAACATGAAGGAACCCACAATGCCAAAGTAGAACCATACTACATGTGCAGAAGAAAGAATCAGGACAGAGAGAAACACTGAGTCAATAACACTGAAGTCATGCACTGCATGTATTTGTTTCATCTATTTTACAACACCTGCTTGTGCTTACTGAGAGCTTGATTATGTGTAAAAGCAGACAAAAACCCTGTACTACAGAGTCCATAGAAATGGGATATAAACCACTCATTTAGCTTGTGAAATTACCCGATATTAGAAGTGAATACATAAAACAATACGATGGTTTGAAAAACCATTATGGCATATTTAATGCATTTATGAAGACTACCTGAATCAGTGTTTGCAATATGAATGCATCTCCTCCATTAGTCATCCCAACGCCTTCATTTTCACACCATTCAAGCGTAGATATGATTCAATAAAACAGGAATTTTCAGCAATAGCTGTTCCTGTGTTTGAGTTTCATTCACTGAGAGCATTTTGGTGCGTCAGAGAAACAGCAGGTTATGACTTCTACATTGAGCAACATGTCCTAGTTGGAATACCAGAACTTCAAGAATAGTTGATGTCTTGCTAGTTGTTGCACAATTCATGAGTCTTCCTCATTTTTGTAAACATATCTCTTATTTAAACACATCATTGTGGACTGACCATGTACTAAACTTCCTCTACACATTGTGCACCTCATCAAGGGAAAAACCAGGACCAAACTAAGAGGAAAAATAAAGATACCCAAAATATGCAGTTTTCCATATCCATTTTCTTTTTCTCTTGAGAACAGTTTCAACCGATATTTGATATTCTGTTTTTGTCTGGATGGTCATCCCTTTTATAAAACAACACACTCTGTTTGATACTATACAAACCATTATGAAATGTTCCATCAGGGATGAAGAAGGCTCCAACAGTGATGCCAACTAGGATCAGGAACTTAAAGAACCAGAAACTTTGGATATACAAACAAGACAAAACGGCCTTTGTTAGTTAAAAGGACTGTTGGGGTAAACAAGCACTTTTCAAATGTAATCAATGTCTATACCACAGATCAGAAAAGAATCGAATCAAATTATTTATAAATTAACTATGGAGAAAACCACTGCAATACCTCTAGAGCTTACCCATTCTGAACGGCAGCACGAGGGTCTTTGCTGTTCCGCACACGAATCATGATGACAGAGAAGACAAAAAAGAAACAAGCCATGGCAAAGCACATGCGGTACACTGATTTGTAGCCCACAATCACATCACAGTTAACATGGTTTTCCACACCAGGTATGGTGCTCCCTCCTTGACAGAAGCCAGGAATCTGAAGAAATATTACAAAAAAAAGTATTGTTATAATGGTGCTGCACCTGTTACAGTTAACACAACACATGCAAAGGAGACATGGGGAGGATGCTGTACCCACTTTGCGAAGCTGAGTCTCCATGCCAGGCAGGATCATAATAATAGATACCAGGGTGCCCAACAGAAGGAAGAAAGAGAAGATCAGCCTTGTGACTGTAGAGTTGTTGGAAGACGGACAACAGCCACACAGAAGACAAGGAGCAGAGCCACACAAACATGACACCTGGATGAAGGAGGGACAAACAAAAAATGAGAGAGAAAAAAAAAGTTTGGTCTCCAAACACAAGAAAAGGGTCAGTGTCACAATGATAACTTAATACATAATAATAATTATTATTATTATTATCTCCAGTGAGAATCCTGCAACTCCCACCCTCAAATTTAACATTATTAATCAAATTTAAATACAAGAGTTTCCCATTGCATGTAATGAGTTAATGTAAACCACACTGAAAAACAAGTCTTCCTGGTTCTGTCTCAATGAAGAATAAATCGAATAGGCTGTACTATACACTTCATTGAGTCACTCAGAAAACATGATAGCTCAAATACAGGAATGTTGGTTTTACAACGGCTTTCAAAACTCTTTTCTTAGCCGTCAATTCCAACTGGAGCGTCCCAGTACAAATGTTAAGACCTACATAATTAAATTAAAATGAACAAGTTGACTGCACATAGTGTAAATACTCACTGATTTTAACAGGTGCACAAAACTAATATTTACATTAATTAGATAACCCTAACCCAAGTATGGAAACATGCCCGTTTCCCCATACTGTGAACCATACTGTTTCAAATAAATTCATTTACACTATTTTACTGTATGTAAACACTGACAGAGCACTAGAAAGTTTTATTTGCATGTTTGTATATCTGAAAAGAAACTATATCCGCTATAAAATAGCTGACATTTTGTTCTCTCTGCCCTAATTAGTTTGAGTTGATTTTCACCTGACTGTACATTTTTAAAACGAGCTTTTTGCACTACAATGGCTTCTCATTGCTTGAAATAGTTAGTAAATATTTTTGAGCATCCAATTGCTGACCATGTTTGTGATGGATATTGGCCTGAAGAAGAGATACACGCACCTAGACAACAAGCTAGTTAGTTAGATAATTCCGCACGTCATGTGTAAACAGCTGCATTTTCTGGCCACTACAGGACCTGTAAGGTTACCTGAAACGAACTATGGTAGCTTATATAGCTAACCTAGCTATCTAATTATTTTGATAGCTGTTGATAACGACATAGCTAATGTTCTTGCAAGTAATAACTCGAAAATGTAGGAAAGCAATGGGCCATATGACTTGTCTAGATAGGAATAGCTAGCTAAAATAACCTAGGTAGCTACTTAGCTAAATGCAAATATGGCTACAGTAGATCATGTAGCTAACTAGGAGGCTACCAAGGACTATACGAATAGATTTAAATGTTATAACTCATAAATTATACAGCTATACAGGTTACATAGCCAGTAGATATGACTCGACAGTCTAGTCAGCGAGCTAGCAAGGCTAAGCATTTTGAGTACTGCTTGCACCTGATAAGTTAGCTAACGCAAGCTATATCATCATAGCTAAGAAATATGTGAGGCAAGTAGCTACATTTCACAGATTATGCCAGCTATTTAATTAACAGCAAGATAGTAAATTGCTGTCTGAGTAAAATGGAAATGAATCAGCAAACAAAATACTTACACAACTCGCAAGTGAGCATAACGCCATACAAGCCCCCATTTTCGATCAGATGTTCAATTAGCAAAACAGGAATCAGCTGGCGTTACCTTGTCAGTATTTACCGTTAGTGTTGATACCTAAGAGTGTGAATGTAGAAATGGTAACGGCCAACCAAAACCGACAAATTCCAATAATAAAAGTCTAACCTCCACTGCTATGATCTCATTCGCATGCAACTGTGGATAATGAATAAAGCATTTGTATTTTGTTACAATAAAATAAATAAAGCATTTGTAGCCTAGATATTTATTTGTTTTATTTATTTATTTTAATGGCTATATATATATATATATATATATATATATATATATAACC
>JAOYMR010000007.1:10061646-10072447 GCA_025802075.1 Tenebrosternarchus preto | reverse complement strand
AGCATCATAACCAATGACCTCTCTCTCTCTGTCTGTCTCTCTCTCTCTCTCTCTCTCTCTCTCTCTCTCCCTCCCTCACCATCTTCCTCAGATGGACCAGGAGAGGCTCAGTCTCCGAGCACAGAGCAGCCTCCAATGCCCCCGGAGAGCCTTGAAGGGAAAGACTGCTCCTAGGCTTGTGCAGCAGATCGCGGAGCTGAGACGAGGGGCTGCGGCGGCTTTGTCCTGGTCCAGCTGAAGTGCAGGTCTCCATGCGCTGCTCCTGATGGTCTTCAGAACATCACTGCAGGGGAGACAGTAGACAGGACATGACATAAAAACGAGGTCTTAGAGGGGACAGTGCAATGACAAAAGACATGTCCAAAGACATGAACTGAGGCAGACGTAAACTCTGCAACTCTCAATTTTTGCTAATAAGGAAGCCAAAACAGGAAGAATACTACTAAAGAGTGCTTTAATTCATTTTACATACTGTATTGACTACATGCTGTTCTTTTTTATGAACTTTATATTTTACAATGTCTTTAGTGAACTGTGGATTTCTATTATAGTGTAGTCCTAGTAAAGTGTTTCTCAAGAATTGCCTTGAAAATGCAAAAAAAAATCATGGGCAGGCTAAGGCTTGATCTTTGTTATATGGTGTTTATATGTTTATGGTGGGAGACTGAGAAAGGAGTGTGTATGTTTACACACTTACTAAAGCGTCATGTAGCATTTGTCGTATGTCTAGCATTCTAAAGCCATGCCTTCAACCCACTTTATCAAAAAGGACTTTAAGATGGATATGTATGAACTAATCATTCATAATGTTCTATGCAGAATGTTCAAGTGTTAATTGGCTAGAAAGATCAGGTAAAAATTCTGACAGCTGAATTTGTTTGCAGATCTTTGACTGCGTAGGAGAAAAACCGGTTAAGGTACTTATAACAAAGAGTGGCCAGTAATATGAATTGTTGATTATGATATTTTTAATAGTCACCATTATCTGTTCTCCATAGTGGTCATAAGATTTAACTGTTAATTGTTTTATAGCTCTTGATATTGACATGATGAGAGGCAATAAGTTAAATCACCAAGTGAGAAACGGATTTTAATTCTTTTTTTATCCTTTGTGAATGGCCTTCTGTGCACTCACTGTAGTGGAAAAGTTTGAGAATATCAATGGGATTTTTGTGGATGTTCTTATTTTGTGTCAGATCTAATTGTGAATACCTGAGAAATCCAATAAGCAGAATATCTGAGATGAATGAGGACCGTTAGCTTATTTTAGGAGTACTTTTTTAAAAGCCATAATCGTATGTACTGTACTAATGCCATACTAAAATCATGCAAATACAGGGGAGTTATAGTACTGTGAATGGAAAAACCTCTTTTTATAAACAGTCAATATTCAATGTATACAATTTGTGGTTGTACTAGTAAGACTGGTGATGTTCAGGATATATTACTATGAATGTTGTCAGTTTTGTCACTTTAGGCAATTGTTAATCATTTTCCAGCATTGTCTCACTTATACTATGTTTAAATGGTAATTGTATCAGTGTAAAAAAAATCTATTACTATTACCAACCTGGTATAAATATGCCTTTCTATATATATACATTTTTATATAATAGCAGTAGTCTAACAGAAATGTGAATTAAAGTGCCCATCACTAAAGACAAGGACGATGTGGATTATATTGTATTCTGTCCAATGAGACAGTTGTTTCATTGGTAGTATGGTCATTATATATTAATCTCTATTAACGCATGAGCAGAATATCAGTGGTGTTTATTATATAGGGAGTTCTGTAACTATACATTTGAAGCCTGGTGTTTTCCTTTATTTTTGTATGAAGTAATTAGCTATTTATCAGCCCAGTTTAACAGGAGTGTTACAGCGATGAGAAACATATAATGTAGTAAATAATTGGTCAGTGGCACAAGTTCTGTTGTCTACATGACATGATATTTAAAGTAATGCAACCATTATGAGGTTGCAGAATGACATATGTATGTAATGACATATGTATGTATAGCCACAAATCAGGAGAACCATTAGTAATTAAACCAATTAACTTTAATCAATTAAGTAAAATGGTCATAGCTGCTGATGGCTGGAGATCAGTGATTGCCCAAAGTCTCTGACTTCTAGACACTGCCATGTTCCCTGCTGATGCTCTGGTATGAAAAAAGGCTGTGATTTATGTATGGATCACCTAATACAGGATTAAATCCTTACACTCTTCACTTACACTTACCTGTCACTTTAGACACACTCACCTTAAATCAAGAGAACAGGGTGCTGTTCCTCCATACAGTGCAGCAACATTCATGTTAATGATGAAATAAAAGCATATCTGTTTTCTTCACTATTATTGTGAGAAAATATACAAAGTCTTGGGCTCTTGCTTAAAGTGAGATTAAATGGTACCGATGTTGATCCATTAGGGCACTTTGAGATAAATTTGTGATTTTTCAAAGACTGCATTTTAGGTCAAAATGATTGATGTTACTTTAAATCCATATTTCCCAGCCCTATGTACCCCTACACATGTTATTAGGTACCCTTGTGTTACATGTACTGTACTGTAGTCTATCTGTAGCCATGCACACGTTCCACCTTCACCACTCCTGACTTACTTTGGGCGACAGGGGCCACAGAGCTGCTGTGGGCCACTTTTACATGTTTCAGTGTTGGGTAACGAGTGGCTCACTACCCCAAAAATATAGGCAATGGACTTTAAACCTTCAACCTTCATCTACAAGGTGTTTCTAATACAGTGGTAAAGTAGTATTTGTTACAGTACCAGAGGACACAGTAAACATAAAATTCTTTATTCTGTATGTGAAGCTAAATGTTGCTGTTTGCTGGACAAGATTTGTTTGGTTTAGTGTACACTGACATATTATCTTTTCTGGACTTCCACAAAACCACAAAAATCTGTTATCCATTTACTTCAGGACTGTACTGTAATAGTCTGTGTTGTTCAAAGATTTGAATCTCTGGTAATGGTTAAAATGCCTGTTCAGGGTTTTAGATGTTACTACTTAATTTCACCTCCAGGTGGAGCCAATATCACCCCCCAAATTTGTTTATCATTCTGTTTTTTTTTTTTTCTTTTCTGAAATGTGACAAGGACAATGACAAAAATAAGTGTCTTGTATTAAAGCTTTTGTACAGGATATGCTAAATACGATCTATTATTATATTGATCTATACTGATCAATATAAACATTACTAATTTTGTTCCCCCCTATATAAATAATTAATCAGTGCAATGACAACAGAAAAATTTGACTAGTCACGAATAATAGTATTTCTTAATTAATTACTACTTAATGTTTTTCATTAAAACAGCATGCAAGTCATCAAGAAAGATATAAACATTTTCTATTTTTACTTTAATATTAATACTGTCTGAAAAGAACTGAGTAATGGAAAGAGCTTGAAAGTACAAAAAGGGTAAAGATTAGATTTGCACATGAAAATTACAGAGATGATCTTTGACAATCTGTTAAATTGCTTTTGTACTGAAGATCTAGAGGAAGATCTAGCTGAAGTATTTACAAGAATCTTGAACCTGTCTCAGACTCTGGTAGCTGGTCCTCAAGTGGTCTTCAAGTGCCAGTGCCAAAGAAAACAAGCAGAAGACGATGGTCCAGTTATCCTCACACCAACAATAATGAAATGCTTAGAAAGACTTGTCCTCCAACACATCAAAGCCATCATCCCTGGCTCTCTGGACTCATGCCTGTAGAACCAATAGATCCATGGAGGATGCCATTGCTCTGGGTCTTCATACTGTCCTGACTTACCTGTAACAGTAGGGCACATACACAAGGATGCTATTCATAGACTACAGCTCTGCTTTCAGTACTGTCACCCCCAGCAAACTCAAACTCACTGCACCATCATCAAACTTGAGGATGACACACTGATGATTGGCTTGATCTTCAATGGTGATGAAGTCAGCCTATAGAGTGGCGGTGTACAACCTGGTGAGCTGGTGCTCACAGAACTTGTTGCTCCGTACCACAAAGACCAAGGAGCTGATCATCAACTTTTGGAGGTGATGGAATGATGAGTATGCTTCAGTCTCCATCAGTGGTGGCAGATTGGAGAGTGTGCCCAGCTTTGTGGTAATGAGATGGGTATTCATCCCAGAAGATGGTCCACTAACACAACTGCACTGGTCAGAAATGTTTGTTATTCCTGAGGACATTGAAGAAAATTGGTCTGCCCCAACAGCTGATGTTGACCTTTTACCACTGTATTACAGAGGTAAAACATGAGGTAAAATATCCTTACATACTGCATCCCTGTATGGTATATTAGCTGCACAACAGGAAAAAGGAAAGTTCTTCATAGAGTCAAGATCACTGGGAAATTACTCTCAGCCCTGGACATCTATAGCTCACGCTGCCTCAGGAAGGCTAGCCCATGCTATCATCTGTGTGAACTCCTTCCCACCAGCAGACAATACAAGGCCACCTACGCTCAGACCTTCAGAATAAGTAATAGCTTCATCCCCAAAGCCATTCCATAACTGCTCTGAATCTGCTAAACAAGAATCTCCCCCCATTTCCCTCAACTGTCCACCCCCCCCCCCCCCACACACACACCCACACTACCGTATTACCTGTCAATCTACCTTGCACTTTAATTCTCTCATCCTTGTTCTAGGGACTAACACATTCATTCCATTGTGTTATTTACTTCTTTACTGTGACTCTGTCCACATTTCATACTGCTCTGTTTTGCTGCTAATTAAGCTTAGAAACTGCCAGACATTTTTTTATAAAATTGTACCCGACTGCCATACTTGCACATTTTACTCAGTTATATTACTACATTTTAGTAAGAAATCTTGCAATGACAAGAATGTTCTATTCTATTCTATTCTATTCTATTCCATTCTATTTCTGGTTAATATGACAACAAAAATGTAATGTAATGTAAGGGCATCGTCTCATGCTGAATCGTCTTGACTATACACTTCTCTTAGGGAGGGGATCTGGGTTTGGGAGTGACAGTGTGGCAGCACTCTGTGGGTTAAGACACTTGTGAGAGCACCATTGTTTTCCTCTTAGAGTGCTGTTTCAGTATTGTGCAACATCTCACAATCACCTCACAGACATGTTTGTTCTCGTTTGACATGCATGTCAGAGGAGTGGCCTAGAACTGCCTAGAGCAGTACAAATTATTTTAGCACGAGTCTCCTTAAACAACCTTCTGTTGTCTATTTTGTAGGAAATATTCACACATTCAGTGACTTTAGAATTTTGTTACCGTACTTTAAATGTTAAAACTAAAACTGTCCATTAAAACACTGATTTATATGTATACAACACTGGTTACATTCTGTGTATAGAAAAGAGAGATGAGGTGTTTCCATAGTGAAATTAGAGGTGCTCTAAACACAGTAAGACAGCAACAAAACATACCTTAGTTGGCCTGATTCTCAACCTTTTTAACCAGCTAACAAATATCCAGCGTAATGTTATATGTATTAATCATATGTTACTATTAAGCCAGAAGTAGGGTCATAATTCAGTAAACTCCCAGACATAAGTTTCCTGACCTCACATTGTTTCTCACTGTTATCTGAATCTGCACCTGCTTCCAAGAAGGAGTAGCAAATTTCTGGCAGTGTGCCCACAACCCGTCTCTCCTACACTCTGGAGGCATCCCATTCAAACGGCCTGCGCACACTGGCCTCCTACTTCATCAGACTGGGGAAAGTTGGCTAACCAGGCTTCCATGACATCATAACAATGCACAATCAACAAATTAATCTGTACCATAATGAAGTTATTTTACTCATATAAAAAAGTAAATGTATCACCATATCTGTATCACCTTGAGAATGGTCTATGTTCTGTTATGTGTTCAGTTCAGTTCTGCCCCAATTATTTAGACGCTATAGATCATATGAGGTGTAGTGCTTTACTGTTTCATTTGGCCACGGATTCACTTTTTAAAAAATGTCACATTTACATAAAGTACATAAATACATGATCACAATAGGTAAAGCTGTTGACACACCACTCAGACATAAACAGTTTACTTTGACTGCTGTGTCACGGTTTGTGTTTACACACTACAGGAAGAATTGCTCTAGGGCAAACAAAACCGAATTTCAAATGTGAAAACACCCAAAAAAGAAGCTGTAAATGATTGTTTTTTCTTCCATGACTGTATTAATTACACAAATACTCTAGACTAACGGAAGAAGCATCAAACAGAATGATGTGCAGAAAATTTACAATGTTAAAATTAGACGGTGTTAGATATAGCATGTTGCCATAGATACTGAATATAGTATCAGCTTAAATGTGGCCACCCAAAAGTGATGGCAGCATGTTTAAACCTGCCTCCAGCCTTAGACAGCGCAGATGCCATTGCCATAGTAACATGTTGCTAAGGAAAAAATCTACATTGTTGAAAAAAATAACATTCACATTCACATTTTTTTTTCCTACAGAGTCATATATCTAACTGAACTGTGCTTTTGGTTCTACATGTTTAAAGTGAAATCATTAACCAATATCTTTCCAGAGTATAACATTAGTGAAGGGAAGGAAGGCACAGGCACTAGAGCAGGGGAAGGAGGCTGGGTGGATCATGAAGCTAGGCCTGAGCCAGAGCTAAAAATATGTTGGCTCCCAGTGAGGAACAACCATGTCTGCCCACGTGGTATGAGCCCTTCCAGGCCACACCTCTGCAGCCGATAACCACGTCTTACATTAAAGCACAGGCAGTCCAAGCAAACTAGGAAGTATGCATCAAGCGCATTGAAACAGGTCTAAGATAGGATCAAACCAAACCCAGAAATCCATAATTCATAATGATGTTAGACAGGTTTGCAGAAAGTAGAATATGTTGGCTTGTTTCTGCTTATCATGCATAGCGATAGACTGGAAAGACCAGCAACACAGACTTCCGATACTTTATGTCTTATGTATGAATAAAGATCATCAAAACCCACCATTAAATCTGACTGGCAGCCAGTGATGGAATTCCTGCATTTGGTCTGAAAATTAAAGCAAGAAGATGGTGATTTATCAGAAGAGAAAATTCCCTTCTAAACCAATATTTGTGTTAGTTAATACCAAATACAATGCAGAGGGCTTTTTGTTCAGTTTGGACATAATGTGTTTCTTATTTGTTAAGCAGGCATGATGCAAATGAAGTTGTTTTTTCTTCTCCGTTGGGTACGATATGTGAAACCACCATACCCATACCATAGGAAGAAGCAGCACGTGCAGGCTGCAGTGGCAGGGATAGATCGAAGTACGTTAAGATTTCAAACTTCAGCAATGATGTCTTTGTTTGAGAAGTGCTCCTGAACTCTGATTGGTCCTTTTCTAGGCTTTATCCTCACACAACATCACGTGAAATGGCTTTAGAAGGGATGCCAGGTTTGGAATAAATCCCTTTATAAGAATGCAATTGACATTCTGTGGTGTCAGTGACTTTGCCACATTTCCTACATTCCTTCCTCCAACACTCACACACCCAGATAGGTGACCAGGCTTATCCCACATGTATCATTGGCTCTGTGCCTCATTCTTTTCAGTTGATGCTTTGTGCATTTTTTTTACAAGCGCTGAGCTGATAAACCATCTTTGCTGCATCTTGTCTAGCTTGAGTGCATGTCCTGTAAGTAGATGCTTCTGAACAGCTTCACATCCTCAGCCTGCGCACAAGTTGGTCTCAGATTGCATTGTTCAACATGGTGCTGAATGCATAATTCTCTGTCAGCCTTTTTAATGCAGCAACAAAGATGACTATAGACTCCCTTCCTGTTGGTTCAAACATTCTGCAATGACTAGAAGCTTTGGTAAGAAATGAGTCAACACAATGGTTTCATAGGGTTTGCTGTCAGACTTATCTGGCTATACCAAGGAGTACAAGAAATTTAATGCCTTGGCCTCATTACACTCAAAAATGTTGGCACAATGATCTCTTCCTCAATGCAATCTGAATGGATCAAGTAATCAAAGAAATTCTGGTATGAGCACAAATGCTCTGCATTATCATCAAAGGGATCAATGCTGCCAATTAAATAAATTATACTGGTCTTGAGCAATTCTGTTTACAATACGTTTCATTTTCATTCAATATGTTTCTCTTTGACTTATAAATCCTAGCTACCATAAATCACATCTCTTTTTTGAGGAACCGGTTACCCTTACTCTGTTAGTCACCCATAGCCAGGTCCATCAGACCAGATGCGTCTCATTAAGACCTTGGATATTTCTCCTCAGAGCATGGATGCCCAAGGTCTTAATGAGATGGACTGATGGACATTTCCCCATCAACACCACTGGAAAGGAGAGTTGGAACTTTGCTGACAAAGACCCAGAGACAAAGAGAGAGAGAGAGAGAGAGAGAGAGAGAGAGAGAGAGAGAGCTAGAATAAGATGAATAATAAAACATACACATCCAAATAACAATATTGGTTTCAATCACTCTCACAATCACCAGAGTCCATTGGCTTTCACAAGGATACGTCTGGAGACTGGAGCACTAATCTCTGAACAACATAGAATTAATTTCCATAGACCCATCAGAAGAATGGTGATAAAATACTGCTACATGCCTTCCAATCATGTGATTCTTGTACGGTCATGTGTGAAGCGAAACAGGAGTGAGGCTGTGCTCATCAGTAATAATTTAATCCTGGTGACAAAGTGCCTTTGAGGCTGATTAATTAATATAAACTGTGCCTGATTAATTAATATAAACTGTGCACATTTTTCTAATTAAGCCATAGAGTTTTATGACTAGTTTGATCGGGTACAAAATAACTATACAAAAAAGAGCATTTCCTTAAACATTTCTCATTGTAGAAAAATACACACCCCTACAAGCATTATCTAAATATGACTACTTTAAAAGCAACCCAGTGCCCCTTGTTCACTGTATGACTGAAAAACATTTAGAGTCGTTTCTCACACTGACAAGTGGACAGATTTAACTGAAATGTCTCCCACCCTTGTGACCCACTGGGCTGTTATTCAGTTTGCCCTTTTTCAGGCTGTTATAATCAGATCTTTTGTTCAGATGTTGGCTAACTGCTCTGGCCCAGAGAGGCCTGGGCAGCTGATATCTGCCTCACCATTGTACTGTTTGCATGAGGCGGCTGCCAGGATTACAACTTTATACTGGAGCAACGGTCACTCTTTCAGTTCTCCCTCTATGGAGATGCTGGTATTTTTCCACTTGAGCACCACTGAGAGGTTTGAATAACATCCTGCAGAGCGGATTGCAGAGAAAGCTCAAGTAGAAAAGGGATAATTTAATATTAACATGCACTAGACTATTTTTATTATTTTTTAAATCAAAATTCCCAGGCCTCCCAGTGCTACATTTGGTAGCAACACATTAATCTCAAAAGTTGAAGTGTCATTCTGGGAAAACGTTACACTGTGAGAGCGTTCCTTCTGGAACTACAAACAATCTGAAGTATACCCTTCTTCCTTACACTTTTCCCACAGGAATACTAAATATATAAAATGCACCAAGGATGTGGACAGATGGGAATATTGTCAGCACTACTTAGCATCATTTAGCTCCAGGTGCTACTGAAGTACATATTGCAGAGATGAAAGCATCCTTCATTTATGACATGCCATTCAAGGTTAATGGATGTTGGGGTGAATCTATGCACAAGATGATACCTTACTGGCCCAACAGTAATTGAAGGGCTTACACTGCATATCAGTAACCTTTTTCACATCAAAACACATGACCATAACCTAGAAAATGAGAGGTTCTTACAAAACTGGTTTCATGCCAGTTTCATTTTGATAAACTGTTAGATTTGGAATAATGTCAAAAATGTTGTGACTACAATAACTTTTTCTTCAAGTTCTTGCCATATAGTATAACAGCTCAACATGGATGCTTTACTTTTTTTCCTTCTTCCTCTTGCCTCATGGTTCAGTCCGTATTTATATCACTGTATGCTGGAGAAAGAACAAGAGAGACAGAAAGACACAATGAGAGAGAAAGAGAGAGGAGATGGAGAGAGAGAGAGACAGAGAGAGACAGAGAGAGAGAGAGAGGAAGAAAGGACACTTGTTATGCAACACTGTGATGTCATCCATGATTTCATCCAAGGAGTCAAGGTAATGTCTGAATATTAGGGCCTTAAAATTCTGTTAGTGTTTTCTACAGTAAATTTAGGAATTAGATGTATTTTCATATGTAATATACAACATTATTGCAGCAGTGAGAATTTCAGATGTGATTAGAGTGTGTTCTGATCCCACTGAAGGGAGAATCTATCTCGTGTTGCATACTGGCCTGAAACTGGGTCCCTTATAGTAGAACATATAGAACATACAGAGCTTCTCTCTCTCTCTGGATCCTCTCTCTCTCTGGAAACTGAAAAAAACTGAATCATTTTCTGCAAATATTATGCCATTTTTACTCTCAGGATCTACTGAGCAAATACATAGAGCACATCTGATTGAGGATGAATTCCCTTTTGTGAACAGATTTAAGTGTCAGTACATTGCAGTACACTGCATTTGCCTCAGGCTACAGATAAAAAAAAAAGAAAATATAAACAATCTTGTGATACTCCAAACTGGTGCCATTATACTGCTCTCCTTGACATAAACACATGTGTGCTGGCTTTCAAAGCTAGTCCACAATTTCAGATTCAGTTAAAGTGTGAGATTCCACACACTAACACACTAACCACCGTCTTCTTCTAAGGCTTCCCATACATCTAATATTTAAATTTTCACTGAGAATCACTAAATAACGGAAGCTTTTCATAGCTATTTGAAACACAGAACAG
>JAOYMR010000007.1:10021360-10059241 GCA_025802075.1 Tenebrosternarchus preto | reverse complement strand
ATAGCTGTAAGAAAAGTTTGTGAACCTTTCGTCTAGAGGAAGTCCTAAAATGCGATCCGCTCTTCATCTATTTAATAACAATAAACAGACACGGATAAATGTATATCACCTGTAAATAAATTGTG
Source organism: Tenebrosternarchus preto (assembly GCA_025802075.1). Lineage (NCBI taxonomy): Eukaryota > Metazoa > Chordata > Actinopteri > Gymnotiformes > Apteronotidae > Tenebrosternarchus > Tenebrosternarchus preto. The sequence goes on along the minus strand of JAOYMR010000007.1, from coordinate 10,059,116 downwards.
TTTTAAAACACCTGTAAATAATTTGTGAGTTATCAGCACAAACATTATACCTAAGCTAACAATAAAATAAGCTATTAAATAAAAAAAAAATACACGTTACACAACGATTAATCGTAAATCGTAATCTATAGCAAGAGTAGAAAGATGCTATTTTAGAACTACATGTCCCAAAATACTCAAAAACAAATGCGCTGTTGATAGATCCTTTCATCCAATCAGAATCATATTCAAATGTGACGCAACGAACTTTGTTCCTTTTTTGCGCGAACAAGTGGTGCTGAGGCAGAGTGGAATCTGCGCGCGAGTAGACTTTGGTCGAAGTGACATTTTTGCAGCATCCGAGGTGGGTGTGTTTGTCATACATGTGTCATACAACGCAGTTTTGCATAATGTTTGCCAATGGAAAACTGGACGTTTTTTTGTTGTTGTACGAATACCGTTGAAGTCGTTGTGAAATTGTAAGTTAGCTATTATAGAAATATTTTGTGTTACAACCAGGCAGACAGCATCGTGGGTATATATGTCCATGTAATGGGAGTTGGCTAGCTACCTACCTAGCTAGCTAGCTGGCTAGCTAATTAATTCACACCATTCGTTGTTCGTTAGCTAGCTAGCTATTATGTTAGCAGCCTGTTACTCGTGGTTTACCTTTGGAATATTGTAGATTTAATAGCAGCTAGTTGCGCAGTTGTAAAGTAGTGAAGGAAAAAGTCGAATTGTCAGTGGAATTTATGAAATATTTGAAATGCAAGTTAGATACTGAAGTGTGGGTTCAAGCCGTTTTGACTGGGTGGGCTTGTTTTGAAAAAGGCTTGGCTGCTGAATCTACAAAACGAACTACATCAATATGAGATGAATATACCGTTGTTAACATTATGTAAATTTGCAATATTTATATCGGCTGTTATTTTATTTTAAAACTATCTTGATATTGATAATATAAATGGGATGAAATGCCAAGAGTAATGCCATGAAATATTAGATGGCAGTCTTTGTCTTTGTTTGCAGCCATTCGTTGAGCGCCTGTCAGTGTTCAAATTGTTTAGAGATATCTAGACAGCTCTGCTTTTAACTACATGCATTTTAGAAATATGTAATTTTTAAATCAGCATATATGGACTTTTCAAATAATTTTAATGCAATTTTAAATGTCAAAATGAGACAGACTGGGTGTGACAAATTTGGTGTACCATGTGACCGGCATTATGTAGTCGTACCGTTAGCTGTCTTGGGGACAATAGAAATTGTAGTCACATTTAACACCATGTGTTGATCATTTCATCCGATCGACATATATAAAAAAACAGAATTGAAGCCACACATTTGCTCATTGTTCAACAAATACTCTGCTGTAGCTGCAGTCCTGAATGCACAAATAGCTAATTAATAATAACAACTAATAATTATGTGTCTGTTATCAGGTAATACGGATAGATATAAAGGGGTTGGTCTGTGTTGCATATCGTTACATTTTCGGCACTCCATCGATGCATTTGTCATGCTGGTGGTGCTGCCATCGAAAATTGGTCATCTCTGAAATCGGTTGGAGAAAAAAGCTTCCGCTGTCTTTGTTCATTCACAGCACAAAATATTCTTTGTTCCCGTCTTTCAGCGGCCGTTAGCTCACCTTACAATGATTAATAGGCCTATTGTTTGTGACCTTTATATCATTTTAGTCATTTCAGACATCTCATATTTTACCTAGTACGGAATAACTGGTTAATACCTTGCAGCTCTGGTTTCATTATATGCATTTCAGGTTATGGTGTGTTGACAGCGACCCATTATTGCTCGTCTCGCCCAGAACAGACGAGGACAAATTCAATTGAGGGAAAGCAACTCATTTTACCGGTCTTGTCTGTCTTTCATGAAAGCCAGCTATTAAAAATAAGACGACTGTAGTGGAAATAGAATAACGTTGTTTTGTCCGTCGCCTCTGATGCGATTTTACTAAAAATGCTCGTCTGATCAGGCGTCACCACTCCCAAATCCTTGCTTGCTTGCGCAGTGATGCGATAAACTGCATTATTTACTCCTGACTGTTAAGATTTTTCCCCACAATTACACTTCCCTTGTTGTATTTATTATTTTGCCATTCATTGTATTTTACCGTTTGTAAGTGGATTTTATTTTATTCCATTATGCGGTTCGAACGAACCGTTATCAACGAAGGTCATTTGAACGTCCAACCGCAAGGCTTAATTGTATTTCTTAGTATCATTATCTTATTTTATTTTATTTTTTTTTGGCAAGAGCATGCGACATTGTCTTAGGTAGATGTAGTAGTAGTAGTAGTAGAGTACTGGGCAGCGCGTGCTGCAAGGGTAGGCGTGGGATCGTGTAGAACTAGTTTTAATGTTGCAGGAGATCGTATTTGTGCAACAGGGCATTAAGCGGTTCTTCTGTCACTGTTAAACTCGTTGTGTTGGGTTTTTCAAAAGAAAATAATTCAGGTTGGAAATATTTACTGACGATTTTAATATCCTTTATTTGCATTCATTTTGTAGGTATTTAAAAAAGTCAAGGTTGAGAGTGCAATGGCGTCCTCTGGAGGTAATCTGGGAAACTAGTTTGCTATAATAATGCCTACAAGTCTGTTTTATATATTTTGCAGTGATTGTCATCCTCTGGAAGTATTCAGCATTTTGTTGTGTTCCTCCGTACTATAGTGAATACCTTATCATTTGCAGATATTCAGGTTAAGGAGTTGGACAAGCGTGCTTCAGGGCAAGCATTTGAGGTCATTCTGAGCCCCTCAGCACCAGATGCTAAAGGAGAATTCCCTTTGTCCACCCCCAAAAAGAAGGAGGTGTCCTTGGACGAGATCCAGAAGAAATTGGACGCTGCGGAGGAGAGACGCAAAGTACGAGTACATAATTATTGACGATTATTTATGCACATACCTCACTGCATAATTGAACTGTTGTTTTAATTGATCCTATGTACATTTCCTTTAAAGCTTACTTTGCTTAACAGGATTTAGATTTTCTCTTCTTAATATTCTTATTAGAATCATGAGGCAGAGGTTCTGAAACACTTGGCTGAGAAGCGAGAACATGAGAAAGAGGTTCTTCAGAAAGCAATGGAGGAGAACAACAACTTTAGCAAGATGGCAGAGGAAAAACTGACCCTGAAAATGGAAGCCAATAAAGAAAACCGCACAAAACAGATGGCAGCAATGAATGAGAAATTCAAGGAGAAGGTAATCATTTGTGACTGACCTCTATTAATTAAATTTCGTAAATCCCATCATTATAAGTTTTTACATCTCTGTAAAGCTAAAATAGCAAAGTAGCATTAGGTAAGTAAATGAATACCACTTATTATTAATAATTAAAAAAAAAATGTTTTCCCTTTTCAATTCAGGACAAGAAACTTGAAGAAGTTCGAAAGAACAAAGAGACAAAAGACGGAGGCGAGAACGAAGAGAACTGAGTTTTCTGTGTTTTGTTTTTTGGCTCTATTCACTTTAGGGGATAGTACTGGGTTTTTTACGTATCCAAAGATTTATTTTTGTTCCATTATATGGCCAGTATTATGTGTTTGATTTTGTGTTCTTCACACTTTTTTAAACTTTGGGCAGAAGCAGGTGCACTATTTTTTTTTTATTTTTTTTTATCCCATGTCCTTTGCATCCCCATCACATATAAATTTGTCCATTTGCAGCTTTTGACCTGTAAAATAAGCGGTGTTTTACCCTAAGGGGAAGCATGCCTGTGTTATGCATAGGTCTCTAACTTTGTCTGTTGCATTGTGCAAGTTGACCTGTACCTGTGTATGTCAAAACTGCAGTTCTTTCAGCTTAATAAAGTTGCACAGTTGTTTGTTATGGTAACAGAAATGTACACTCTCATTTCTTTGTAGTTGTTTATCTATGAACAAATAATCTATTTGGTGTCTATGACTGTATCAGTGATTGTCCATCAATAGTTACATTGTCGAATAGCACTAGTTACACTATTGTTGATACATTTTTAAATAAACGTACGAGGCAGATCCATGGTAATATTCTAAAATAGACTGATATCACCCATAAACCCATAAACATACACTGGATCATTCATATCTGGGTAAAAAAAATTCCAATGTTGCAGTTCGATCTGAACACATTTATATTTATGTATATGGTGACACCTAGTGGCAAATTAGATGGCAATGCAGCTGAAGTGAAAAGTTTAATATAAAGACATATAAAGTTCGTAACTTTATGAATGCAAGCTGGTTTCTAGATTTGAGCATCTTATTCCCATGCAAAGCAAATACTGCACATGTTTATGCTGAAACCTTTGGACAGTTGACACTGAAGTACATTCGTGGATATTCAGTAAGTATCATTTATGGACTTGCATTGTGAAATACTGTGGGAACAAATACATGTTTGTAACCTTAAACATGTACATTAGTGTTTTTTTTTTAATATTATTTGCTTACATAGCAGTTGAAGAATCTCCGTCCAAATATATACAGTACATTATATACGATTTTTCTTTGAAATAGACAAGCAACTGAATATCTTTGCTACTATTGTCTTCTGAAATCACCAGATTGCTGGTTTGTCTTGGTCTTGAAAAAAAGGGATGAAGCGAGATTTAGCTGAATTGCTCTATTGTTCCTTAGTCAATTTGTATTACTATTAGGGTAGTATATGTGTGGTTAAATTTGATCTAGAACAGGACCATCTTTACTATCGCTAATCTAGCGTTTATTAAAAAAAAAAAGAGAAGCAGCATCAACTGCCTGCTGGTTGAATCGAACAACCAGAAGCAGATTGCAAGAAAAGCCGCATGTACTTGCTGTCTGAAGTCATGCTGAAGGAGCTGCATTCACACACAGGCTTACAATGCCACATTGTCAGCATAACACCCATGTGTGGGCAACAAAAGCAGATGAGATAAGCATTTATACAGCGATCTATACCCAGGCCACTAGGAGGGTACAACAATGCAACCAGTTAACAACTGTTCCTATTTCACATTATGTTAAAACCATATTAATTTAAACTACTATGGGTTTATCGTGTGTTACAAATGCCTCTTATGTCAAGTGTACAAAAACTAAACAAGCCCTCGTATTTCGCCCATATGGCGATTGTGATTACTTAATCATAACATAATAATCACACAAATCACACATTTTTCCAACAAGTAGCGTCAGATTTTCATCTGACAAAACCATCAACGTCTTCTGCACCAAATCACCTTTTACCAGCAACGTAAGTGAGTCGAGGGTTGGTTTTAGCCTCTTCATACATACCACAGGCTGCAGTAGATTATTAAAAGCCTTTTGTATTGGCGAATTAACAGCAGAACAGGAAAAGATATTCTGCGCGTATCTGATTGGATGAACCACCTGTCTATCAACAGCTATACGGCCATCTGTTTCTGTAGGGAGCTGTCAAGAACCTCACCCCCTGCAAGTTTACCACAAGATATTTTATTTTCATCATGTTATTTATGTTCCGTGTCTTCATATGCGCACATATAAAACCATCTTTAAAAGATTTTTACTGATTGAGCGGATTATCTGTTGAAAAGGTAAGCCGGCTCCAACACCGATGTGAATCTTAGGTCATGGTAACGTTAGCTATGTAGCTAGCTAAATAGAAATAAGGTTCCTTATTTCTGTTCATATTTTTTTTACAAGGTTTTCAGAAATGCAGGCTGTACGGTAACGTTCAGAGTGTCCGTGTAGTCTTTTCCTCAATGGCGCTAGCTTCAGTGGTTGCAACAGAGTAAAGAACGAATTAGCTTGACTACACAATTTTTCATAATCATGGTTATGTACAGTCAACATATTTTGTTTTTCTTGCTGATTCTTTTAAATGTGTTAATGACTTTTCTGCAAACGTTTTTTTTCCGATTTTGCCTAGTCCAAAATGCAGTTGGCACCTTTTCCTGTGACTGAACCCATAGAAATAGGTATCCTATTGTAGCTAGCCTTTCTCGTGTTGAGGGTGTGGAGAAGGGATTTCTGGCTGTCGGATGCCATCACTAAATTATTTTCAAGGCTTTACTGACACTCTCTGGTGGGGTTAAGATGATACTTTAATCACAACCAGCTTTCAGCTAACCACCTTAAAACACTGCACTCTGGTTCGCGAAATTAGAAAGGTGACATTACAATTCCATTACTATATTTATTCGGACATTACTATTTTATATTCGGTTTCCATTCATTGTTCCTCAGTGAGAGATTACTGACAAATTTTCGTAATAGCTTGATTATTTTATTATTGTTTTTTCTCACTCTGTTGTGCATCTGGGTTTTATATAACTATAAAAAAATAAAGAGTAAACAATTCATATATTACATTTCATTTTTATTTCTATTTACATATTACAGATCCCAGAGTTCTCTGCCAGTTCCCCCTCACCATGGCGACAGTAGTGATGGAGCAAATTGGTCGTTTGTTCATCAATGTCCAGCAGCTTCGCCAGATCCCCCAGTTGCTGGAGTCTGCATTTCCAAAGCTGCCCTGCACCGTGACAGTCAGTGATGTACCCTGGGTGTTCAAAGAACCCCACATCTTCACAGGCTACCGGCTGCCTGACCAGAGCTGGCGCTACTACTTCCTCACACTCTTCCAGAGGCACAATGAGACAGTCAACGTGTGGACTCACCTGCTGGCCTCACTGATCATCCTTGTAAAGTTCCGTGAGGTGTCAGAAACGGTGGATTTCTTGCGAGATCCCCATGCCCAGCCTCTCTTCATCGTGCTTTTGGCAGCATTCGCCTACCTGGCCTGCAGTGTTCTGGCTCACCTGCTCTCAGCCAAGTCTGAGCTCTCCCACTACACCTTCTACTTCCTGGACTACGTGGGCGTGGCCGTCTACCAGTACGGCAGCGCCCTGGCCCACTTCTACTACGTAGTTGAGGAGGAGTGGCATGCTCGTGTTCGAGGGCTCTTTCTGCCTGCTGCCGCCTTCCTGGCTTGGCTGTCCTGCGCGGGGTGCTGCTACGGCAAGTCTGTGAGTCAGCGCCTGCCTAGGTACACGCACAAGTTCTTCCAGGTTGTGCCCTCAGGCTTGGCTTACTGCTTAGACATCAGCCCAGTGGTGCATCGCATATATAGGTGCTACAGTTCCCCACAGGGCTGCTCCGACCAGGCCGTGACCTACCACTGCTACCAGATCCTCTTCTTCTTGGTGAGTGCCTATTTTTTCGCGTACCCGCATCCGGAGTGCTGGCTCCCGGGGCGGTGCGACTTCATTGGCCAAGGCCACCAGATATTCCACGTGTTCCTGGTGCTGTGCACGCTTGTGCAGATCGAGGCCGTGCGCCTCGACTACAGTGAGCGGAGGCCCCTGTATGAACGTCTCCATGGCGACTTGGCTCATGATGCCGTTGCTCTCTTCATCTTCACCGCGTGCTGCAGCGCCCTGACCGCGTTCTACATGCGCAAACGAGTTAAAGCCTACCTTGAGGAAAAACAGGAGTAGATGTCTCGAGAAGGAAAGAACTGAGGAAAAAGCAGTGTGATCTCCTTGGCCCTGAAGGAAATGAATGCACTGGTATACTAAAGACACAGAACATTATGGACATACTGTTGTTAAATTGTGTTTTGTGGGTGTGGGGAGTTTTTGTTTTGTTCTCTGTTCTATGGCCTGCCAAAATTTATTTTTAATCGGCGACATAATGTTTGCTGCAGTTATACTGCAGTTAAACTGTCATATGAAGAAAAAAATCTCTGTAATTAAGGAGATTTTGTTCTGATATCTGGTCTTGTTTGGTTCTAAAGGGGTCCAGCATTTCAGTGCCAATGAGAAGCCTTTTGCACCTAGTACAAATATATGGTTAATTTTGTGGGCTAAAAGGCACTGAACATGGAATTTTAAAAAGAGATGTGAAAATCTTTTTGTAACACTAACTGAATACATTTGTGTAGCAGTAGCGAGAATTGAGATTTGTTAAGTTGGACCCAAACAACTGGTGTATTAAAGGGCAATTAGATTACGGTTGTTAGAAGAGATACTTGAATGCCGCTTTTTCATTCACCAGGACTAAGAGCATCTTCTGCATTGTATAGTTGGGCAGAAAAAAAATGACAGCAGTCATTCCACTTCAGTTGCATCATGTGTAAACAGAAAAAACACAAGACAGGACTGTGTTGATTGGTGTCATGCACTTAGTTACACTGTTTCCCAGAAGTCCTGGTAAAAACAAAATGGTGAGATCCATCATTTTATGCGAACTGCAATCACTGAGTGTTTTGTGTGCCTCCAGTACTGATGTCCCATGTTGAATTAACTTAGCCTGCGTACCTTTTTTTCAGATGGTACATATGCCAAAATGTATTAGGCTTAGGATACAGACAGCTGGTAGCTTTTTACATCATGGGCCTGTAAGGCAGTTTTATTTTTAGCAAATGTACTTGTCCCGCATGTTAAACATTTGAAGGATCCTTTAATTTGATTGTTAAAAAGGATCTTGAAAAGTATTTGCATTTAATGTTTTTTGTAAAGAAATAACTTGCGTAAAGTTGGACTACATCCATTGTTGATGAAGTTAATTGATATATAGGCCTATATTTAATTGGAGATGTTTATCAACATTTCGCCAAAGAGGCTTCAGATGAATTGAAGACAAATAATATTATGTGCCCTTGTTAATCAACACATCTGCCTTTATCAGGATGCTCCTTTTGTACCCAAAGGGCTACAATGTCAGCTTTTGCCTTTACTACATATTTCATGATGTCAATGCCTTTGTGCATATTTCCCACTGCTTGATTTTTCTAGTAGTTAAAAAGACGGAATGTGTGTTCTGATGTACCCGAGTACATTGCATGCATTCATTGGCAAGTGTTGGTATGGTGAGTATGTATGGTACAAGTATTCCAGTTAGTTCCTTGTGAAAATTTTTTTTAGTCCCACCCATTATTTAACTACATGTTTATGTTATTCAGAATTCTGCATGGCCATCATGTTGAAGATGGAGCATGCTCCTCAGTTCTCTGTTGTGATGGATAGCTTGCCACATGCTCCTGGACCAGTTTCCCCAAAACTTTATTTTAGTGCAGGCATCACTGCAAGATCGTAGAGACGGTAGCACTTCTGGAACAATCAAATGAATAGGACATGGACACTTAAATCAGCTTTTTGGAAACTGCCCAAAGTGGTTTAGGCAGATGACTGTTTGTTGTGTAGTGGCACCAGCACAGTATGATGGATGTGTCACTGATAGATGGGCTCACTGACTGATGATGTCATAGAGTAGGGTCTCAGTCTGATGAAGTGACTGATAAGTGAACTGATGATGATGATTTCTATGGCAAGCAAATGTGTCATAAAATGATGTCAAAGGCAGCCTTTTGTTTGTAAAGGCCCCCAAAGATAAATGTTGAGCAGTGACCAAGTATATTACTGGGGCTAATATTTTAGTGTTTAACATTTGCCACAAGATATTAACTGAAGAGCAGTGAGCGATCATTACAGCTGCACCTATTTACCACCATTTGTTGCAGCTAATGTGACCTGTGTGAGATAGAATAAGAGATTTTAATACATATTAAAAGCAAAATGGTACACATGCTGAGGGAAGGCAAAGAGCCGAAATGATGTCATAGAGGAAACAACAAATACGAGGTGACCTCCAGTCACAGCCAGGCTCGGACTTACGGCCTGTCTGCATTTAGCCACCTGTTTAAATGGAAAACCCCACTAAACCTCGTGACTGACCCTGTTAAACTGTGAACCTAGTTTATAATTTCGACATGAAGTACTTAACCATTAATCTCTGATTCAGTGGAAGGATCTAAACAGGCTTTCAGATGCTCATGGTTTAGATGTTACAACAGTTGGGGGGGGGGGGGGGGGTTTGTGATTGTAGGATTGTGGCAAGACATAAACCTTGGGAAGAGTTTGGTGGGAAGTTTGTTTGTTGTGTCCCCTGAGCTAGCGGTGGTGGAGCTCTCCTGATGCTCAGTGGTCTTGATGCTGAGATCTCCACTTACACTCTGCTTCAGGCTAGCACTTGGGCTAGATAGCAAGAATGTCTGCCATCCACTTTAAACTTTAAAACAATGTAATTAAAAATTACTTATGTTGATGTAACGTGAAGTTTCAATAAACCAACGTGTGTTATTGCCCGCTTTGCCCTTTCATTTCAGACTGGGGCTGTCCGGCCCTTTTCCATTGTTTATCCATTGAAATCATGAGGCCTTTTAGTTCATAATATTAGCTAAAGCATTGTGCATTTTGTAATGTTTGTTAGTTTAACGTCAGGTAGCCAGGTAGGTCTCTGTGTCGCAAGGGCATGTCCTCCAACAACATTCACAGGACAAAACTATTCAGGGTTACTTAGACAAGTTTTAGGCTATATATAAAATGTACTTATTTTACTTATAGTAACTAACAAAGTTACTTAAAGAGCAATAAGTAATTTTTACCACCAAACTTGATTATTTTTACATGTTTTCTATGCACAACTCACATGAGAGGAGGAATCAAATTGCTTTGTAGTCCTCAAATCAACCAGTTTATGCTTCATATAGTGGGTCTTCACATGGAGGTGGATATGTTTAAGAGGGAGAAGTTTGAAGGGCAAGGAAGAGAAGAGAAAGACACCCAAGAGGTAGAGTTTAAGCTCTCCACCCAAAACTAGGCATTTGCCAGAACACTGAAGAAAAAAGGCCCTGGTGCCTGTGAGTCACTGTTAAGTAGGCACTAGGATAGGTGTGGCTAATGGTCCAAAGGTGAACTAGCAGATGGCTTAGCCATGGGCTGGGCCTATAGATTGCAATTCAGCTCAGTTAGAAGAAGCTGCAATGAAGATCACTGCATCTTTAGACAAAACCACTGACAAGCAATGACTGTTTGAAGTTACTGTAATAGTAGCCCATGTTACTGTAACAGTATAAGACAAAAACAGGATTAGAATTATAATTTGTTTTGGGTTGTTGCAATTTGGTGTAGTCATTATCAAATATTTAATTAATGAAACTATTCTTTAAATCAGATGTTTTGTAGAGCATGTTGAAGTTCAGAAAATATTTATCATTCTGAGAACAATGAAGGACCTTTGAAGCATCCCGTTTCTTTGAAAACATGGGTGTAGTAGACTGAAAGTTTTATAGGCAAAATCAATTCAATCAATTCTCAAGAATATGATACCAGCTGACCCATAGTTCCACGTACAACCAAACATACAACTGAAAGTATTCGCTTCATGTTCACTATACAAACGTCTACGAGAGTCATATTTAATGCTCACACATAATATATGCATACAAAGAATATATATAAAAAAGGATATAAAAATTCATAATGATGCATCACAATAACAAATGACAATCACTGCAATCCATAATGTATTCAAGATGCTAGTTTCCATGCATATTCAGAATTCCAATTATGTACAAAAGTAAACATGTTTTACAGAGAGTTCATTTAGATATCTAATATGTAAATCTTGGTACAGAGAACAGTCAAATGTTGCTCATATTCCATCAGGTGTTCAGAATTATCTTGCAATATTTACAAATTATTTCTCAGTGGTGTGTTGCTTCATCTATAACTAGGGTTATATAACTATTTCAATGACATTTGTATTGAGAGTACACACACACACACACACACACACACACACACAGGAGATCAAAATTAGATAATGTATGAAAACGATTTTTTCAGCAATAATGTAATCTACATTGATCATTTGAAGGATTTTTGTAAGAGGTACACCATGCCACTAGAATAAGTGTTTTACAAAGTATATCAAAAACATGATGATCATAATTAGAAAACTAATGACTGTAGCACAGAGAAAGATTACAACTAGATTTTCTGAAGGTTACAACAGTCAGTAATCAGTAGGAAGTGTACAGGCCTCAGGACATTACTAGTCTCTCACACCGCTCTGGTGGGATTTTGGTCCACTCTTCCAGTCTCTTCCACAGTTCTGTGACTGTTGTGGGTTTCTTGGCCATAACTTTGTCACCAAGGATTTTCCAGAGGTTTTCTATTGGGTTTAGATCAGGACTCTGGACTGGTCATTTCATTGTTTTCAGTTTTAAGGAACTGCTTTACCCATTTTGCTGTGTGACAGGGGGCATTGTCCTGCATGAAAATTGTTGGCTAATTGAGTGATGAATGCAAGGAAGGAACCATGTGTTGTTGAAGAAGGTTCTGATACACACTTGCATTTACTCTTCCATGTAGTTGTATGAAAGGTCCAACTCCTGCTGCTGAAAACATTCCCCAAACCATGACGCTTCCTCCTCCACTTATTTACACACTTTGGGTTCAGTTTTTCTCTAGTTTGTCGACGAACGTAATGTTTCCCATCAGACCCATATAAATTAAACTTGCTTTCATCACTAAAATGAACTCTGGACCACTTCTCCTCTGTCCACACGACATGCTCCTCAGCAAAGGTGAGTCTAGCTTTTTGATTCTTTCTGCTAATGAGATGTTTGGTTACTGCAGAGTGGGGCAGAGTGGGCTTTCAGTCCAAATGTTCTTAAACATCGAGACACTGAATGACATATGATATATATGTATTATATAAAACACACACACACACACACACACACACACACACCATATATATGGCCTTATAAGACCAGACAATACGAATCTGCCCAAATCAACCAAAAATAAAGAAGTACGTTCTAAATGCATTACACTGTCTCAAATCTCAGATCCATTTTACAATGTGGGAGTGACCCGACGGTCTAACAAAAACAAAGCTTGGTGTTGACAGTCAATACTTCTTACCTTGGCGTACCAGACGTTGGCGTGTTTTCCTCCACGACAGCTTTGGCCTGAACCGTATAACTCAACCAAGCAATTAACCCTCTGCTCTTCATTTTTGTCACGACTGCCACCTCTGTTTTACTCAACTTTACTTTCGTATCATTCCTTAGAACTAGTTGCCATAATCAGCCGTGTCTGCTCTATTAACTGTTGCCCCCGTCCCCTCCTGGGCTTCTCCTCCTAAGTTGGTGTAGTTTGCGTAGTGCGTGCGTGGGTCCTTTGTTGCGTGAGTTGCATCCCTGTGTTACGACATTGCATTGTTCGGTGTTATTCGTCTCGTTAGCGTTATTCGTCACACCTGCAAGTTAGTCATTAACGTTTGTACTTATGTCCTTGTGTTTGCGTTAATCTTTGTTGATGTTTAGTCCTACACGAAATCTCATATTATTATGGTAATATTATTTAAAATATAATATTACGGTAATATCACTTAAACACTTTAATATCACTTGAACCAATCTGTCATTTTGTTTGACTGTGTTAGCCTGCAAAAAGCCTATGGTTTCCTCCAAAGCTGTTGTGCATTCAAATGAACACATTAACCGAAAAAATCATGTCACTTTTCTCTGCTTCTAAAATATATAATTACATACAATGTGATTGACTACTTTGTCTATCTATTTTCCTATGATTTATATTTTGATATATAGTTTGCAAAGCTCTCCTAAACAGAAAGCGTTTAAATAAGAAAGATAATAGAGGGTAATCACAGTTATAGTCTCTAGTATTGAGGTAACGGAGACCTCTAGTGGTCAGAGGAGAGAACGCTGACAGTATTAAATGTTGATATATATTTGACCATTTGCCCTTATTGTATATTGTTTTTAGGAATAAAAGTATATATATGAAGAAGATTCCAGGTAAGTAAACACAGTGTGTTGTAATAAAGATGCAGAGATGATCTGCACTACAAAATTGTAGTGAAGTATAGTTTCCAGAGAAGTGGGATGGTTTGGACAGAGGAAGTGCTTTATCAGCTGTGCAAGCAAAGTGCTTCTGAAGTTGGTGATGAAATGCAGTTTATGTTAGAAAAAGCGGATGTTTAAATCATAACTTTCTACCATGCCCCAGCTGATACTCAGTCAGGACTCCAGTCACACCCGTCACCCCTCTCCCTTCCACCTCCCTCACCTCCCTACTTACAATCACAAGTTTACTTAACATTCATCACACCTGTTTTTCATTTCAAACCACCTATGTCAACCACACAGGTGCCCAAGTTCAGTGCTTTGCGTCAACGGCTTTGAGGCGTTTCTGCTGAGGAGAGTCTGCAGGCCTTGGCTCTTCTATACTGTCCTAGAATGTTTCTTTTCTTAATTAAAACCATAAATGTTCCCCTTGCTTGAACTTCTAAAGTGTCACACATTCATACCATACAGTGTCTATTAGCAGTAAAATGCTTTCCCACTGAAAACGACAAATTCTTAATTCTGATGATCTGCAGGTGTTCAGCAAAATGATTAGCAAGCCTTTGCTTGGTTTCTCCAGTGTAAAGCTGAGTTTTTAAACCAATACTCAAGAGAGCTCCTACAGTAATGTGTGAGGAGGATTGGGTGATAATTGATTCTTTTGGTGGTGGTGCGCGTGGGCATATACATGGACACTGATGTGATCACATCATACATGTCTAATTGGATGCTGATCAACATGGCTTTGCCCTAATAACAAATATGCTTAACAACAGGCCTTGAAAAGTCAATAATTGTATTGCAAATAGCAACGAGAGTCCAAATGTTTATAACAGATGGTATTATTTAAACAAGAATTTTCTGAACTGAAACTTCTAAAACTTTTATCCTCATACCATGATGTGAAGATAAAGGTGCTACATTAAATATAAATTCTAGAGTTGGGAGGAACCATGAGAATAGGGAAGAGTGAGCGAAGAGTGAGGGCTTTTCAGAAGTCTTTATTCTCCAAAGACAAAAGCAGATAAAGACAAAAGCAAAACATCTATGAGCAAATTAAAAAAAATAAACAGCCTTAGATAAGGCAACAGTAGAGAAGATTCAGAGTCTCTCAGTATATGATGGCAGGCTCACACATTAAAACAGATAGTCTTTCAAGGTGCTGCACTGGAGCACTGAACCTGTGGACATTATAAAGTGGAAAGAAAGGGAGAAAACAAATAAGAAACAAGTGTAGTAAATCAATAATCTGGTGATTGGCAATGAGTATGGGATGGTGTTTGTGGGTGTGTCTGTCCTTCTAGGTACTTGGTGTGCCGTGACAGGAACTTGGAGAAGTTAGAAATAGACAGATGGAGTTCTTCAATTGCAGCAGTACCAAAAATGTCATCGATATTGTGCAAAAAATGTTTCTCAACAAAGAGATTTGCATATGATGGTCCCATTTTAGTACAGATACTAACTCTTATCTGTGAGTAGTACTTCAAATCAACAGTGGAGTTATGTCACGTCTGACCGGACTCCCAGCTCCCAAGCCACGCCCACCAATCGGGACATGCCCCGATCACAATCACCCGCATATTGAGCGCACCTGGCGCTCATTTGCCACAGACTATAAACACACACACCTCACCACAAGACAGGGCTGCACATTGAAGCCCTACTTGTTCACTGTCACACAGTAATCGCCTTTGTCTAGCTGTGTTTGTGCGTTTAGACAAGTTGCTTGTCTGCTCAGCCTCGCCAGTGTTACCGGTCTTGTCTGATGGTTTGCGTGTCATCTCATGCTTGTTTTTTACTCTACTGGCAACCCTGCTTAATAAACCCTCTTTTAAGCATGTTCCCTGTAGCGTCTGCCTCTGCTCCCTCCGCCCCGCCATCACATGTTAACACATTCTGAAAGTTTTAAGAGAATAACTGTGGAAAGTTCCTCCTCAGGTCTTTCATCAAGAAAATGCTTTAAATTTCTCAAACTGTCATCATTAGGGATGACTGTGTATAGACTTTTTATGTCCTTTGAAAACAGTAAGGAGTTAGTAGGTAGTGTTTGTTCTTCCAGGTGTTCAAGGATTTGTAGAACATGTGAAGAATCTTTAATGTATGTAGGTAAGGACTGGACAGTTGGCTGACAAATATCCTCCAAAAAATGTGAGATTATTTCTACTGGGCAAGAACAAAAAAGATATAATAGGATGATCAGAATTGTTTTCCTTTTGAATTTTGGGGAGAAGATAGAAATAGTTACAGCGAGGATTATCTACAGTAAGAATCCAATAATCTTATAATAAGAATCCGGGAGGTGTCCTACTGAAATGACATGAATAATAGTGGACTTTTACTGTGGAGGGCTGTCAGAGGTGATCTGGCTACAAATGACATGAATAATAGAGGACTCTTACTGTGGAGGGATGTCAGAGGTGATCTGTCTACAAAAGCTTGTGTCAGAAAGCTGTGCCATTGCTTCGTCCCTGTAAAGGTATTTAATCCAAACAACAGCTCTACCCTTATCAACTGGGTAAATAATGCCACTTCTTTTGTTTACTAATTTCTGTTTTAAAGGTATTAATAAAATAAAATAAAATCTAGTGCTTAAAATGTATATAGTATTCTGTCCACTTTTATTTAAAATAAACATGTCTTTAAAACCCCCCAAACCTTTAGCATTAGTAATGGTCTTAAACACATTAGTAGTAGGCCTTGTAGATACAAGAGATCTTATTGAGACTTGATAGTACAGATTGCTAAAGGACTCCAATTCACTTTAAAAAGCAGAGAGAGAGAGAGAGAGAGAGAGAGAGAGATATGAAATAATAAACTAATAATAAAATTTTGTGTTTTTATGTGTGTGTATATTACTATATTACTACAAATATATGCAATACTATGCCACACCCAGGCCTCTGGTATGAGTCCCAAGTTATAATCTAGCCAGTTCTCATGAAATCCTAAAAATGTTATAACTGCCGCAAGGTGGCAGTCTTGTCAAGCCTAGAAAATTCTTAAACGCAAGCAAGCGCACAGATTATTTTTTGTCTGCATTTTCACACTTTTGTTTCCATTAACATAGTGATAAAATACTGCCAGCTAAAAACGTATATAAACCCACTCATAGCCTAAGGAAACTGCTTATGGATTTAGTCATGCATTAATATGTGTACATGTACCTCAAGAGTGCAAGACAGTTTCCCAAGGCTGCAAGGTGCAGATTTGTGACTTCTCCCTCTCAGGAATAACAGGACACTTCAGCTCAGGCTGAATTCCCATAAGAGCTCCCTACTCATCACTGCCTTTCTGTTCCTGTTTTCCATTTCCTGCACATCCAGAGTCTCAAGCTATACTATAGAACTGTGAGGGATTGTTACAACATTTTATCGAGATTTATATTTGCTATTTACTTTCCCTCTGTCAGTTACATTTTAAATGTGTAATGTGATGTGAAAAAGCAGAACCAGAAGAAACCAGAGCTCCTGTTTCCATTATATACGCTCTACAAAGACCGGCTTCATCCACCTTCGCTCTGTGTGGTGCTGATTGTCACAGTTCTGATGTTCTAACAAGGGAATGTCTGTTCATTTGTTTCCTTACACCAGTACATTACATGAAAGGTCTCCATAGAATGGCTATAATATATATGACATTTATATGATATTTATACAACATCTATAATCTTGCAATACATAATGTTCCTGTATAATTTTACATGCGCCTTTGCATCTGTACCATGGTGAATGATAATGATATTACTATTGAGGGTTATGTAGAATTTAAAGCAGAACAGATACGCTTCACATCACATTTTTTTTTTTAAACGTTGCTGAAGTGTCTGATTTGTCTTTACTTTTCACCCTCTAGGCTTCAGTCTTTTCTGCACTGAGGAGTCATGGTATATTCCATAAAAGCTGAGGTACACAGAAAGCCATGGTGAGTCAGTGAGGGGTAAACTTGACGGCAAGTAGCTGGAAGTCTGGAAGAGGGAGCTGTGGTTTCTTATGGTTTCACTAAATGCCATATCACACATTTTAAATGTAATTGACAGAGGAAAAAGTAAATAGCAAATATACATTTCCATTCTTTGATTAAGGTTTTGTCCACCATTGATTTACACAGATGCTTAATCTTTCCTTTCTCCTCACATCTCAGTATGATTTACTTATTCTTGCTAAAGTTTTCTTATGCACATAAAAACACATACAAATGTTGATTTCAGACTTTTCAATTATGCAATTAAAAATGGCTAGATGACTGAAGGCCTTGTGGGCAGGTAATAAAGTGTGGATTAAGGCTAATTATACCTTTGTTAATTCCGCCCACGTGGGGGAACCAGTGGGAAGAGATGTAGTTACACAATTCACATTAAACCTTCTGCCATTCAGAAAGCTGCAACCACACAGTTCATGCTCTGTATTCTTATGTGCGTGTTCTCGCGTGTTTTAAGAGTGTGTCAGAGCTTAGATGTTATCACTCGCAAAAAAAAGAAACCCATAAGATCGTCACTGTGAAGAATAGAAGGAAGCACTATGTTCTCTCATACATGAGGAAAAAATCATTTAAAGATAGAGTGTAAATCGCCTCCTGTCGTACATCTTGGCTCTGATGAATTCCCTGTGTTGTATTATATGGTTAACAGGCTCTAAATCATACAGGCGAGATGACGATAATCACCTCGCCGGCTGCTTCCTGTCCTCTAACTATCAATTCTCTCTCTTGTCTCCATCAATTTTCCAGTCTGTGGTCTTGAAATGTCCCCCTGCAACTCCAGCCACACCATTCCAGCCTCAGTCTGAGAGCTTTACAAAGCCTCTGTCCACATTTGCCATGCTTTTTCTGAATGCTCCATTTGCACTGCCAGACAATGATTTGTATCGAGGTTGGTGAGGTAATATCAGATGGCTTGCGTGTCTCCTATCATGTGGGGTAATTAAAGGTTGGACTTAGTGGAGGGATCAGCTTTGTTCACGAATAATAAGTCTCTCTATCCTTTTACCGTGACAGCCAGCTCTCCTCTCCTTCTCCAAGTCACACCATGACCTAAATTTAGCTTTTTTTTTCCCTCCCATACCTTTTGTTATTCATTCATTTTCATAACGCTACTTTTCATTATCTTGTGAAGAAACCTAGAAGAAAAAAAAATCCTGTGGCTAAATCCCTATTGCACTGACAGAACTATAAGTCATACTATTATTGTAAAAATGAGTAGGAAAATATATGTGCATATTTTGGGAGCCATTTAGCTTCTATGTTATGCTAGGCTTGACTTGATATAAAAATATACTATTTATCACATGCTGGAGTTTAGTCAATATATAGTGATATACTCTCAACATATTACCCCCAGATTTAAGTATTTAAGACAATCATGTAAGTGAATCATTTCCGAATGTCAAGGTAATGTGCCAATGTACATTTACATTTAGATGTAAAGCATTTAACAGACACCTGTGTCTAGAGAGGCTTACAAATGTACTTTGCTGCCTCCATGGATGTTCAGAAAGTCCATGATCTATCCGCAGCATCAAATGATTTTTACAAGTCGTGTTAATAAAAAAGAGGAAGCTTTATTGCAATAAAAACAATACTCTCAAATAACTTTCTGTTGGCATTGCTGTTACATGCAGGGTAGGCATACGCTACAATTTTTACTGAAGACACAAAAAAGTACTTTAAGAAGGACAAGAGGATTGTCAAAGCACCCCTGACTTAGGACATGACAGAGCATTCAACAACAAAAAATGTTTGCAGGATGAAAGACTCAAAACTTCATGGGATACAACTTTTACTGTTTTAGCCGATTTAAGAGATTTAAGCTCAATAGATGAATCAGTGAAGAGAGGATAAAGTACTTTGAGCTGTCAGGGCCACCCAACAGATCAATGTAAACATTACGGGCATTTAGACGGCTAATGACGGTGCATAGAGGTGTATTTTAGCTCAGTGGTGAGAGGCACTCTGTCAACTTTGACTTAAATGACATGAATGGCCTCATTAAGAAGGAATAATGGTTCTGTGGCAGAGGCCATGTGCAAAGAGCTTCCCCCCCAATTACTGCTCACTGGAGCAAAAGCTCGGAAACAACGTTTCTGTCACAAAGAGAAAAATTAGTTAAATTATTGTTCTGTCCTTTCCTTAACATTAATCCAATGACTCCATTGTAGTGGTCTAGTCTAATATAGTTCTCCTGTTAAAATGTAGCGTAAAACTGTGATTGACTTAGACCTACAGTATCTCAAAAAACTGAGTACACCCCTCACATTTTTGTAAATATTTTATTATATCCTTTCATGGGACAGCACTGAAGATGACACTATGATACAATGTAGTCAGTGTACAGCTTGTATAACACAGTTATTATATAACAATAACTCAACACAGACATTAATATCTAAACTGCTGGCAATAAAAGTGAGTACACCACTAAGTAAAAAAAAAAAGTGTGAATATTTTGTGTGGCCACCATTATCTCTCGTTAGCCACAACTCTCTTGGGCATGGAGTTCACCAGAGCTTCACAGGTTGCCACTGGAATCGTCTTCCACTCCTCCATGACGACATCACAGAGCTGGTGGATGTTAGAGGCCTTGTGTACCTCCACCTTCCATTTGGAATTGGTGATGCAGTTTGGCAGAAACTAATATCTATTGTTAATGCTCTAGGTGGAAAATGTTAGCACAGTGTTTATACTTTGCATGCATTGTAAATTGATCTTATTCAACTCAGTGACAACTGTTAGCAAGATAAGTGTCATGCCAAAACACAAGAACCAAACTGTGAGAACCATACGTCACATGATTACTTTTTTCAAAAGGATTTTCTGTAAGCAGTCTGTTTTTTATTTTACTAATGATCAGTCTTCAGTTACACATATCCATGTTTATGTTCAGTATTAAGTTACACATATCCATGTTTACTTTCAGTTTACAGTTACACATATCCATGTTTACGTTCAGTTTACAGTTACACATATCCATGTTTACGTTCAGTTTACAGTTACACATATCCATGTTTATGTTCAGTTTACAGTTACACATATCCATGTTTGGGAGCCATACCCCACTCAGATGACATGTATCTTGCCTCCTTTGTCACATCACCATGTTGTTATATTAGTTTTCCTTTATTAAGCCCTTTATCAACATTATGCTGGCTTTCTTTTGGTCCCTATAGGGCACTTTTTTTTTTTTTAGGGCCTCTTTGGTTTCATTTAGTTACATTAAGCATTTCATTGGGAACTTGCTCAGGCTTCCCTTCTTTTCCTACATGCTCTACACCTGTGACAAACATAAAATAAATAAAAGACTTTTTGTTAACACTAGTTCACTCTAGCCCGTTAATCTGTGCATGAGCGGTTTGGCCTGCTTTGCTCATGTTCTAGTTGTTATTTGTCCTCAGTGAGATATAAGAACACTAGACCTTTTGGTGGCTTCTCCTTTTCTGGCTGTGTTTCTCTCTATCATTGTACAAAAGACAACTGAAAATATACATATTATGCAGCATATCCACCTAGTTCAATTTGTCTTTCTCACTCTGTCTGACTGCCTTCCATTTCAGTCTCATTTCAGTCTCATTTCAGTCTCATTTCAGTCTCTTCAGTCGCTTCCACATTAAATGTATTCAGTTATGCACGTGCACAGATAAAAGCAAGTTACTATTAATCTTGACTGAAGAATGTTAAAAGTTAATTGTAAGCAATTGCTAAATGCTCCTGTTAAGATATATTCTTTACATGAATGTTTGATGAACCAACGGCAAAAATACTCTCACACACACACACACACACACACACACACACACACACACACACACACACACACACACACACTTGCTTACTCAACAAACTTTGCAGATAAAGAAATAACTTATTTGTTTGCTGCTTAGTTACTTTTTCATTTTCGCCGGGGTTCTCTAACAGTGATTCAATTAGCATTATGCTAAATCGGAAAATTATCATACCTAAAATGTTAAGCAGTTTATAATGCAGTCAGTCTTCACTCATGGAAATGGTTCATAAAACTGGTAAGCATAGCAATTTTATCAAAAACCAAATGCACCCTCATTAAAAGTAATGCTGCTGGTCCACTCTGGATTCCTAATTCCTCTTGTTTGTTGCAAAAGAAAAAAAAATGAATGGAAGCCTGTTCCAATCTTTATGAAACAAAACACAATGTGTTGCAGGTATCTTGACAAAATCTAAATGGAAATGTCTGCATGAAAACGAGGAATGGAAGGAGACAACTGCTGAGGTTTGGAGCTTCCTCTCTGTGGATCAGATGGATGGAGGCAGTGGTGACACTTTGGCACATGGTCTTAAATCATGGAGAAGAGGAGCAATAGGTGAAGTAGATAAGAATTGCTGGATAGCTACTGGCTTGAAGCTCAAATTGCTCTACAAACTTAGGGGTTCCTGTGAGTGCTAATAGGCACTTCTGCGTTTAAGACACTTCACTGAATGTCCCACTGCAATCATGATAGTGAATGGATGGACAGTCACCTATCATGACAATACTAAGTTTTCAAAATCTTAACTTAAATGTTTGTGCTTATTTCAGCATACTACACATCTAAAATTATTATCCCACTATGCATTTAGGTTAAAACCATAACATAAGACCTAATACTCATATGTGGTACAACAGCCATTATTTTAACTTGGTATATGCACTATGTCAGTATCACAGAATTCGGTTCATGAATTATTGATTACTCACTTATTGAATGTCTTTATCTGTGATTAGAAGCCTTTTTTTTACCTGGCTGATTGTATTAAGATTAAAAAGGATTATCATGAAAGTTGCCTATTCAAAACATAAGTACATTAGAGTTTGTTTGTTCGTTTGCATATTACACAGGTGTACTCATACATGTTTCATTTAAGCTTGGATAGCTCACCCAAATAATCAGTCAAAAGTGGCTATGATGGAGCAAAAATGTTTTTTTTCAGTATTTATCTGCCCTGTTGGTAAAGGCTTCAGTGACATGCTATGTACTCCTCTCTTGATATTCAAGATTCTTGGGTTTGCATTTGCTTTCCTTAACCTCAGTTAGTTTGGTTATAAATATTTATAGACAAGACTGGCTGAGAGAGATAACGAGTTTGGCTCTTCTGATGATAACACTTAGGAATTTAAAAACAAAATGCTTCATTAAATATAATTTGTATCTATGGAACCACTAACCAGTAAAGGTTAAGATGAACCCACCCTTAGTTCTATAGTAATAGGTAAGAAACAAACAAACAAAGTTGGTTACATGGAATGAATGCTATGATTTAAACATGTACTTGTTCTAATATAAACTGGATACAACTCCTAGGCTTCAGAAGCACTTTGCTCGCATAGCTGATGGAAAAACCTCTGTCCGAAATGTACCGTTTCTTTGAATACCTTGTGTACTTCACTGCATTTTTGACTATCAGTATATATGTATGTATGTGTGTGTGTGTGTGTGTGTATGTGTTTGATGCACACTTATCTTCAGGTGTGTGTGAAAAAAATTTAAAAAGTGCACTTAGATGTTCTGAATATTTTTTTAGCAAATGATGTCCTTCCATATCTCCAGAACCATAATCTCCTACATTAATGTAATAGGATTACTACTAGAGAGGTCAATATCAACGCATTCACTTATGAAGCTCCGAGACATGCCAAGTGAATAACAGATTGACAGTCAATCTTATGGTGAATTTATTTTTAATTATCCTTAGGGGACTATACCTAGTTTTTAGACCTTCTATGAACATCACATTTCACAACCTTTCAATTAGAGTAAGTCTATATGGTTATGTTAAATAACACGATACACTGCCTTAAATCAGCTGCTTCAGCTGATTTCTAAATATGTGTATATGTGTTCTAAATATACACTAAATGGTCACTTTATTAGAGACACCCATTTAATTGCCTTCTTTTTTTAGCAATTTGTTGTGGTATAGTGTCCACTAGCATGATTTTTGGCCCATGCAGACATGATGGATTTTCGCAGTAGGCTCAAATTAGATATAGATACCAATGTGCTCTGGACAGCCTGTTCTACCTGTTCTTTTACCTTGGCCCAGAAATGCTCTACAGGATTAATATGTGGTCTGTGAAGGCCAGAGAAGCAGAGAAAACTTGCAGTCATGCTCCTGGAACAAACCCATGACTGCATGACCCTTGTGGCATGGTTCATTGTCCTGCTGAAAGTGTCCTTCTGCCAAAGGGTAAACAGCTGGCATAAAGGGCTGACCTTGGTCTGCCACAGTGCTTAGGTAAGCCCTGCTGTCTTCATCCACAGGTACCTTCCCTTCAGCATGGTGCAACAGAATCCAGGATTCATCTGACCAGGCGATGTTTTCAAACTCAGTGATGCACTTTTTGTACTCTTTTGCCCACTGGAGTCTTGCCTTTCCATTTCCCTTAGACAGCATTGGCATGAAAAACTGTGCTATTATATAACTATGTGTCATGTGCTATTATAGTACATTCAGGCTAAGGAACGATGAGCTGAATATATGGACATGTTAGTTGAATCACCAGCGGTGTATTTTGCTGTAATTTGCTTGACTCTGCATTGCCTGTTTGATTGATGTCATCCTCCTCTGACCTGTTTTGTCAGGTGTTTAGGTCCACATAATTCCTTTTTGCTGAATGTTTTTCCTCGTTCACACAATTCTCTAAACACTCTCGACACCATTGTATTAGAACACCCCGTAAGGTGGGAACTTTTTGAAATACTCTACCCAGCTGGTCAAGCACCAATGACCATACCTTGTTATAAATCACTCAGATTGCTCAATTTTCTCATTCTAATATAAATTCAAACCAAAACTTACCCACAAGATATTTGCTCACCTGATACCGCACTTTTATATGGTTCATGTGTCTAATTTCCATACCATAATTTCTACCATAAACGGGTAGTTGTCACTAGTAAAGTGGAAACAGACAAACAAAAACCCTACCAACTTGCCAGTGTACTGAATATATACACTATGAACAAATTCATAATAGCAGCGGAAATTATAGAGACAAGCAAGCTCAGAGTCAAAGAAGAATACAGTCATGCACCAAATCAAATAACAAAACTTAGCACAGACAACACATACATATGTACACAGACAACACATATAACACATACATACACAGGATGTAACAATTGGCCATTCAGTGTATAATAATATATATTTAGCCAAATTTATAGTCATCAGTCATGATACAACATGAACTTCGGTGACTTTTTTAAACCAAATACCAGATAAAAAAAAACCCTACAGAGCTTCTAGTTATAAAACATAGTGACTAAGAGTGTTGGCTTTTTCATAGAAGTCTGAAGGATGCATTAGTGGCTGTGATCAGCTCTCCCTAGAGATCCAGTTAAATGTTTTGCGTTTGGGAGAAAATCATGAAAACAGAAAGCTGTTCCCCTATTTAGTTAGTATCTGAAGAAAATAAGTTTTGGGATCTCAAAAATGCCAAATAGCAATCCAGCTGAAATCCCAAGTAAAGCTTTGAAGAACAAAGAAACCTATTCTTTTCTTTCCCATCATGACTGCAGGTAGGAACTGCCAATAGTAAGGACTAATTGGAAGAGTTTAGAGAAGAATCATTTGACCTGATGTGCTAAAGGTATCTGAAGGAACAGCTTGTCATTACCTACTGTCTAACATGCACTAGAATCTTACCTTGTTTTCATGTGGCAGGTTTTTTTTTGGCATATGGAGTGGTGGAAAAGATGCCAAGAAAGAAGAAGCAGCACACAGCAGAGTGGTGGGTCTTCACACCCGTGACAAGCACAGCAAGCTAGAGAGGGGTTTCTCTGTCTCTCCAACAGATGGCGAGAGGAAGTGGAAGAGGCACACGAAGGGAAAAGGGTGTAGTGTGGAGGAAAAATAAAACTTGCCAGACTAGGACATGTTAGCTGTTTTAGAAGAACCTGCAAAATAATAATAATAATAATACAGATCTTGTGCACAGTGCAATTCGATTACATTACTTTAATGTTTCTCAAACACTAAAAGGTGTAACACAAAATAAAACATTTTAATAAATTAGCAGCAATATAAATACAGATAAAACATTTCCAGTTACAGTCGAAGGATAAAACTAAGGGATGATATCATTTTAAATTTAAAATTTTAAACTGTGATCCCACTTATCCATATACCCTCCTTAGTCTTTCATACCTGCTGACTGACTTCATCAATTTTACATGTTTTCAATCATGAACTCATCACTTATATTGTCCTTCCTTGCCTTTGTTCTCAGCAGGGCTCCCTCATTCCCTCATCCTTACCAAACATGTTGCTTTTTTTCTAATCAGTTTTTGTAATCATAATTCTCTGCCAAGTTTTCTCATCTTTGTATATTGCCTTTACCAGGTCACTACTGTTTAGACCCTGCCTGTCTGTTTTGCCTTCTTAATTTTTGGCCAATTAAATTGTTTTTGCTCATGAAATTACATTCAGACCTGTATTTGTGACACTATGACACCTACTAAAGGTTTGCATACTGCTGTACTGGAACTATTCAACGTATTCATTGTATTGACTTTGGAAAGGTGTGGAGGCAAGAGGAAAAAAAGGACTTTCACATCTGCATGTCTATGAGACTCACTGCCCTATGTATTGATAGTTGTGCCCTCTGCAATCAAACACATCCATAATGAATATGCCATGAACCGGCATATTCAAAATCATTGTGAATTCCGTCTAGACCAATTTGGAGAGGACGTCACAGTTACATCACTGGCAGATGTGCACACATCGTGGTGGCAGCTGAGCAATAGGAGCAACTGAAGTGAAACTGGTTAGATCCACTGAATAAGAGCAAAAATGTCTTGATGTGCTGGATCATGCCAGAATAATAATGGAAAAACAAATGATCTTTATAAAATACCACGATTGAAGATACCCTTTGAGGCACAATATGTTTATGTTGCAAGCTATTAAATAGGTAGACTGTTAGCCTTATAGCATGAAATTATATTTAGGCCTGTAACTAGAAATAACATTTCTACATACCCCTTTGTCTTGGAGGTGACAAGAAAGTACAAAACTGGATAAATGCAGATGGGTGCCTCAAACCTTTCTCTTGTATAGATGCTGTTTTTTTTTTTTCCACAAGATATATGAATATATCCAGCCACTAACCTTGGTCATTTTGTTTGATCTTTAACCCACGGAGCTGACAGAGAGTAGGAGTCAGGAAACGTTAACTTATTAGTATCACAAACTCAGGGACAACGACCGGTAACAAAGAACTGAAAAATATATATGCACACAAACGACTAGACTTACAAGGGGCATGGGAATACAATCAGGGTCATGACAAAATCGGAACAAAAACAGAAGCACATGGAGAACAGACAAGAAAAAACAAAACATGGAGAAGTGGGGCAGGAACCAGCGATAAACCAATTGTCACTTTCTTGCACTTCTCTTAAACTCTGTTCACATAACTCATCGTCTTAGTTCACAATCACGAAATGCTGCTTTGCTGCTTGATATGCAATTAGACGTTATTTTGTGGTTTGAGAAAGCAGCTGTATGGCAGAGGGGAAACTAAAATACACATGGCATGATAACTGTAAATGAAAGTGCAAAATGAAACAGGAAGAGAGTGAGACAAAATAAAGTATTGCAGGCAAAACAAACAAACAAAACAAACAAAAACAAAAACAACACAGATAATTCATAGTACTTCCAGCCTGAATGATGAAATAGTGCCCTGCTGTTCTTAATGGCAAATGGAGTAAATGAAAATATTTCTTAATGATCTTGTATAGTGCTACAAGAGCGTTATTTAATGCTATGTATAATTAAATAAAGGCTTTTTGTACAAAAATATTTTTTAGGATAGGAACATGCTCCAGTAATTTAATTAATGCTGTCTACACTTGTATGATATGTGGTCAATGAGCCATTACTTGGAAACTATTTTCTAACATAATACGTTTAAAAAACAACTCCTGAATGCCTTCAATGACATATCAATAATGAATTTTAATGCAGCTGTTTGACCTCATTTGAATTTTTGGTTTTGTTTTCCAATTACCCGTTATGTACCCTCCACTTAAAGGTTGTGTCTACCTCAGTGTTATTGGGGTGAAGTTTAATGTAAGCTCACTATACTTGAAAACAAGATAAACAAGATAAAATTTATAAGGTTTAAGGTCAATGTACAATGTGTCATATGCTACAGGCTGAGTTCATTTGGTCGTCTCATTCTCGTTCTAACTCTGAATAATCATGAACTGGAGCATTTGTCCAACTGTTGTGTCCAAATGCCTTGGACTATGGAAAGAAGGCAAGAAATGGGAGAAACAAGACCAAGACAAACCTCACATAACATTGAGTCAAAACAGCAAAAAGTTTTTTAAAAAGTCAGTCATAGTTTTTCAGATAATACATAACAGATTTAGCTGTTGCATAATATTCAGCAAGAACAAGGAGAGAAGGTGCTAGAACAGATCAGGACAGAGAACCAGAACACAGATGTTAGACTAGCCTTGCATACAGAGAGAGAGAGAGAGAGAGAGAGAGAGAGAGAGAGAGAGAGAGAGAGAGAGAGAGTGTGAGTGTGAGTGAGAGAGTGTACAAAGATTACTGTGTCTTAAATACCTAAATCACTTCCTATGCTGCTTTTGCAGTTAATAGATGACAATACATGAACAATAAAATCAGTACTCATTACAGCTTTGTAAAGGGCACCCAAACAGCACAGAGGCATCCAAATGACATACTTTTACAGCCACAATGAAGAATACTAAGCTGCTCTTTATTTCTTTGTAATTACCTGCACAAATGAAACACACACAATCTAATTTTGAAAAAAAAAAAAATGTTGTTTATCACTACTACTGATTGATTTCTTCTTGATAGTGTCACTTTTCTGACAAAATAAGAAGTTCAGTCACTTTATAGTTTCTAGCTGCAGGTATGAAAATATATGCAATCCTATATTACCATAATAAAGTTTCTATTTGCAAAACCTTAATCATCATAGCATATACACAGGAAGTACAGTGACATACCAGCCATGTTGACACCACTGAGTGTGTTCAGTGTCTGATCATACTCATCTGTACACTCAGTTAACTGAGAAGTGTCAAAATAACCACAGAAGAAAACGTACCTACAGCGCACACTTGTGATACCAATCATAAATATCATTTGGTGCTGACATTGAAAAATGTAAAGTTCAAAAGACCACCTCTAACTCTATTTAAACCTGAAAAATCAATGCTTTGGCTGTAAATTCTGCATACTTCTTCACAAAACGATGCAATTTCACAAGGTCAAAAGAAAAATGTCCATACCTGAAACTGATCATTACTTCTTAGGTAATTCCTTATTAGTGAAAGTGATGCTCTTCCAACCATTCCTTTGTCACACCCATCACTGGTTCCCCTTACTTCTGTAATTGTCTGCAGCATCAGTGTACCTGGCAAGTCTTATTTTTGTGAACCTTGTTATTAAATACCAAAAATAGTCCAGTAGGTGAAGCAATCGGAGGACATGGAAATTTCATTTCATTAACACAAAACATGTCAGACTCTCAACTACAACTTACCCACTATTATGAGGAAAGCTCTCTCCTTTTGTAGCCATGTCCTGCCTGCTCTTATTACCATGGAAGCATAAGGGGTCCACTTTACTGCAGCACCATATAGTTCCTTCCCCACAGCAAGAGTTTCAAAATCTTTAAGATTTCTGCATGCAGCTGTGGTCATGAACGGGAAATGACTGTGGCAGGTGGAGCATCGTTAAGGCAGGGTCACAACAGTGGCATGTGGCCACTCTCTCCCAAACGGCTCCCAAAGTACCCACAGTACTAATTTGGAGTTGGGTGACTGCTTTGTTCACTGTGGTCTGCACAGTCCCAAGCTAACAGGCAGTGCACTAGCTGTGTTCAGCCTGCACTGCAGCAGGTCAGTGTGAGCACATTACTGAATGTACCCATTAGCTCCTCAGTAGTTCTGCCAACCTCAGCTGCTTGCTCTGTCACCCTCTCAGTTAAGCTGTTTGCACGCCCCTCGCCTCCTCTTTACTGTATCCTTCCTTTGATGCTTTGACGGTTTATCTCTTCTTAGAAGCAAACATGACATTTGTAGATTGACGTGACATTTGTAGACCGCAAATTACTTAAACACCCAATCTTTGTTGCAGATTAAAAATCCAAATTAAACCGATCAAATCATGTATAAGAATTTGAAGGAAATATTTTATCTTTAGAAGATTTTCTTTGTTAATGTCTCGTCTCATCTTTCATAGCCAAACATGTCTGTATGTTTTGGCTTCTCCATGAAATACTGTGCAATACCAATTTATTACCATATCTTCAGCAGAACCAGCACCTCTGCCTAATCTGTTAATAATGATGACATCTTGGATCACCACAACATGTAGAATTTCATGAAACATATTTCAATATCCACCCCTAGAGACACTTTTATTACTCTGTGGTGTATTGTGGAGTCTGCATTTGCATAATGAAGTTCTCTGTTTATTACAAACTTGCACATTCATTTCACCAAGGACCATTAAACAACCACAAAGTAGTAAAGAACATGAAAGCCATTGCACAGAATAGCGAATTAAAATGCAAATGTGACTTAATCATGATCTGTGCCTCTCCATGGGCCAGCACAACATTAGCCAAGCAGGTAATGTATGTTCTAGGTTTGGCTTCACATCATAACATAAGACTGTCCAAAGCATGGAGAGGAAACCTGGCAAAACAGCATACCTGTCAGATGCAGATGGAAACACTTATGATCCCCTTGACAGGGGCTCTTCATTGGTACATAGACTGGAAAATTTAAATTCAGAGCACAAGGCTGGTTGAAAGTAAACACATCAGTCTGATGTAGCCATGTATTGTATGACAAGTTTCCTATGTGTGAAGTGGTAATGGTAAACACAGGCAGGTAAAAGGTCAGGTCGCCCGCTGCTTGATCATCCAGCCAGAATACAATTTCCTACATGATAATCTTTTGTTTACTCTGTGGATGTCAATAGAAAAAATATTGCTTTCTGTCCCTTACAGCACATGGGAGCAAGGAAATGCAATAATACAACAAGTAAACAAACAATACAGCTGAATAATGGAATACAAATTTAATGCAGAATCTTGTCAGTTTAATACAGTACTTTCGTGGCTTAAGTTTAAACAGTTTTCATTTCAGCAGCTATACCCCACACAATGTTTTTCTTAATATAAGCACATGCAGCACTTTTGTAGAGGTTCTGCCTTACCCGTTTCCTCATTTTGGTTGAACCATCAAAACAAAGAAACTGAGCAGAATGTGAAATCAATGCTGACAGACGCTGACTCAGGTGGTAGGAGAGAGAATGTAATAGTCAACTTGGAAATGGCAATTACATTACAATCCTCTGAAGAATGCTTTCAATTATTCTCCTGGATTTGTTATTCCTGGGCAAGCAGCCATAACAGTTAGCCTACAAGAATGTGGAGGCAGCCCATGCTGTGGGCATCTCCATAAAAGCATCCTTTGTCTTGAATGCACAGCAAAGTTGACTGAAAGAATGCCACCAAAGTCCAGTTATTGTCCTTTAGCCCTCCCTAATTCACCGCCCCCCCTGGCTGCACATATAACACAGCAGCTCATGCAGAAAGTGGCACTGACCAGGGGATCACGTCATGTTCTTTTCAGCTCTGCATGAAGTGCATTGGTGAAGTTTTCACCCATGCTTTGCCTATTTGCACAATGGAAATTTTTTTTGTATTATAATAATTTTTCTATAATAACTTTTATTGTCAAATTACCATTGTACTACATTAGATATAACAAATTCTCCTAGGTTTAGCAAATCGACATAAATAACAGGTACATAGTTTTGTTCAGTTCATACATTTTTCCAATAAATTCCATCTATAGGTAAAAGCAAAACGTTACATTTTCAGAAGTCAAAACAAAATGGAAAACAAATGTTTCTCAAGATGTTCACATCATCACTGAGTGTGATATATTATGACAGGTGAGGCTGCCATGACAAATTTTGCAGTGGAGGATATTCGTCTATACAGAGACTGACATCATCAACATTAAATACAGTTAAATGGTATAAATGACTTTCATGTCACTGTATATAAAGTCATTATGCAACATCATAGCACACCAGGCCTTACACAATAAGATGAATTGCTATTTTTGCCATTTGGATTGTAAAAAGTTAAACTTGTATTTGCAATGCTAAGCTAACAAAGGGCAAACACTCCTGCAGTGATGAATGGCTTTTTAACAGTGAATACAGATAGTTGAGCTCAGAAATAACATGGTAAGAGATAATAAAAATTAAGGATGAATCAAGGTAAAGAGATTTATTAAATAAGAACAGATATTACACAGAATAACAATAATAGACAACAAGGTAAAGTAACACAGGAGTAAACTAAAGTAATCCAGGACAATATAATAGACTAAATAAGTACTGGGAACAGAACATAGCAGGGTAAAAAAGGCAAACCAAACTAAGGAACCAAAAGACAGAGAACAGAGAAATCAGGTACTGAGACAGGCAGGAGTCTATACAGTCTTTCTAATTGGGGAACAGTACATGACTTTAAAAGAGGCCTGGACTACTCAAATTTAGTTTGTCCCAAAACAGGACTCTAAATAAAAGAAAAGTGATTAATTTAGCATGAGCTCCTAAATTGCTTTAGGAAACAATTTAGGAATAAATATGTCCATATGAGTATGTTTTCCAAGTGGCCTACTGTATTTCCTGCATACACTGACCAGGAACAACATTAAAGTCATTGACAGGTGATTAACATTGATTATCTCATTACAATGGCACATATCAAGGGGTGGATTACATTAAGCAATGAATAGTCATTTTTTTGAAGTCGATGTATTAAAAGCAGGGGAAAAAACCCATAAAAGGATCCGAGTTACTTTGACAAGGGCCAAATTATGATGGTTAGACAAGTGGATCAGAGCATCTCCAAAATGTCAGGTCATGTAGAAACATGAACTGGTGACAGGGTCTTGGGTACCCAAGGCTCACTGGGGAGCAAACGCTAGCCTGTCTAGTCTAATTCCATAGAAAACCTATTATAGAACAAATTGCTGAAACAGTTAATGCTAACAGTTAATGCTAAACAGTTAATGATAGGCATCAAAACACAGTACATCTCAGCCTGCTGAAGATGGGGATGCACAGCCATAGGCTAGTCTGTTGATCTCTGTCCATCAGTGAAAATACCTAAAATGAACATGTGAGCATTAGAACTGGACCATGGAAGATCGACAGAAAGTGGTCTGATGAATCATGGTTTCTTTTATATCCTGTGGATGGCTGTGTGCATGTGTGTCACTTACCTGGGAGGATCTGGAACCAGGATGCCCTACGGGAAGAAAGCAATGTGGTGGAAGTAGTGTGATGCTCTGGGCAATGTTCTGCTGGGAAACTTTTGGTCTTGGCATTCAAACAGATGTTACTTTGATATGTACTACCACTGTAGGCCGAGTGTACACCTTCATGGCAATAGTATTCCCAATGCACCATGCTGCACTGCCGCAATTGTTGGGGAATGGTGTGAGGAATATAAACAAAAAATTTAAGGTGTTGACTTAGCCTCCAAATTTGCCAGATCTCAATCTGACTGAGCACCTGTGGGGTGTTTGTGAATGCCTCACCCCACAATATACAGTATTTAAAGGATCTGCTGCTAATGTCTTGGTGCCAGATGCCACAGGATACCTTCAGAAGTCTTGGGAGTCCATGGCTTGACTTGTCAGGGTGGCACAAGAAAGATCTACACAATATTAGGGTGGTGGTTTTAATGTTATGGCTGATTGGTGCAGATTAAATTTCCATGTGAAATAAATGTGCAAAACATGAACTAAAGTGATTGAAATGGGAATGAAAAATTAGAAAACAGTGATGCCATATTGCAAAGACTAGCAAAATCTTAAGGATTTTATACATGGCTAGTTACAATTCTTTATTTACATCAGACACAAGATACATGGTCCATAGTTACTCTTGTGATATTTTTAATTGAGTGTATCCAATATTATTGCCAGCTGAATGTCTAAAGAAAGGTTAAGGCTCCTCAATAAATGTAGTTTTGGAAGGTCCCATGACATGTCTAAGAAATCCCATTCATCATCGTCCTTCATTTTATATGAACTGACCATAATAGCTGCAGTATTTTTAATTTCCTGTGATGAGTCTGGGGTAAGACTGGAAAAGAAAAGGGAAATTGTGCTGACCAGGACCAGCTACCCTTTGTTTGTTCAGATCTGGTCTGAGATGAAGCTCTCAGAAATGGCACTGGTGGTATGTCATAATAAATCAGTCTAGGATCTCCTATTGTCCTAGCAAAATGGCAAGGATGTCAGGCCAAGCAGTGGCTAAGATTGATAAGGAGGGTTTACACTGTTGTTCCTCATGATCTATGTTATAAGATAGCTTCAGAATTGGCTGATCAATATCCAGCAAACACCAAGAACTCTTTAAATTTCTTCACCCTTTAAAATGAATTAATTTGTTATTAATTACTAATTTGTTTGATTTTAGTAAAGTACATCTACTCATATAATTGTGTCCATCATAGAACTATTGGTTTACATTTAAATAAATAAGTTAACATTTTGCTATGACATGCTGACTGTTCAGTATCCAAAGGACATATCCTACAACCTAATGCTCTATCTGCTCCAAGGTGGACTGACCTAGAATAGAAAGAAAATAACTCTAAAATATACTTTTAGATGAGAGTGGTACTCTGACATTGGCTACATGTGCAGCCTCACTTTCTAAGTAGTTCTGATTACACTTGCAATTACATGCAATATGCAATGATACTGAGGATAACGCGGAAAGTGTGTGTTTGTGGGTGGGACTGAGACCACAGCTCACATCAAGGGCACCGGCGCTGCCATCACATTACTGAATTACCCAGTAAACAGCCCCTGATGTGGTTATACAGGTGCACTGGATCAGTGGGCCTGATTCAAATTGCTAGAATAACAAGACCTTGATACCAAATAAAGGTTTTAGAACACTAAAACTTGTTCTCTTTTACTGATTTTATTTCTTTTGTAGAAATAATAACAAAACAAGTACCAATGTCATAGTGAAATATGAAAATAAAAGTATGAAATCTGTCTTTTCTGTTTAAATTTATCACTCTTATGCTCTACAGAACTGTCCTCTTATGTCAGTTATTGTTTATTTATGATTATTTATGATTATTGTTTATAGTTATTATTTATGATTTTAAATTCAATCACCCTGATCTGCTATTGGTTAAACTAATTATGCAGCAGTTTAAGATTAATCAATATATCTAATGATTCGGCATTTCTAAGATCTAATAGATTTTTCTTTTCTCTACCGTTAAAGGAGTGTTACCATTTGCATTATTATTAATATGCTTTGTTTGATTGGAACTAGAATCAATTCTGCCTTTCATGTGGGTGTCAGACGTGTCATATACCATCAAGTGCTTTATGCTACACCAATAAGTGCTTTAGACAAGACTCCTGATACTACATTTGCCTACCTATGTAACATGCTTGAAATTGTAAGTCGATAATATGGTAACTCTTGTAAAAATTGTAACTCTGGATAATAATGCATTAAATGTAGTGAATGTGACCACATTAAAAGTAAAGGTCATTATTCCACTATTCCATACTCCATACTGCCCTCACATTTCATCTCTATAATTTAAAATTAATTAATGAATTGATTTATTTATTCTCTACTAATTTCATAGGTAGAGTGTAAATAGCGTGTTATTTATGACTCCCCGAGTTACACATAGTTGACGACACTCCTGAACACCAATGGCGCTTAAGTGAAAGTTTCACCTTTATTAAAGCATAAGAGGAAAAAATCAGAATAACATTCACCACAGTGAAATGGCTGACAAACAACACATGTAAGGGATGAAATAAAATGTCGCTCCTTTCTGGTGTGCAGCTATTGCTGTCTGAAGGCATTACATGCAGTGACATTAAAATCCATGTAGGACATGTTTTTATGTGGCTCATGATTTAAAGAAGGCAATAAGCTACAGGTTTGCTGCCAAGCAAGAGGAAAAAAAACACAAGTCGTAACATGGATCATTTGAGAGGAAAATGGGAAAAGGCGTGGAGCTCCACTCAGCTGGGTCTCTTTCAGTTGTTCTTTGTCATAATACCCTGTTTAAACGAACATGCAGATGTTTATGCACTGACAAATGAACAGACTGAACTGAGCTAAAGGATTATCATAACGAGGAGAGTTGCGTACGCTGGTATAGTGCCATATCTGGCATTTTATGTGGTGCTCCAACAAAGAATAAGAAGGAATTGGTAAAGTCATGATAATTGTATTTATTTGTTTATTTTTGCGTGTATGAAAAAATGAAAATAAACCAAGGTAGTGACAATGTCCTAGTTTATATACAGTTGCAAAAAAAAAAAAGTTTGTGATTCCTTTGGAATTAACTGAACTTCTGTTAATGATTCATAAAATGTGGTATTATCTTGATCTGTCACAAGAACAGAGAAACACAACCTGCTGAAAAGAACACAGCTACACTTCTTGTCAATACAAAACACTGTTTAAACATCCATGACCTATGTATGCATATATTCCCTATTCCAGGACACATATCTTTAGTTTAAGCTTTCCTGTTTATTTATTACTATGTTTCAGTTTGTAAAATTTGTTGATATAGGTCTGTGGTACTTGGTCTCTCTCTGTCTGCAAGCTGCCCAGGCACTAGAGCAGTGAAACAACCCCCAATCAAGCTGTCACAATGCTTCATGGATGGAACAACAATTTGGTGCATTGATGCAGTGTCTGGCCTTGGCCCCCAACCCTTTAACTCAAAAAAACATTTTTCAAGAGCAATGTGAAAAATACTGTGACATTGAAATGGTCTAATAGTAGAAGGATCTTTTGCAAACTGCAGATGTGCAGTACTGAGTGAGGTGGAGTGGAGTTGAAGGGGTAAGGATCTGGTCTCCGTTTATTTCTCTAGTGTCCTTCCAAGAATATAATTATTTTTTACAAAACACGAGCCTGACAAGTTCAGGAGACTGCAGGTCTGTTTCCGTTAGGGTTCGTTTTCACTTCTTTCAGCGTTGCATGTTGCACTCTAGCCACCTTTGCTCACCCATACAGAGCAGCAGTAATATCAAGTTTCCTCCATTAGCATATCGCTTGTCTTAATGTAGATTAATGAAAGCCACTGGCTGAAATCACTTGGCAGCATTACTCATTGATACAGTCTTCTTTTAAGGTCCACCGATACTGGTTTTAAATCAAACTAAATCTTACCAACACCTCTTTCTTGAGAAGTGGATACCCTACACCTTTCAAGATCCACTTCGAATCACATTTCCTTCTCTAGAACACCTGACTCCAATTATCTTTTGTACAAGTAATTAGCCTAGAGGTTCAAATAAACTTTTTTCAGCCTGAGCTGTGAATGTTTAAACAAAGTGTTCTATACTGGCAAGAAGCACAATTTGTTGTTTGTTGCAAATTTAATCCGACTGTTTTCCTATTGTTGTGACTTGGTTAAAAATCAGATCACATTTTTAAGGATAATTAATACAGAAATGCAACTAATTATTAGAGGTTCACAAACTTTCCTTGCAACTGTTTAATACATCATTTTGGAATAAGGATACGTTTTCCCACTTTTTTTCTCTCTCATTTAAGTTGACAAACCCCTTTGTATTTCAAAGTTCAGTCTTTCTGTTTTTGTAGGTGCTATTTTCTTTCATAGACAGTTTGTTTTTTATGTTTTAAAAGACAGGCATAAAAGACAAAAACCTAGTGATGCTTACAGTCTACCTGATCAAAACATTTATCTGAGTGATACAAAACCAGTTACTAATGTACTATGTGTTACTTTCTCCTCATACAAACAGTAATGTAAAATGTGGTGATGTAAGCAGAGTGGTCTGTTCATATACACTATATTGCCAAAAGTCTTCGCTCACCCATCCAAATGACTGTGCACCAGTGCACAAAGCAAAGTCCATAAAGACATGGATGGCAGAGTCTGGTATGGATGAACTTGACTGGCCTGCACAGAGTCCTGACCTCAACCTGATAAAACACCTTTGGGATGAATTAGAGCGGAGA
>JAOYMR010000007.1:10011177-10021260 GCA_025802075.1 Tenebrosternarchus preto | reverse complement strand
AGCTGTTCTAGCTGCAAAGGGTGGACCAACGTCATATTGAACCCTATGGATTAGGAATGGGATGTCACTTAAACTCAAATGTGAGTCAAGGAAGGTTTTTCACCGTTGTTTGATAATTAAACAAAAAAAATATTTGACATGAATTATCTGATAATTATGTAAGGTTCCATGAACTGTTCTAAACTTAAAACTCTATTACACATGATGTATCTCTCTGTAAAAGAAACACACACATAAGCACACACACAAAGGGACGTGGCAGACATGTTTGTGTCTATGAGGTGTTCTGTGAAATTCTGCTTTGAGAACTTAGCTTTGAGAACTGTGGCAGCATTTTAGCCTTGGAGTGTGAACAGAATCAGCCACTTGAACAGAGTGAAGCAGTCACATCTCAGTGACTGATAGATCAAACTGCATCACACAAACTGCTCTGGTTACTCTCAAGTCTTCAAAATCATGGTAAAGGTTTGGCACCTATTCTAAAAAGGACTGTCTTAGAACTGTCTTAACTAGTCCTTAATCCCATGTAAAGTTAGCATAGTTCTTTTGAGTACAGTGCAGTCCATACTGTAAACCACAGCACAACAGCATAGTTTTTTCTGTCATTCACTTGAGGTACTTTTTAACTTGTGTGTGTGTGTGTCATGAATACTTTTCTACACAGATTTATTATATTCTCATAATTATATTCACATACTGTATATTTTATGCAGTCATTTGAAGCACTCTAAAGCTTTGGCAAAATACTCTAAATGTAAATGCTATCTCTCATAATGGCCTGCTTTGTCTTTAATTATAATGGTGCATTTTGTAGCAGTCATCAATTCAGCTTCAAAATGCAGATGCTGTGATTTTGAATAGGTGTGCAGATGAGCCATTTCTCCCATATTGCTTTTCAGACAGCCAGAGATCTATTGCTTTCAACAGGGGGAGCAAGTGAGCCAGAAATCATTGTGTAGATAGATTACAAAAGGCATTTTAGAAATTCACGAGGGAAAGAATTCTGCCGCACTTTCCCTAGAGGTTTGGGAAAGGATCTCTATATTCACTCAGACAAGAACCATTTTATCTGTCCCACTGCTGATGCACTTTTAAAGGCCATGGTCAATTGCAACATGGACATCCCAAAGCATCTGTTTAAGACAACAAAGTACTGAAACTCACTTCGCTACTTCTGCTACTATGAATACAAAAATGTTTCCCATCTGCAACAATTACAATATTTGTTCAGTGATTTCAGGAGGACATTTACATTACACCTGTTTGCATTAAAAAATTAAAAAAATCTATATTCAATCACACTATACATTTCCAAGATGTTTCTTGAGGATATTTGCTGTTACTGTCAGCCTTTTACAAAAGAGACGTCCTTACCGTAACAGTCTTTATAGTCTGTGGGTACGAACCATGTGGCCTACAAGAACATGGACATTACTCAGGATTGCTGAGGATTGCTGAAGACAATCTCTACAACCACACAGTTATGGAACACTGACGTCATTATAACTAGGAATGTTAAACCAGTTATACAAGCCAAGTAAATACATTTCCATGTGTCAAGAGATGAATGTGTGTGTGTGTACAGCATAAATGTGCCTTTATTTTAAGGCTTTAAATGGACCTGCTCTTACATACGTTGCAGACATGCTGTGTACATAAGCTCCATCAAGATCTTTAAGGTCTGTTTCCCAGTCTCTGTTGACTGTTCCACAAGCTGCACTTAAATAAAAAGGTGACTGTGCTTTTGCTATTGCTTCATAGAGACTTTGGGCCTCCCAAATGACTTTAAACATGCTCCATCTATAACTATTTTTAAATCTAAGCTTAAAACATATTTGTATTGATTAGCTTTCAGCTTTTAAACTGTTGCATTGTGAATTTCGAATTGTGCATTATCTTTGCTGATGTCTTTAGGTGTCTATGTGGAGATCTTTTTATTGTAAAGTACTTTGGTTTAAATGTGCTATATAAAGAATTTTTTACTTACATGCTTAGTGTAAAAGGCATCTTAAGGCACACCTATTTGAGCCAAATGCATCATACCACTATGTTCAGATGGAGTTTGTCTGGTACCAGGCTCAAATTTGTGATCTGTTGCAACATTACCAAACGTTCTACCAAGTGGCCCAAAGAGGGTATTCAGGTAGAATATCATGGCACTCTTATCTGTGGATGGAACAGAGAGGGTGACAGAGCAAATTGCAGGTGATATTGCCAATGCACTGGCTTTGCTATGTTTCACTCATCTCCCTTTTCTCTGCAGCTATCCCTAGGGCAGAAATGGAACATGCTGACCTGGGTCACATGCAATAGTGTAATAGAAGCTTTAGCCAAGGGGGGCAAAATCAGCATTTACTGCTGTGGTGTTCCCTAAAAGCAGCATTGTCCTTAAGGACATGATGTATTCTGGTTTTCTGTTTTGGTTTGCTTTAGGCTATATATATATATATATATATATATATTATTTTATTTTATTTTATTTTATTTTATTAAAGTGCCCTAAGGGTTCATGCCTTCATAGTTCTTGATTCTTGATTATGCCTCAAGTAAAGTTATGCCTATTGTCATTTAAACCAAGAAATCAAGTAAAGATGGTTTGAGATCCATGCTTGACAAATATAGGATATGCAGTCATTACTGTACTTTTCAGAAGTATCACCTCTGTCACATAAATCAGGATAAGACACACAGCTGGGCTCTCACTGAAGGAACTGAGAAGGGATAAAATCCACACACAAGAGTAAAGGGATTAAGAAACTTTCCACCCTGACAACCAAAGATAAATTCTGGATTCCCATTAAGGATGGGAAAAAGCTTCTCTTTGATTTTTAACCATGAGCTTATGTGATCCTGCCTTCATAAATGTCAGGAGATATGTTTTTATGACATGAAAGAGCTAATGCTCTTTTTAAAATTAGAAAGAGAGAGCGGTGGAGAGAGGGAGCAAGAGAGAGAGAGAGAGAGAGAGAGAAAGTCATGTTTTCACAGCAGGGACTACCTGCTGTAGTTGAGAGAGAGAGAGGTGGAGAGAGAGAGAGGTGGAGAGAGAGACCGAGAGAGAGAGAGAGAGAGAGAGAGAGAGAGAGAGAGAAAGTCATGTTTTCACAGCAG
Organism: Tenebrosternarchus preto; assembly: GCA_025802075.1. NCBI lineage: Eukaryota > Metazoa > Chordata > Actinopteri > Gymnotiformes > Apteronotidae > Tenebrosternarchus > Tenebrosternarchus preto. The sequence continues at coordinate 10,018,149 of JAOYMR010000007.1, read as the reverse complement.
GAACTACCTGCTGTAGTTGAGAGAGAGAGAGGTGGAGAGAGAGAGCAAGAGAGAGAGAGAGAGAGAAAGTCATGTTTTCACAGCAGGAACTACCTGCTGTAGTTGAGAGAGAGAGAGAGGTGGAGAGAGAGAGCAAGAGAGAGAGAGAGAGAGAGAGAGAGAGAGAGAGAGAAAGTCATGTTTTCACAGCAGGAACTACCTACTGTAGTTGTTACTTATCAGTTTACAAATATTAGGTCTGAAATGTAATTGGGTACTGTAATTGATATGACTGATGGCCCTATTTTTTTCTTATATAATAGGACTTGTTTGCCAACCAAGACTTGTATGTAAATTATGTTTAAATGTGTTTTTTGTCTATGAGAGTGAAAGGGGAACATTTCAGAATGAGATTTATGTAAATATGATTTACAGAAATTTGGAGGGGCTGTTGAGAATTGTTTGAACAGGCATAGCTCAGTAGAGGATCAGTTCTGTACTTGCAGAATTCATCTTACTCTTGTTAATTGGTCCCTATGTTGGGGTGTTTAGAGGAAACTAACAGAATGATGAGAAGAATGGATAGGAAAGGGATAAAACACTTCAAGGCTCAATCAGACTTCCAAGATTCCCCATGATCTAACCACACTGGGATGCATACCGATGTGATTCGTGATGGTAAGTATAATGTAGATCGGAATTCGGAGAAACACTAAGAAGCTTCCGTTGACTTCTGTTCTGTGGCTTAACGAAGGAAAAACAAACTTAAGAAAAGAGGAGAATATGATGAAAGACTTTAGCAACACATTTTCTCATCGCTGGTGCCTTTTGGACAGACAGCAGAGAAGAAACTGAGACAGAGGACGTCGAACACACGTAGGTGTATATATGTACTCTCAGCTTGTGTTCCCTTCTGGGGATGATTACACACTAGGATTATTTTATGGTCATGTTTTTTATCTCTTTATTTAGTTAGGGACTTTTTAAGCTAAACACCTTTTCTCTTGGAAAAAAAAGAAAAGAAAAATGCAGGCTATCATTAATAAGCACGTTTCATTAAAAGGAGGCTAATGGACTCTTTAAGATGTAGCCAATGGCCCTCTCTTCAGAGATCACTGCTTTACACTGATTGCTACAGGCTCCTCAGCATCACTTACCATCACATTATGGCCCTGACATGTGCTGCATCCTTTCAGGGGAGCAGCAAATTAATGGAGTAGTAAAAATCTGGTGTCTTTGCCACTGACAGGAGGAGCTCATTTTGTTCGTTATAGCTGTGAAGTCTCTCCACCGATGGGTGACTTCTGTTCAGGTGGAAAGACTGATGTTTTTACTTTTATCTCAGAAGTGCTCTTATGTGTTTTGTTAAAACATTATCTCCAGTCCAGAATCAACCAAAATAATGAAGTATAAATGAGGTCTATTTATGATTTAAATGTTAGCCACTAACATAAAACCAGTACAAATTAAAAGCTGTTCCAGACAGTTTCCACGTTTTTTAACTGACCTAGTTTGAAACAAGTTGTGTTGTTGTTGCTGGGTTTTTTACATTACTACAATATTAAATAAATCCTTTTTTAGGGAACCAAATTAAAATCAGGTGAAAAACCATATTAGGTGAACCTATATAAAATTACAAAAATGCAGTTTTGATGCATTTTTGATGCACCTTTATGCATGAATAAAAAAGTTAAAATTTTGTGTAATATTTCTGTTTACTATTCATAAAATGTACAATTCCTTATTTGACGGAGCTTAATGGTCTTTTCTGCACTGATCTTATTTACTGTGCTACAAATAGTTTGCTAAAAACTATGACATCTTCAAGGTTGAGCGAAAACTTTGTGACAAGCTTTTAGAAAGTTTTGAGAAAATTGTAACCTGATCTTTCAGATTCTGTTGCTTCTCAGTGGTTTTGATTTTGTGGTAAACCTGTGTCATGTGGGAGTATTCTTATATTTAAAGTGGTCTTTTTCAGTTTGTTTTCAGTTTTTTAGTCCCACTCACCTGCTAACCCACCTTGTACAACAACTACCACGTGTAGACGGTGTAACAAGCACTTTTGCGTCAGGTCACATGACCCCAAGCAGCATCTTTTCATCAGCAAGCACAAGCACAGACATCTCTGATTGGTGAGTGACACAGTGAATGACAGAGGGCAGAATGATGCCAATTGCTCACACCCAGAGAGCAGCACCAGTTTGCTCCCTTGATCTCTTGCCCATAGACAGCTGAGACATCAGATAACCTTGAACTAGCAAACTCCCAGGGTTACGGTGAACCATGTTTTCTGTTTCACCACTCGGGGGACTTGTGGTGGACTTTGACACATCTATGCTTACATTCTGTGTTCAGCATGTTTTCTTAATATTGGAAAGTAGTTTTTATTTGACTAATATTGAGGTCTTCTGTGGTGTGCCATGTTGTTTTGCTATTACTGAGATCTTCAACACACTTTTCCTTCTTTATATTAGTGCACCACACTGCTAGGGTACTGTCCTTAGGGAAGCTAAAGGACACAGGTCACATAATGGAATAACACGTAGTGCTAATAAAGTGATGCTGGATGCAGAGATTGAGAGATTGAACCTCTTTTTTATTACATTCAACGGGAACAATGAGCAAAACTGTAGAACCAAACAAGTTGACAAAGACCGACAAACAAGGGGTGACGTACAAACACACGTAAGTAACACTCACACTAGACAAAACACAGGTGAAACACCTAAACACTACGGCCACAGACACACACACACAGACACATACACTCACAACACAAACCGAACGCAAACTACACACACACACACACAGACATCTCCACACCAGACACGGGACAAGGGAAGAGGAGAGGGCGGCCGCCATGACAGGTCATCATTTCTGCATTACATGCAAGGATATTTTTTAAAGACAATATTGAAGTAGAACATAGACAGGAGGGAGTGATTTAATTAAGATCTTCTTATTTCTCATATATTTTAAACAGTGGTGCAAAGCTCAATGATACATTACGTAAACATGTAATTTTTATCTCATGTTATTTTTGTGCAGCACTGAAAATCCTATTGTGGTTTACACTATTTTACTCTCTTATACAATATTCATCAGGGACAATGCACTTTGGAGTCATGTGCTTGGTAAAGACAAGCAAAAAAGACTGAAAACTTTGTTATCTAACTAAACCCCCCAAAAGTGATAAGCAATACTGGACTGAACGAGTATCCACAGGGTCAAGAGCTTTGCTGAGGAATCACCTGTGTGTCAGCTGGACCTTGTCTGAAATCCTGACTTGTGCACAGCCATAGAAAAAAAATACCCTGAACAGAAAGAAACCACGTGGGCTTCAAGGCGCTTAACTATCCTGCACTGATAACTGCATAATCTTATGTAATGCCACAGAGAATGTACATTAAGGAAGTGATTGGACTAATGAAGACTATGATAGCCTGGATTATTGCTATACGTTAAAGACGTAAATCAACATGTCAAGGACAAGGAAAAGCAGAGAGAGCCTGCAAAATGTGCCGTCATTATAAATGTTTTTTTTTTTTTTTAAATGCCCACAGAGTCACCCACAGAATTAATAGCAATTGCTGCTTCTGAAGCTCAAGCAGACTGTTTAACCATGTTTGGTGAGAATGAGAACCACCACCAAGCCACTTGTCGTATCCATCATTGTGTTCAGAGAGCCCAGGGTATAGGCATACAGGGACAGAGGACAGAACAGTCAGGGAAACTGTGCACAAATCCATCTCTTAAAAGGTCAAACTCAAACACATTATCCCATGTTTCAAGATACAAAATCTTATTTTAGATCATTCATGTGATATATACATCCGAGAGGAGTTGTTGTTATTTTGCCGCTTAAACATGAATAACTACGATTACCTCTTAAAAAAAAGAGAAAGTAACAAAGAACAACACAGACCATAATGTTAAAAAACAAAACACAGAAGACACAGCCATGTGGTTATACTAGTTTTATATAGTGCTAGTGGATATGGTACCAGTAGTGTGAAGACTATCAAGTGCCTAATGAATGGAGATTATGAGCTCCATGTTTCACTCCCTCCAGTGAAGGTCACAGCCACACATGCTAAAACAGGACCAAGGAGTAATAATTAGTACTATATAAAGAAACCTCAGATACATTCATCTCATTCTGAAAACCGAGTGCCATGGTGACAAATGTCAATTCCTCATGAGTGGTTAGAGTAAGTAATTATATACAAATGAAGTTGTCAGAGATGGCGGAGGAGACTGTTGCCAGAGCTTGTTCCCTTTGCACTTGGCTTCTCTCCTGTGAAATTCCCACACTGCCTCTCCTAGAGACAAACGAGTATGAGAATGTTAATCCAAAGACCTAATCAGACATTTACATTTTGGAGCGGCCCATCCATGCAGCCCAATTAACATGCAAGATATGTGGAACTACAGTGTGAGAAGTGAGCCTGCATTTTGTGACTGAATTGAATATGAGATCAAAAAACTTTTTTTTTTTTCATTTCTCTTCAGTATGCTGTTGTGTGAAGGAGAATGGAGTCAAAAAACCAAACACGTCTGTGCTAAAGGCAGATTTTTGTTCAGGATTAAGTTACAATACAGATGTGGTTAGTGCACATGCAAATACTGAATACTGGAATTAAGGTACAGGTACAGTTTCCTTTAGCCCAGGTCTTTGCCCAACAATATTTTTCCCTATTCCTGAAACAATTCCTTGGCTGCCAGGATAGATTCTTTGTCTTGATTACTGACCAAACACAAACCAGCAATATCAAAAATATGTCCACAGAGGATAAAATAGTTTGAATTGTTTATGTGTGTCTCCTGAAGAGCACACAGTGGCCACCACCAGGAGTTAGATGGACTATATTAAAAGCAGAGAATATTGTTCAATGCTCTTCATGAATTTGCCATTAATACATATTGGAAAAATTTGAAGAGGTGAGTAAACAAAGTATATTAGCAGTTAGCAGAAAAAAGAAGCCTAAACAAAATCTAACGAATTGTTAATCTACGAACACAGAAACCAACGTGTGTTATTGTAATGTTTCCGTATATATATTGGTTGTAAAAAAAAAATTAAGTAAGAATAATGACCAAGAGCCAAGTAGTCCAGAGACAGCTACACATAGAGATCAAAGTAAATGAATAACAAATTGGTCATGAATGTAATCATTAAAGGTAGGACCCAAACAAAGTATATCTAAGTTTAACTGAAAATCATATAACTTGAAGATACTCATAAAAGTACAAATATATCAGTTTTTTTTAAAGCACATGTGTCTGTATTGCCATAAGTGGGCGTCTGTTTTATTAACGTTAGAAATGTATGGTGCTGGTAGTCTACACGGTAAGCAAAAGAAAGCTCAGATCTCTGCCGAGCCATTTCATGTAAATGAAAATAGTGCTTCATAGCAAACTAACTCTCGTCGACATGCTGAGCGTTGAAGTCACAGACCCACAGTCCCTGGGGCTTGTTATGGTGCTTTTAATCAAAAGAAAAATGCTGTTAGTGCACCAATTATCTGGAAACAAACATCTCTCAAGCTGAGCAGTAAACATTCTGAGAAGGATCAAATGCTCTTTGTAAGCCTTATACTCAGACATTCTTTGGGAGTTGTGGTCAAGCCTACCATCTTCATGTTATCCACGGTCTCTGTGTGCTCACTCAAGTCTCTCCAATTCATGGTAAACACACCATTAATATCATTTTGTGTCACTTCATTATAACATCCCATTACTCTCCATCATGGGCACCATCCTGTGCTGCTCTCAGGGTGCGATTAAGGCCCTAAAGCCCATTCCCACTCTCATTAGAATACAACCCAGGTCCACCTGTCAGCAGTGCTTGGCCCACTTGCACATCTTTCTGTCACAGATATGAAGACTGAGGGCTACTGGTTGTTGCTTCCTCCTTCTATTTCATTTTTGCTGTTACATTTTTATAGCCCTACCAGGTACCCCAGTAAATCTTCTGAATCAAAAAAACCCACCCCTACTCTGATTGAGTTGTTGATTCCTGTAACAGCTGGCAGTGTGAAATGTGATGCTTCTCAATAGTATAACACCACCACATATAATACAACAACTGCTGGGCAAAGCAGGAGATGGAGGCTTGATTATCATGTTAATATGTTGAATTAACCTAGAAATCATACACTTGAACTTCCATTGAAAGGCTGCAAAATTGCCAGAAACACCCACACTCAAAATACAAACAAACAAAATAAAGCTAAACAAACAGAAAAGAGTAAGCATATGATCCACTCTCCTTCTCCGCAAGACCACAAATCATAAATAGAACGCAGAAGCCTGTAGTTGGGGGCTACTGGTAAATCCTCTACAGCACTACAGAACAAAATCCCAGCCAGGCCAACACAAGGGATGCCTACATGACTGCAATTATCAAGAATTAGGAACAGTATGCTCTGGAGGATGTGGTGTGACTCTCCTTCAAACTGATTTCTTGTTTTCAGCTACGGTATTGATGAAATATTAACTCATTAACTCATAGATCAGTGTGGGCCTCAGTCATAAACATAATAATGTTTAAATGTCATGAATGAATGAACTGATTAATAACTGAATGAACAACCAACCAAACAAACAAACAAATCAAAGAATGTTTTTTTCAGTGCTAAAAGTTTATTTTCTTACTGCAAAGACAGTGCATAAAATATCAGTTGACGCTTGATCTTTACCTGAGTTTCGGTTTTCACTGGCTCTAGATCAGTCCTTCCCCAGGTTCTGCAGTTAGAGTGAGACGATGATTCCTGAGTGTCTGTTCAGACATCCAGGTGAAGCCTTCAGCTCAGTTGCTAGGCAGTATAAAGATGTCTTACCAAAACATAGTTTCATTTTACATGCTTTTATAACCTTATCATGTCTACTATGAAATTGCCAGAACATGCTGTTAAACCTATAAAATTTTATTTTCTCTTGGACATGTATAAAATTGATTTCATCTTCCATATCCCCAGTTTGTTTTTCTAA
>JAOYMR010000007.1:9988633-10011077 GCA_025802075.1 Tenebrosternarchus preto | reverse complement strand
AACCTATAAAATTTTATTTTCTCTTGGACATGTATAAAATTGATTTCATCTTCCATATCCCCAGTTTGTTTTTCTAACAAAGTGACTGTGCAGCTTTGTGCATGTTGCCCTCTATTAACTAAGGCATTTAATAATTTACGGATTGCCAAATCTGAAACAATGCCATACAAATACTTCATCCCCTCATAGGAAACCTGATTTAAACAACTAAAGGCTATGAAAGAAGAGTAGCATTACACTCAACACAGACGCAATAAACAAGACTATTGAAATATTTAACACACCTCTTTAAAAGTCCTCTCATTCTCCTTAGGTTACTCTGCCATGAAATATACTGCAAGTATATGTGAAAACACTGAATTAGGATTCACAATATCAGAAGTTAAAAATACAATACATTCTAGGAGAGAAACAACCATTCTATAATAAGGTAAAGATTAAATATCCAGAAGTTGCAAATCTTCACAGTTATTTTATCTTTCATACTGCACAAGATAACAGGAGTGCTGTTATAAAACAAAGATAATGTATTTAGTTCTACGATGCCACAGTGTCCTCAGTATCTTACCATCCATGTAATCAGTTTTTTTTTTTTTTGTCTTATAATAAGCATAGACAGAACAAAGTGGCAGTGGCTTTTTGGTTTTGCCTTACAGTAAGGGCCAAGACTTTATAAATGAATTTACTCCTGGTGTCTGCAAGGTTCTTTAAAAATGCATGGAATTAAGAAAGTGTTTGCAATTATATTGATGATGCCCATACAAGTGTGCTAGTGCAGGCCCAGGAAAATGACATTTGACAGTTTTCAATGTCAGTGAAGAAGAATTTGCAATCATCTCTAAAAGCTTCACTCTTAATCACTCTCGTTGTCCACCACTCTCTTTCCTTTTTCTTACTATATGAGGTGAACATTGCGCTGTGCTTTCTAGTTGTAACAATTTTCCACATTTTTCCCACTTCCAGAGTGACCCTTTTCACTGACACACATGTATTAGTGAGATACATGAAACAGAGAAAATTGTGTCAGAGTATCCAGAATGTTCAGAACATCTCAGATAAAAAAAGCAGTTCTGTATTGTTAATCCACCAGCAACATCTTCAGTCTAAAGCTCATTCACTTCTTAATGATGGGATCAGATGCTGGTGCCATGATTCTCAGATACTGTGGCCATCAGACCTTTGACAACAGTACACAATATATATAAAGTATGTAAAGTGTAATATGAACAATCCAAGTTCATATTACCAAATCAAATCTAGAATATTTGGTACAAGGACAAAATTAAAATAAGAGAAACAAAATCAAATATTGATAAAACAAAAAACAAGGTGAAATGTGAAGCAGAATACAACCCATCACGAGTGACAGGAACAATACAGGGTAGAGATACAATAACCGATAAAACATATGATAAACCAGAAAACATGGGTCACCAATATATACAAATACTGTATAGGTAATTGAACAGAAACTAGAGACACTTGAACTCAAAAACGGATGCAGAATGATAAACTTGGTAACTATAGGATAAACATACAGATCTGGAGTCTATATTATAGAGATTTAAAATAAGTGACTAGCTTTAAAATCTTGAAGCACACCTACTGTACAGCCAGCTACAAGTTCACTACAACAGAACTTCTCTTGAACTATTCATGAGAACATCCATCAATTTGCCTTAGGAAGTGAGAGGAAAGCACATTTAGCACATTGAACATGACTGATAGATTGATTTGTAGCTAATACAATCACAATATAACATCAGTAAGGTAGCCACATTCTCCGTGTAGTTCCAAAGTCTCTGGTTCTAGCAAAATTAGACTGCAAATAGAGAAAAGGTTTGGTGTTTGCTGAGCCTTTCACATTTTCATGAGGCCATAAAGAAATCAGACCAATACAAATACACATGTGAATACACATGTGAATATTCATGTGTGCTTGTGCACACACACATACATATACAATCACACGAAGACACTACAGTTCATGAAGATTTATTAATGGTGCATTATTCAACAGTCAACAAAATGTATGGCCCAAGCTGAAAACTCTGCAGAGCTGGTCTAACTGTTCTGTGAGTTATTAGTTACTGGTGAAGTAGAACATACTGCAGAGGGATGATTACAAAGAGGGAAAGAAGATAGCAAAAACATGACTGTACATTAATCATCCCATGGGAAGCCCTGAGTGGGCACGATAAGAAAAGAAAAGTGTATGCTCTTCACTTGGGCTCCTGTAATTAATTCCATGAATAAGTTGAAATGATATTAAAGCTCTACCAGAGGGAAAAAAAGTTTGATAAGTTAGGCATCAATCATAACAAAAACAAACAAACAAAAGATTTCCTATTAAGAGAAAAGAACAAGTTTTCTTGAGGTACTCTTAGCAATGTTGTGCTTTGTGGTCATGAGATTGTGCCGTCTTTCAATAATCCAGCTGGGACACATTGGCCTATAACTTCATTTTTAAGGCTTTAAGAGCATAATTCTTTTCATGCTCAAATATCGTGGGAATTCTGTACAAGAGAGCAAGAGAAAACTTTAATTTAACTTTCTGGTTTTAACAACACTACAGCGTGACGTTACTGTCACATTTTCAAAAAAGAAAACAATTCAAAATTACAGAACAGGCAGTGAGCATACCATTTTGTATATTATGAAATTAACATTTATGTGGCTGAAGCAGTGGGCCAGGCCTGGTCTGATGGCCCTGACTAGTAAACACGGTGAGAGGGGTGAAGAGCAGTGACAGGTCAAGAGGCCAGTCCTGATAACAAAGCCCAGGCTTGAATTGCTCCACTGTGACACATCCAGACTTACTGCCAAAATCAAACCCAGAAATGCCTCTAGCCTCCAGAAAAAAAGAAAGTAGGCTTACATCCCAAGGGGTTGTGGCAACTGGAGTACAGTTCATCCAGACGTCGACAACACACTAATTCTACAGAGAAGGACTGTAGGACACCCTTCTGGCTAAGTCTTGAGGTGACCTTATTGGAGTGGTGAAATGGTGTAGGCCATTAACCTGTGGATGATATGTTAAAGTACAGTGGAGCTTAAAACCCAGGCCTCTGGCAACCACCGTTCAGGACTTTGAGATAAAATGTGGACCACAATCAGAAAAAAAACATTAGATGCTATGCCAAAACAGGTCACATCACCTGCTGTTGTTGGCACCAGAAGCACCACCTCTGGCCAACTGTTGGTTTCATCTACCATGGTGAGCAGAAGAGTGAAGCCCCAGGAAGGAGAATGGAGGCCCACCAGGTTCACTCTGACATGATTGAAATGGCAGATGTTTAATGTCATTGTCGTTTGTTGAAGTACTCAATGTAAACTCTTTGAATCGTGCACCATGACTCAACATCCTGCCTCACTGTGCCTGGTGCTTTGTTCCATCACCTGTTCATTTTACACTGAGTTTGAATCTATTTTTAGGATCACATATGGTTTTAAAAAACAGGGCAATTAAATTTGATATAAATTATTTATACATACTGTATGCAAAAATAAGTCTGTTATTACACTTAAAATGTGCACAGACATACTTCTAAAATGTACATTGAGTTTTGCTTACATAAGTATATATTCATAAGTATATATATATATTCAAAAATATATATTTATAAGTATATTTGCAAGAAAAAAGTCGACTAGCTTGCCTTCCTCATTCCACCCCCCATCTCCCCCAGTGTTTATTTAATGTGTTTATATGAGGAGATGGGCTCAAATGAACCTACGTCCCTGGTAATGTCCCACTCAGACACCACTGGCATCAAGAATGTTAGCAGTGCAAATGATACAGTACACTGGGAATCGCCTGCAGTCCTTGCCACTGCATACAGGAATGAAGCACATGCCAGCAAGTGGAGTTCAGCCAGGAGTTTTCTTAGGCCAGGAATGGAGTGGTTCCTCTGTGTTTTCGGTTCTGTGTCATCTTTTATTTTAAATGACATAATGGCAATATAATGTGACTTGGCAGTTGATAGGTTGTTATTACCTCACTTTCAGACACATGACAGTAATTCTCTGGTGGAATATTATCTTTCCATTGACGGTCTCTTTGATAATGGCTGCAACAATTTTTGTGAGAAGGCATAAGAGATGACAGTAATTTTTCCACTCAGTTCATGTTGATAAATCTCTGCAAGTTAATTCTCTGCTCCCTTAATTCTACACTTTAACAACACCATTTCCTAAAATGAATATTCATAAAGCGAGAAGCTCTAAAAACTGCATTTTTGTGGCAAACATGCCAAAAAGGCTTCTGCTCACTGCTTTTGCACGTATGAAAGATAATAGCCCTCCCAAAATGCTTATTAATTCTCGCCCTAAATATCTTGTTGCATGTGAGCATTGATTGTTTTTCACTCATTAATCATATAATTAGGTAAGTAGTTATAAATGTAGTGTGACGGATCTGTGTGAGAGAAAGGAGCAGGAGGATATTGTGGTAGAGGCACGTCTTTACTGTGCATTTAGAACAAAGAGGAACAAGCAAAGCGAGAAACGCGCACAAGTGCTACGAGTAAAGTTTAGAGTTAACGACTTCGGGAGAGTCCGGCAGCGAGGCGGTACAGCGGCTTCAACGTGCAGCAGTGGTGGACTGGACCTGTGGGAGCTCAATTAATAACATGGAGATTGAGAGCGAGGGAGTGGTGAAGGGGCGTTTCCCTTGTGCTGCACGCCAGGCCTCCCGTGACATGTAGATTGCATACAAGTATGAATTTATGTTAACACAAAATTCTGATTCCGATGGGCAAATTGAAGGGCGTTGTAGCTCATGTTTGAAAAAGTATTTTTGCTATTTTAAAGTAAATGTAAAACTAAAAACAACAACAACAAAAAGATTAAAAGAAAAATTAAAATGTGTTTCAAGAGTTAAATGTACAAATTTAACATTTTTGAAACGGTGCAACGCTTAATAACATTTAATAATATAATACAGCCTAATCAAAGTCAACACAGCAGGGTATTGTGTACGGCTGACTAGGCAGTTATACATTTTAAGGAATTCTCCCAGCAGGCCCACTGTACTGGTCAGCATGTATTATATATTTATTGTAAAAATATTGCTGTGGTGATAAAATAGTTCTGAATATCTGTATGGGCAATAGGATTTCAATATTGATTGAATTTACAGAAGTATCTCAGTCAACTCATCATAATAACAAACAAAGGTTTGGGTGATGGAAAAGCATTTCCTACGTATGAAGTAGCCAGAATCACTCAGCTCTATGTCTCCTTTAGGTTTTGTAAACTTTGTTTTCAGAATATTTTCACAACACTTTATGTACTTCAGACACCTTCAGACACACTGCTGCACCTCAGAAAAGCAAAAAATTGTATATGGAGTTTTGTGATTGTATATATAAATAAACGAAATCATTCATAAAGCAAGATGAAATTACAGATGAAAGGCTATAGTACATGCTCATGTTTATGCACAAGACACCACACAAACCACACAAGCATTTCCATCATATCAGCAGGCTGTTATTTTGTGAACTCCATGTTAGGAACAACTCACATTAAAACAGATGTCAAGAGCAAAGCTTGGCAGTGCTTTTGCTGTCACAAACACACACAATACCTACATGAATGCAATCCTTAGTAGATATAATCATGAATGTGTGCACAGAACTCAGAAGGCTTTAGCATGTGTGACATGAAAGTGTCACTTAGGGGTATTTTGCTCACATTTCCCATGTATTTTTGAGTATTTCCGGTTAAATGTGCCATTTTTGAATTACAGAACTGTGGAACTTAAAGTAATCAATCCGTCAATCAAAATCTACCTGTGCTCATTCTATATGTCTTGATTCCTGCTTGTACTTTTACCTCTCTACTCCTCCCTTCTGGGTCGGTTATTGTTTACATGATCTTGAGATTGTTGTGGTTATCACTAGTATCATCTGTTTAGTCTTTCTAGTTTTGCTTTCCTTTCATTTGTTCATTCTCTATGAACTCCGAACTCACACTTGCATACTACCTCTGTGTCTCACCTGTCACATCACAGAATAACCAACATCAAAAAAAGGTTGCAACGAATCATCATGAGACAGTTGGTGGGTGAGGCGAACTGCCAGCTCGACATGCTCGCAGATAAGGAACAGGGCCGCCAGGAGAAGTAGCTATGATGGACATGTTGGATCAGTTTGTCAGTAGAGACACTTTCAGGATGAGAGAGATAAGTCTTCAGACAGACTTATCTGCATTGGTGGACCAGTATGAGGCATGCCTGCTTCAGGTAGGATCACCTTTTTTATTGTTCTGGATGGTAGCTCTCCCACACCAAACCACCACCGGTCTCCAGCGAGTGGCCCAGGGCATGAGGCTATGGAAGGAGATCCAGGCTGCCCTAGCCAATAAAACTGCAGAATCTGCAAAAGGAGATGCCAGGCAAAGCTGCTCTCTAGCCAGAACTAGACCCTCCTGCTTCCTGTGCATTGGTGACCAAGGTTGGCTTGTGTTCAGAAGAGGGTCGGGGGGGTTGGGTGTTATATAACATAACACATTTATAACATTTTGTTAACTGTTATTATATAACAATACAATGCAAATTCAGTATTCTGGCTGGAACAGACAATAAGTCTTTCTACATCTTATAGTACATAGAAAAAGTCAAAGTTTTGCAAAGTACAGCCATAACATTTTAGGAATTAATTATTTCCTCTAGAGGCTGACTTGTCTGGAGGAGAATCAGCCAACCCTAACCCTAACCTTCAGCACTCTAGGTCTCTCTTTCAGTATCCAAAAGAACACAGTCATGTTGAGGATATTCTGCACTCTTCTCTTGCCAAGTTTCAAACTCCAAGGTACCTCCACTCATCTGCAGTCAGGGGTGGAGCACATTCAGGGGTGGAGCACATTCAGGGGTGGAGCACATTCCCCCGTTTATGAGTTCTTTATGCTTTCAGGTTTTTCTCCTTTTGCAAAACAAAGCTTACGAGATGAATGCAGTTCTCTCTGCACATTTTCAAAGTTTCATTCCATGGTTATGGTTTGTTAAAACTAAAATCTTAAAACGCTTTTGCAGGGGAGAGGAGAAGATGCTGTAGCCATTGTTTTGATTCGAACAAGTCAGAATTTATGTGACAAAAATAACCTGACAATCTGTCCTATCAGCTTTTCTCTTCCTCAGAACACAACCAAGATTTGCACTCTTCTAGGTCTATGATTATATCAGTCCAAACTTTCTTCCATTTTGGTGGCTCCTGAAGCAGAAAAACCCCATCTAGTCATTCTATGGCATGGACAGAATACAGCATGCTGCAGTGTAGTGCTCCCTGAAGCACTGCTGAGCTTCAGGACAGCTCATGGGAATGTCAATGTAGAAATGCCCTGTGGACATGCTGCTTGCTGTCTGAAACAGATTAGCAAAGAGCATCAGAGTCAAAGTACCTATTCATCCCATTTAAAATGCTAAGTGCGACTCTCAGATGGCAATGCCATTAAGCTCAACCTTGAGAAAATGTGTTCACCACCTGGCAATAGGTGAATTAATGCCCTCCTTCTCAAGTAAATATATGTTGGCATGCAACGCCCTTTAGGCTCCCAAGGAGAAAAAAGCAAAGCATAGTGTCTATTACTATACCAACGTCAAATATTTAAATTCATTAATCAAATTAATTACATGACTTGCTGTTAGTCCTTTTTAATTTGATTGATGAATGTTAACATATGCTGTTGTTGGCATATTATTTCACAAATGTGTGCACTGGCATATAAATAAGATACAAATCAGAAATGAAATTGAAAATATGCAAAAATTAATAATCTGACATTGTTTTTACACCCCACCATTTCTAAGCATTTACATGCAACTCATCTTCCAGTGCTGCTGGGGTGCTGCTTTCATGTGAACTGACTCAGCATGTGGTTAATTCCCACACTTGATATAAACAATTCACATCTCTCAGTTCTCATTATTCAACAATTCTGTGTATCCTACAGCGCCTAAAACTGTTTTTCTGAAAAAAAAAGCCCAAAATTCACATTTTTTTGATCTTGCTTATGAAATGCTGTGTCTCAGATTAAAATAATGCAGCCATCACATCTTTTCAGTGTTTACTTATCTAGTGTGGTAAGCATTTCTTTCAATACAATGTCCCTTAAAATGCCTTGGCTTACAGAATATGGGTTGTTTTGAGTATAAGAACACATTAAAGACACATTGAAATTGTTGGTGTTAAAATGAACTGTCTATTCGAGCTGTAGCTAAAATAAGACCCTTGTTGAGGATACATAAATTAATTTCAGTCATCATTAAACAATGGCTTAAAAATAAAGTCAGTCAGACATTAGAATTTGCCAGAACATTTGACTAATGACCCATTGTTGATTAGAATATGAAAGAGAAAATGACTAAGAAATGTATATATGAGACTACACAATTAGCACTGGAACTGTATGTGTGATGTGAGTTTTAGGGGCATCTCAAAGTGTAGGAGAGTGTTTGTTACACACTCCAGATCCTCCCCTAGTTTTGATTGCCTACACCTGCCCCTCCTTACGTACACCTCCACCAGCCCTGTTCAGGTTCAGGATATCCATTTTCTCACTGCGAAGTATTGCTGACTCATGTTGCATACCGAGCGTTCCCTGTCTCGTCTGGATCTCCAGTGTACTGACCTCTGCTTCTCTCATAGACCTCACCTCCCGTCTAACCCTCGGACCCTTCCTGAGGACTCTGCTTCCCTGGCCAGACCCTGGACTGTTTGGATTACTCTCTTGCCTCTCCCATTGTTTCTAGATTTGTGTCTCCGCTCACTGCGGTAGGCGGTGTAGTTTATCAATACATGCTTCTCTGCAATTCGATCTGCCTGTATCTTTTCAAAATGTTACAATATATAGCTACAGTGCTCATCTAGAAAGATCTTAAAACTTGCAGTGGAGAAAGGTTAAAAAAAAATTTCAAGGGGATAAAAAAAAAAAAAAAGTATTATTACTAAAATTATTTTGTTGACTGGTAAATGTATCAAAAGATGCACAGAGATGTGCTTGCCACTTTCAGTTTACTAACCCTAGACGTTAATGCTAGGAGAAGCCAAACTTTACACGTTGTGATAAAAAAAAGTTTTTGGCAAATGAAAAGTCATCAGTCTCTGACAGTCTCATTTTCTCAAAATGATCTCATTTAGAACCCAGCACTTCAAACCAAGCAGCCTTTTTGCACTGAAGAAACAAGTGATGCGTGACCCCTTTTGAATTTATAGACACACTTATTTGTCTCTCCAAAGGGCATGAGGGATGTCAGGGCTTGTGATATTTCCACCTCTGTTTCTTTCACTGGATGTCCTTTCACTTGTCAGTTGGAGATATGGCAAACATCAGATATCCATTAGGAGCATCCAGGTAGCTAAGCTCATGCAGGTGCTAATTGTGAGGTACAGTCATTGTGAATGTATAATTTGTCTAGGGAATACACTGCAAGCTGGGTTTTCTGCCTTAATTTCATTCAAATGAGTTAAACGATCCCATTACCACCACATTAATTGCATGCAGGAAAATCCTTTAACAGAATGGTGTGCATTTTGATTAAACAGTTTCCTCGATGCAGTATAATGTAAAACTATTTTAATATTTTTTCCTTTGTTTAGCATTGTAAGTAAGAGGTAATAACCACAAGAAAATAAATATAAAACTGTGAAAAGCCTGTAGAAAAATGCCCACCTCCCTGCTATAGGTGGCGCTAATGCTCACAGCATCCTCAGACACATTGATCCAACACTGGAGGACAGTCACAGCACAATCTAAAACCCAGTGACACATGAATCTGTGTCTAACGTGTTGGACAGGTGCATGCTGGGTGATTTATGCGGGTGTCATTGTTTAGGTCCCTGGGAGAAAATATTGACTGTTTATTTCTCTCTGCTCAAGGCAAACAGAGGCGGCAGTTTCTTTATCTTTAAGCCTAGGATAAATTAAACTGGCAAAGATGCAAACAGTACTGACAGTGGGCATTTTTTCACCTTTGATGCCTTTTCTGCTAGCTGAGAAGAGGCCAGAGAGAAAAAAATAATGTTTCTTGGGTGCACAGATATCTATGTATGTCTTGATTACCTGTATGATACTTCAAACTCATCTTTTATACCACCACAGTGTAATAGTAACATTAATTACTATGTAATGCTTGAGATAATACACTGTAATTAATGTATCAGTGGGGTGTAAATGTTTTTTTTATGGATTTGTGGATTAGTTACAGGTTATTGCAGTACATCTCATCATAAATATCTTTGCGGTTACTCTGCTGTTTATCCTGCTTACTCTTTGAAACAAAATGATAAGCATTCAGTACTCTTAATGTAACACGGACATTCTACATTTTTAATCTCCTAGTTTACTAGGAAGTGTTCTTTTGTATGTATTTTCAGCAATTTGCTTTAAATAGCAAATTCCCTGTGAATGTTCAAATAATAATTTTGACTGGGCCTACCTGCTGGACCTGGTGTCTACTCACTTTTGAAAGTCACACAGTAGCAGTTTAACTATAACTGTTTAACACAATTACGCTTTCAAGACAAGACTCTTCTCCAGCTCACTCGGTCCCTCCTCCCCTGTGAAACATTTGTCCAGTCTTTTCAGCAGGAAACTCCATGTCTTTGCCATCACATAATTGTGTTGAACACTATCAGTGAGTAAGATACAGGAGCTCAGTCGGCTGGAACAGGCAATTATAGTCCTGAGGGCAGAGTTGGGCTGTCTCAGTCATGCCCTAAAGATATTACCCTTCCAAAAGAAAGTAATAGACTGTGGATTATACATTATTGAATAATGAGGAACAGCAAGGAGCAGTGCCTGATTCAATTTCTCCTATAAATATTTTATCTTTCATTCACCCCTCACTTGAGTGTCCCTTTCTTTCTACTTTTCAGCCAGCTAATACTGAGAGCTAGTTGATGCCTGCTGCAGTTTTACCTTATACAAGCTGTGCAGTGCTGTGATATGTGATAGATACTGGAGCGTTGGCCTGCAGATGAGCCATTCATCCATCTGGTGCTTTACTGCATGGAGTGCAAGCCATACCTCAGTTTAAATGGCTCAGATTCATATAGAATTTAAAAAAAGATAATTCTAAACAGTATAATATTTCAGTGAAAGGTAAATGGAAAAATCCAGTATATTGAGCGAAACTTCCATGCGCAAGCCAACATACCTGGATTCATCAAGTCAAGTCAAAATTGATTTATGTAGTGCTTTTTACAACAACTGTTGTCACAAAGCAGCTTTACAGATGTCTGAGTCCAAGCCTCCAGTGAGCAAACCAAGGTTGACAGTGGCAAGAAAAAACTCACTAAGGGCAAGAGAAAGCTTGAGAGGAACCAAGACTCAACAGGGGGGGCGTGTCCTTTTCTAACCGACCATCCAGCACCACAATAACAATAATACAAACAGTAAAGTCTATCCATTTGCAACAGTGAGTGATGTTCAGTTGGTGAGACTCAAGCAGAGGAAGGGCATCTGGGTGGATCAGGAAGATCGGCAGATCATGAGTCAGGAATCTAGATCTCTAGCATCTCCTGGCGCCTCAAATGTAGCATGAGTAGCTCGACCGAGCGGGACGTGAAGAGAGAGGTGGGAAAAGAGACCACAAAACATTGGGTGTGCTCTTATAATGCAACAAGTACAGAAAATGTACACTTGTGCAGAGGACTAGCTATGACAGCATAACTAAAAAGGGGGAGAACCAGGAGGAAACACAGAGATGTAGGAGCCCTGGGACGTTAAGTGTCCAGCCAATCACTGTCACAAACTTGAGTGAACAACAGCATCCAAACATCCCAGTTTATCAAAACACTTCCATGCCCATGAACCCCTTGGCTCTGCACCTTCTATTATTAACAAAATTATTATTAACAAAAAACTATTACCAAAATGCCTGCATAAACAAGCACGTTTTTAACCTAGACTTAATGATTCCAGAACACTAGCTGGATTATTCCATAACTGTGGGGCTTTCTAAGAGAAAGATCTACCACCTGCTGTTGTCTTCATAATCTGAGGAACCCACAAATAACCATCACCTTTTGATCAATGTAGGCGAGGCAGTTCATAGGAGACCAGAAGCTCAATCAGGTACTTTGGAGCAAGACCATTTACTGCTTTATAGGTAAGTAGTAGTATTTTATAATCAATATGAAACCTGACATGGAGCCAGTGCACTGAGGATAAGATGGGCACGAGTAGGTCCTATTACATTCTGAATGACCCCTACTGAATCTAGAATGGACACCATAGCTGTTCTGAGAGGGTCTTCAAGATTGTCAAAATAAATATTAAAGTCTCCAACAATGAATGCGTTGTCCACAGAAATGACCAGGTTTGAGATCAAACGAATCTCAGGTCATCAAGATCTGCAGTAGTACCTCAGCAGTGCACATCACCACAGGTTTATGACAGTGTGCTTACCACTTTAACAAAGAAAAGAACAGTCAGTCTAATGACGTACTGTGAGCTACAGTACTAGAAGACCTGAGCCTTGATGGACCATGCTGAGTCTCCATGCTTTAATAGCTAATACAGAATGTAATGGAGTGGAAAGCTTTATAACAGTTTATTTGTGGCAGCTGATTTCAGCTGAATCACTCAAATAAATCTGGAACAAAGATTGTGACTGACACCTAAACACGGTTATTTTTAATATTTCATGTTGACTTATGTCTCATATTAGTCTTGTCTCATAACTATTGTGGTCTAATATGTACTTGTTATATATTTTGTCATGTCATGTAAAAACTGTTTACACATTGTTTTCTTTGAGTCTGTTCATTTTATCGATAAACGTATTTAGACTTTGAGAACACTTCAACCTTTATGTACCCTTCACTACGTTCACTCCTTCTGAGGAAACTTCTTCCCTATCTGCACTTCTGACAGCTGCATGATGTATTTGACAAATTATCTTACAAAATGTTAATGAAGTGATATGCTGTGGCACACAGTCGCTGTTTTTATCTGCTGTATAAATAAAGAGCTTAGCACATTGCAGAGATATCGCAGAAAAAGTCCAAGCCATGTCTGTACACGTCTGAAGGATAAAGTATTGTTCGATGTAAGCACACCGATGGACTGAATCCAGCAGTAAGATCATATTTTTTTTTTAAAGATTATGATTTTACTGTATAAATCCAGTGTTAGAATTTATATAAAATGCTTATAGCGTAGAACTTAAACACAGTTCACTAAAAATGGAGAGAAAGTTTAAACTTATAAACATGACAGCTTGACATTTTCCCACAGATCGTGTGCTTAGTCCACATTAATACAAATCTATAACATAGATTTTCTAACTTCAAGCTGTTATGCGTTCTATTGATTGGTGCGCTGATGCTTTTTAGTTTTCATCAGTATAAAGAAAACCTTGTATTTAGAAATGTGAAAGAACAACATTTGATCTTTCAGTGTTTCTATTCACCAACACTTTATAAATGAAGTTTTTCTTAACAACTGAATGTTTTGTTTGGCCATTAATTACTGTGATCTTCCATGTCTGCCAAATTATTTCCTACTGTGCTTCTTAATAATGAATCAAACTCTAGACCCTCTCATACAGACCCTAAGTAGATTTTGCTTGATTAAGCTCATGTGGACAGCTTAAACCACACCTTGCCTCTGGTGAACTTATTCAGATTCTTCAGTCTTCATTAGCATGAACAGTCCTTTGATGCTGCTTTTGATAACCAGTATTGAAACGTGGGCAGGGCCTTTTGGCATTAGTATATAAATGATGATAATGGCCATTGTGTCAGGTTCCACTCATTTTCAAAACCCACTCTAACTTAGGCATTATTCTACATACGCCAAACAAAAAATGTCAGGCTGTTCACATAGCAAATATAGCGAATTTCAGTGCATTACTTTTGCACTGAAATCACCAGCTATGATGTGGTAATCATAACATACCTTTGTTTATGTTATGTGAGAGACGCAAAAATATTTCCTAAATAATTTTTATTAAAAAAATTCGGTATGATTCTGATTCCATTTTATTGACATCGTACTGGCATGTGGTACAAATGAACTTGAGGTCTAAGGTGTTGCCGTGTGTGTCAGAATCTGACACGAAAGGTACCTTAGCATTATATATGCTGATGTAAAAAGGCTCTGAAATATATGATGATTTGGGAATGAATGTTGTTTTGTTAAAACTAACATTCCACTGATACAGAGCTGGCCAAGAAACAACTGAGGATTCAAATATTCAATTGTATTTAGTTTCCTAAATTAGGAGGGGTATGTATAAAAAAGATCTGTGAGCCATACATGCTTCATCTGGTCTGGCTGTACACACCCTTAAATTAAAGCTTATCCTACCATTGAACTGCTCAGTGATGGTTTCGTTTTAAATCAGTACAAAGTTGAGCCTAAATTTTCAAAGCAGTACTTGGGCCACAGACACAGTTTTGAATTTCACTTACTGTGTTCATTTGTGTCCTGTTGGATTTAAAATAACACTAAAGAAGAGCAGAAAGAAAATAGACAATAAAAAGAAGAGAGAGAGAATTAAAAGAAAGAGAAAACATGTTAACCCGACTTACAATTTACTAAACTGTAAGAGGGAGAGATTTTGGTGGTGTTCTTATATCCCACAGGCCCATCCTGCGTATCTTTTCATACAGGTTTGTGTGGCCACAGAGCCAACATGATGAATAATTTTAATAAATAGCACTAAATGAACTGCAGTCTTTACCTACAATTGCAATAAAAATTCATTTCTCTGTATTTTTTTTATTTATATTATTGTTCTGGTTTCTCAGCTTTCCTATTACATATAGATCAAATACATAAATACATTTCATGTGCAAGTTGTTTTTAATTTCTACTACTAATTTCTATAGTAAATCTAGTGACTATTAGAAGCACTGTGTGGTGGTCAAATGAATAGAGATAAGTCCACGTTGAGGAGGCAAAAATATTATTGGGGTAATTAACATAACATGTACCATACATTCCATTAAGTAAACAGGACAGTTTGTTTGGTATATTGTTTTTCCTTTTGGCTCTTCATTAGGGATGTAATGAAACAAAGCTTGCCTACCATGCTTCAGGGCCACACTCAGGAGTGAGCACAGATCTAAATCGTTCAGCCTCTTGCTCCTAATTAGCACATTTATTATATTGAGTCTAAAGACACTGTGCAGGCTTCCGCAGAGAGCAATCATGTATCATAATCAGAGGAGAGAACTACCAACAATATTTCACCCTTTTATTTAGTCAACATGACCACTGACAGGAGCAAGCTTTCTATGCTAATTAAATAAATGTGAAAGGCTGTTTATTTGCATTATCTTTCCGGGTTCGCTTTATCTTTGTGTGCTCCGAATCATTTTGTTCTTTGCTGTTATATGGTTTATCGGTCAGGTATTAAGGTCCTACATAAGACATTTGTTTTCTTATCAGATGTTTAGATTAAAGAGATTATATTGGTTGCAGTTAATTTTGACAAATGTTATACATGCTGTACATGCTGTAATATCATGACATCATAGTTTATATTTAGTCTAAGGAAGCATTTATATTTTTCTATATGCCAACCCCAATCTTTTCAAAATAATCAGAACCTGTAAGTCCAACATACATCTGTGTTTTATTATGCCCGACTAACTGTGACTTAATACCAACATGATGTGTCACATACTTGGGGAAATGGGGAAACCCATTTCATTCCACTGTAGTTCCGTTCTACCACTAACCTTAACCCTAGCACCCGTCCATACAAACTCCCTACCTCTCCCAAAACGGCTTTACATTTCCATTACAAAATGCAAGCAGCCAGTGGAGCACGAGATGATATATCAATCATACACTGGCTAAAAGTAATCCTCCCCTCCTCCCACTTACTTTCTAGCCAATGGCATGACAATTTGCTGATGCCCCGTCTCTGTAAACCCATCACACAAAGCTATCCACCCTCAGGGTGACAAATCTCCTATTCTATAGAGACATGTAGACTGATGGCTGATGTGCTTGCTAGCTACAAATCACTCCAGCTTCACCTCACAAGTGTGTCTGATGCTGAGTGATCTTAGAATGCATCCACCAGCTGATTGTGATTTAGCTCTGATGAGCTGTGCCCTAATGGAAAAGTCTATGTAGCAGCACTTATAACACCAGCATTGTTAAAAGAAATGCTGCAAACAGAGGTTTGTAAAGCACAAAAATATATATTATGTTGCCTGTTTAATGACAAACACACTGGTAAAAGGGTATGCTATATGCTACTGTTAAATAAAAGATAACCACTAATCATTTAGTGAAATTAAATGAGTGTAGCTAATTTACATTTATCACTGTAACTTGTATTATTTTAAAGCCTGTAAAATAATCCCACATGCTGAGTGCTAGTTCTAACAGTGCATTGCAGCTCACTTGTTTACAGCTGGTTGTATGCCTTATGGCATCCCTGTGTGTACATTTATAGCAAACATTGAATATAGTATGTCAAATTACTAGTTTCATATGGCTTACTACATTTTTCACCTACTCAGTTCAATTATTTAAATCAAAGTCAAAGTCAAACTTTATTGTTTGTCATCGACACTATACAAAGCATATCTGAATGAAATTGTGAAATCCTAGTCCCAATGTGCAATCTTTCGGTTTTTGTTACTCATTTGCTCTCTGACAAAACGGAATTGGTTTACTAAAAATAAATAAAACAAACAAAATATTCATAAATTCCCTTAACAGAAAGATTTCAGTCTGTTGAAGACTTATATGTTATGGTTTTCTAATAATAAATTATGAAATTATGAAATTCATAATTGTTTAATGCAAAAACATTTGTCCTTTGAATTGAATTAAGAATATTATGAATAAGAAGGAGATAATTCTCAAAATCTGAATTGAAGGTAGGCATGTTGTATTAAAAAGTTTATTTTATGTCTTTTGTTGATTACGTTTTGTTTGAATGTGAATGGTTTTATTTGATGGTTCATGAGAAATGTTAACATTAATCACTTTTAAAACCAAAACATCTTTCACCATGTTTTGTCTTTTTAAACTCACTAAGTCACCCTGTTTCTAGATATGAATGTAATATCCATACATTTAATTAGTTTGAATTGGAAATCACTGTCCTGTTAGATTTATGTGCTCAACTATCTATGTATTTTGAGTAATATAATTTATTAGCAAGACTTGAAGACTTGAACCAGATTGGTACAGATCTTAAACAGTGGCATCAGTAAGGCATGAAATGTTTGCTTGTAAATTTCCTCACTAGTGCCAGATGTTTTATTTTATCCCCAATATGTCTTCCTAATTCCTAGAATGTCCCTGACTCTAATGAACTGACCTTATGTTGATAATCATGCAAGAAGAGGGTTTCTCTGTACTGTACTGTATTATGCTGCAATGGTTATCATGGAATTCTAAGAGAATCCAAAAATATACTTTCACATTATTCCACATAGCTCCATCCATCTTGTAGTGTGACACAGTTAAAATGACTGATTTGCATTAAGGATTCTTGCAGCCTCTGCATATGCCATACTGTGTGCTCTAAGGGGCTAGTCTGCAGGAAGTATGCCATTATTAAGCTGTCACATTTTCAGTTTGGGGGATGAAACAGAGAAATACGTAAATGCAGTCCCTGGTTTTATCACATAATTAATGTGTTCCTGACACACACTGTGCCAGAATTCCTTGGAGATTGGTTCCTTCTTAGGAAGCCTTACACCCCAGGGCATTCTTCTATGCCTCATGTAAAAGGTTTGTCCTGTCGATATGTGGGTGTGACAAAACTAACCATAACTCTGTGACACAGTTTTATTCAAATGAGCACTCCTGCAGTGGTCTAAAGTCAACTCAAAGATGAAGAATTTAAATAATTTGTAAAAGGTCAAAATAATAGTGTAGACTGCAGCCTATCTTGCTGGATCTTGTTAAAGCTATATCACCTTGTGCAATATAGTAAACTTAATATTGTCATGCCTGCCCTTCCAAGCACACCTAACACAGACTTCACTTCCCATAATTCCCCTGTTGATTATGATCGCTCTCAGTCCTCTGTCTATTAACCTCAACTGTGTGTATACTTACCCCCCACCCCCCACCCCCCGTTCATGTTCTCGTATTGCTTACACTAGCATGTACTGTGGGAACAGTGGGGAATATATATATATATATATCTTGTATATATTAACCTTCTACAGTATCAACAATATATAGACAATAGTCAAAACTCAGTCTGCGGCTTGAGCTCTTTGAGATTCATATATTGCCTGGCTTGATTCACCACCACTCAAGATTCATGGAAGACAAGGATCAACACAAAAATACATTTTTGGTGTCTGTCTGAACTGCAGAACCCCTTGCTGTCTTCAAATCCTTAATAAAGGTACCTCTTTGAAAAGCACTTAAAATTAAACTTAATTAGCCATACTAGCAATTGACCTGTCTTGTTTAATAATTGCTCTAAAATTACTCTCAATTTAGGTTTCACAACTAATACTAGTTTCAGGCAGTGTGTCAGTTAAGTCTATATTTGAACTCTTACATTTACAATTAAGGCATTTAGTAGATGCTCTTATCAATATTAACTTACAAAATTGCTTTGTTGTTATTTAAGTGACCTAAGGATACTTTTCTTATTAGAAGTTATGCTATGTATAGTGTATGCTAAATGCTGTAAATGTAAAAGATACATTTAAATTGTTGACTATTACTGTGCTTTCACAAGCTTGATTTCACAGAAATGTGACAATAGATTTATCATTAGTTCATTGCATTGTCATGTTTATCTATGACAGTGGTCACCAACCAGTCGATGATGATCGACAAGTCAATCTCTTAGATCTCTCCTTGATCATTTCATCCATATGAATAATATGACTGTTGCAGTTATCACAATAGGTGCATCTCTGCCAGAAGACATTCATCTTGAGTGGGAAAATAAATTTTTATTTACTGTGTTTAAGGACAAAACTATTCATGTCATTCAACAATGCATCCCACATTCAAGGACACTTTTCCGGTGAAAACATGATCAAAAACATTAAGAAGATAAAAGTTTCACTAAAGGTAAAAAAAAAACTTTTTTTTACCACATCACTAGAAAAAGGGGCAAAAGAAGATTCGTATTCTTAAAAAGGGTTATTGAGGTTACCGTCACCATGGTCTTTGTATGTCATTCATGATCATACTCCTGTCTGATGACTGTAATAAGGTGAGTACTGAATTTTTCTTGGAACATTACCTGGGAAATATCTCTGACCAATGGGAGAAGTCTCCTGAATGCCAAATTGTTGGCAAATAATTCAGTACTAGCCCTGTTTAACAATGTGATATTTCTTAGAGTCTTATTGTAAAAATAGTAACATTTACCAATATTTCCTCTCTGTTGGCCCACAGGGAAACCCTTCTTAATCCAGCAGTTTTCTATTTTCTCTTACTCAAAGTGCTCTAATTTTTTAGTTAGCTCCTCTACGCATCAGCTTGATCCTTCTCCCATCCCTGTCTTGAAGTACTATTCAGTGACTTCTATTCATATCTGTCATACCTTACTCAAGGAGTGCCCCAGGGATCAGTTCTTGGCCCTCTTTTTTATTATCTATGTGTTACTCTGTACTTTGCAGCCATGGTCTTCACTTCCATTGTTATGCTGCTGACATGCAGATCTATTCTCATGGGTGAAGAACGTGCAGATAAAAAAAGGAAAGGAAACTCACACAGGTGCGTGACTAAACATTAAACATGAAAACAGCAAAGTAAAAACCCACAACAATATAATGACAGACAACGATCACAACAGAAATCATTGTTTAAATAGAGGAAACATAATGACATAACTACCTTCAGGTGGCAAACCAATGATACCTGAGGGGCATCACCTGAGGGAAACATGGATGTAACAATAAGGGAGTAATGACAAAACAGTCCACCTGATGGCTGCCACCACTGCTAGTGTTCACCGGTAGGGGGCCTCTGTACTGTGACACTATATTAGCACCAAAGCTATCACTACCCTTCTGCTCTTGTATTCATAAACAGTGGATGAGCATAAACTTCTTAAAATTGTATAATATAAAAAAAACTTTCTAATTTTATATTCAACCTTGAAGGTGTCATTGATAAACCCTCATCAGTAGTTCAGAAACTTGCTTTACTCTTTGAATTTCTGCTTTCCTCAGAACCCCACATTAAGGTCACTCTTAAAAATGCCTATTCCAACTGCACAATATTGCAACTTTGGGGCTCACAAAAAAGCTGCTGAAACCCTGGTTCATGCTTTCATCTCATCCCATCTTCATTATAGCAGCTCTCTCTTCATTGACATTCCAAACAAAACTATCTGTTCACTTCAGTATGCCCATAAATCAACTGCCAGAATTCTCTCACATGCTAAAAAAATCTGCCAACATTACTGCAATCCTATTTGTTGAACATATTTAATACATTACCACAATCTCTAAGTCTTTGCTCTTCACTCTCCTGCTTTAAATCTGAACTTAAAACACCATTTTTTTCTCAGCTTTCCTCCTGTAAACAATTTATATAGCGTTGCCCTTTTTTTCTGCACAGTTGTAGTAAAGCGACTTTGGGTATGAGAGCGATGCTGTATAAATGAAACCTATTATTACAGTTTTGACAAAACACCATAACAATCTGAGTCAAAAAGAAGAGGACGGATGAATTTACCAATAAATACGGAGGGGCAGCTGCTGATGTGACTTTGCTTTAGAAAATCTGAGGGTATGGGATAGTTTTTGCATAATTTTGACCAATTTGCATACAAAAGACTGAATTAAATGCAATAACATGGCTGCTAGCTAACAGCACTAGCACTGCTCCTCTGCCTCAAAAGTGGTTTACTACACTAATATATTTAACTAATGTTTTTTTTCTTTTTGCAGCTAGACCAAATATAAGACTGAAGAAGCATTTGACCCTGCCTTGGCTCGTAGTTCACATTATAAAATTTCAGTTTATAGAGCTAATAATGACACTGGGTGTCATTTTTCTGTATCGAAGCACAAGGAGCCAACCTCAGCTGACTAGAGGTCTTACTCTTACCTACAGAGGGTCAGAAACCATCAAGACGTGAGGCACAAGACGCGCTCACATTATCTTAAAACGCAAGCATGAAAGGAGTTAGTACCTAATATGAGACAAAGCCATCAGTGGCTTTGAATTAAAAAAAATTATGAGATGTTCATATATCCTGTGGAGGAGGGAGAAAATAAAAACAGACCTCAGGATAAATAGTGGCCCAATTATTTATATTTTAGCAAGACAAATCTCTGAGGCCCTGTGTTGTAACTCCACTGATATGTTTGTCACCCTCTTATACACTGCTACAATAAAGCAAGTACACTTTTCACCCTCTTCTACTGTATATCCAACACAGGCTAGAATCAGGCCATGGGGCTGCTATTGCTCTTTTGCAAAAATATAAAAATATAATATACATGTAGGGGGCGTGTCTATCTTCTCTTTGGACATTCATCCTGGTTATCATACTCAAATGTTTGCCTCAGTATTACACCTTCCACAACACCACATGTCTAACATGGTTAGTTATTAGATTATTTTCATATTTTCACAGAAAGACATTGTGGCTCTACACTAACAAGGACCAATTGTGATTTGTATATCTCATTAAATAAATAATTTAACTATTATTCTACTTCTACTATTACAAGACAATTTCTAACACATCTTAACAAAGTAATTAGCTGTGATCTCTTTACCTGCAGCCTGTGACCTATTTGATAACCCACTTTGCTGAATGTTTTCCTCTGCAATGAAACTTGTGACACATGCAGAGTGCATGTTTTCAAGGTGCTGGGATCACCTGCTGATCTTGATTTGGAAAGGAAAATATGGCACTCATCTGAAGCACCTAGCATGAGCAGAGCAGTGAATTGCTCGCCTGGTGCCGCGTGATCAAGCTTCCCCAGTCTCAGGAGACACATGGAACTATGAGTCCAGGCTCCTCCTTTGGCCAGTAAAGTGACAGGGCATAGGTTAATGAAAACATCAACCTCCTCAACTCTGAACATGCACTCAGAAATAATTTTGTGAAATCTGAAAGTTCATTAAGAAACAGACACTTTAGGGATTCTACACTTAAATTGGCATATGTTATAAAATTAGCAAGTCAAAACACCTCTTAATCAAAGAGAGAAAATGAAAAGCAGGGGTAACAGGGAGTGTGGTTATCAGAATCTTACAGTATATTATTTAAATACTTTCAGAAGAAAAGAGAGAGAGGCATTTTCATAAGAGATTGCTTTCTCTCTCTAAATGAAGTAAAGAGTCCTTTAGTCAAGCTGAGTGTCCACATCTGAAAGTCATGTCCTTACGTCATTCTCAAATATAGCTTGTAGATAGAATGTCATAAACAATCATGTTGCTTTACTTAATAATTTTCTTTATTTTCATTAGGGCAACTGAAAAAAACCTAGGGAAATTTATAAAAAAAATGTCCTAGATCATC
>JAOYMR010000007.1:9955524-9967374 GCA_025802075.1 Tenebrosternarchus preto | reverse complement strand
GCACTACACTGGTCACTGTGCCCTGTCCTGTAACAGATGTAGCACTACACTGGTCACTGTGCCCTGTCCTGTAACAGATGTAGCACTACACTGGTCACTGTGCCCTGTCCTGTAACAGGTGGCTCTTCTTCTATCCACCAAAATAATGGAGGATGAAAAAAAAGCCTTGATACATTTGCTAAACATTTACAAAGAAAATGTGTCATGCAAAATCTCCTAATGTTCTCACTAAAACAACCGAATACTGTCACAAAGATAGCATACTCCTTATTCCTCCTCCTTATTAGAAACAGCTTTCAGCCCTTCTCCTGGAACTGACAGTCTCACATTCCAAGGATCCCTGCGGCACCAAGAGGCCTAGCAACCACAGCCACGAAACGACCCTTAAGCCCCGAGCAAGGCTTATCAGCTCTGTCATGGCCACCTCACTCTCTGCTTTTTTATCCTATGTGTCGGAATTCACAGATTGGAATGCAGGAGCCTTCTTAAACCTGCTAGGATTCTGATCCCAGATTCCATCAGGTTGGAACATACGTGTGCAACACACCGCAAGGACATTTCTGCATCATTTCACTTGCAAGAATATTTGACATTTTTTTTTTCCCAATTTACATAGCACAACCCAAAAATGAGTAGTGCTGTAATGATACATTTCTTCCTCTACAAATGTTATTTCTAATGATTTCTATACAGTAGTAATAGTTTAACAGTAAAAGAGTAAGAGTGTTTATTGTCATTATATTCGAATATAATGAAATTTTGTTGACAGCTTTCCCAGAGCAGCAAAACATACTGTATATTTATAAATGGACATATTTATATGAACAGCAAGAAAGTAAACTACAGTCTTTCAGATTAATATTTACAATATAAACGTGATTGGAGATGATGGTGTGAATTACAATGTACATAAACAGCAGTTGAGAGTAAATTATAGTATAAATAAGTTCACTATGTATTTACAGAAGACATTATTGTCACAGTGTGCCAGGGACACGCCCACTCCTGTACACACACACTCCTTCCACCTTCTCAGTCACATGATTATTAAACACACCTGTCATCCATTACTTTTGCACTCAGTTTTAACAGTATTTAAAGCCCACAGGTTCTGCTCTTCGTTGCTGCACGTTCGCTGAGGCGAGAATCAAGAGATGCATCCAGGCAGAGAAAAGATCTGGGCAGAGACAAGATGCTTCAGCACCTGTCATCTAAAAGACGCTTTAAAGTGGCTTAATAGCTAAAAAGTGGCTTAATAGAAATAGTCCTATACATAATCTACAGATTAAACAGATATAGACATTATAATCTGAATAATAGTTACATTTCTCTGCTTGTGTAAAGTGACTGCTGAATGTGCAAAGGTGCAGATTGTACAGTGTTGAAGTGCAAGGTGACGATCTATGGGAGGGTTTTCAGTGAGGTGTGAAGCGACAGCTTTTGGAAAGAAGATGTTTCTCAGTGTATTGATCTGTGCGTCACGTAGCACTTTCCAGATGGCAGCACACTGAAGAGGCAGTGACCAGGGTGTGCTGTGTCCTTGCTCATACAGCTAGCGGCCTTCTTTAGTGGGCAGGCTGGGGAGGTCAGTCCCAATGATCTATTCTGCTGGCCCTAATCACTAAATACAGCTCTGTCCATTCAACTTATAAAACAAATTAGACTTAGTTGTTGACAATGTAATTGTTTGCAAAGTGATGCAAATTTGAAGACCATGAGTTCCACATTAGTGATTGAGCTTATGTTTTTTTTTTTTTTTACTTATCTTTGTTCAAGGTGAACCTCAGTAGAAACAAGGTGTTCCAGCCTGAGATTTACCTGTTAAAAGCTTAGAACAGTTGAGATTGGTAAATGAGTACAGTTAGAGAGAGGTTGAGAGAACAAGTAAAGTTTACACTAGAGTAATAATTCTTTGTTTCTTAGTCACAACCCCTCATTAAGTTTAGAACCCTCTTCTTTTGTTTGTTTTGTAAATCTACTTGTTTGCTAGTCTTAATTTGCTCATCACCCTCCTTTCCATGATGCACATTTTTGAGTAAGCAAACCAGTTTTTGTTTGTTGTTGATAGAGATGGAAGTTTTTGTCTTGTGGCCAGTGATCAATCAGTTCCAGAATCTTCAGCAAAGAAGAATAAAATACAAAATCCACCAGACAGTGTATACATCATCTGAAGAGATCGCCTTACATTCTACACGAGTAAATGGTTCTTTTACTGAGCAGCCTCTGCAGTACCAGCCAGATATATTGCTATTATTTATATTAGGCTTGGATTTTTTTTGTTTTTGTTTTAAGGTATACCAAACATATGCAGTAATTCAGGAGTTTTCATCATATTAAAACTAATTATCATTCACTTAACAGCTTAGGTGCTGAGTGCCAAAGAGATTGTTCTCTCTAATAAAGAATGCAGTGTCTCTCATTCTTCCATCATTCTGATTTCCTTCTAGTAGAAAAAAAATCAGACCATCCATTATGGCTCTACTGTTTTCCTGTTACATTCACATTACATACAGTAACAAGTTGCTTCCTGACCAAACACCCAAAGGGGCTTCAAACATCAACTCAGAAATTGGATTTCTTCCCCTTTCTTGGCCACAATTGTTGTTTTCTGTCTCTCTTCCCTTCCTTGGTTCCTTTCTTTCTTGCGGTTGTCTCGGGGATACATTGTCCTATTCATTTATTATACCTGTCCTCTGCTTTTAGTTAGAGGAGAATGTGATAATGAGACATGGTGTCTGCATTATAGGCAAGAAGAAAAAACAATATGGTGGAATTGATGTCAGTATGGAGGAATTTGTAGCCAATCAGATCTGCCTAAGCTTTGCATTTGTTGACTATGAGCAGTGAACCTATGTTTCACACAGCTGATTATAGCATATGGGTAGTGACCCAACATATCTGGTGTCCAATTACGCTCTTTGTCATAGGTTGTGGTTCAGAAAGCCTTGCTTGTAAAGGTGTAATGCGTTCATTAACAAAATACACCACCAACTGAGCACTGTCTTTAATAGGGCCATTTGCAGCCTGTGGCAGGTTGCCATCCGTGAGGATCTCAGCCATGTTTGGCTGTGCCAGGTCTGCTTGTGTGGTCTACTCTGAAGACAAGGCCAAAAGCACAGGGTGGATGCACACCTGCTGCACGAGACCCGCTCAGACCGAGAGCATTTATACAGGTTTTTCACAGGACATACACTGTTAGATTCAAACATAATGCCATAGCATTTCCCATATGAACCCTATTTTAGTACACAGAGTTAGGCCATTTTCCTCTTTTCCCCTGCTGTCTGCTACAGATACAATAACAGTTGAGATGCAATAACAGTTCCAGCAGTTAGCCGTTAAAAGCCTTTAGGTCACACATTTCCCAATATTACTCTATTGAGGCCATTTTGGCAACAAAAAAAAAATAAAAATACAAAATGTATTTGGGATCTAAACCAATTTATGATAGTATGTTTATTGATCACATTAAGCTTGCAACATCAAAAAATATGACACTGTACTGAGCACTGAACATGCACATCACTGCTGTGACAAATTAAACAGTGATTACATATCATCAGTCATCCAGACCTCTTTGGTTAATATTAATAACAATAATCCTGATTATATTATAATGAGATTTGACTTTTTAATGGGAATGAAACAGTTACATTAAACACAGATTCCTACGGACTCATAATTGTGATAAACCTGAAGGTATTATTAGTGC
Source organism: Tenebrosternarchus preto (assembly GCA_025802075.1). Lineage (NCBI taxonomy): Eukaryota > Metazoa > Chordata > Actinopteri > Gymnotiformes > Apteronotidae > Tenebrosternarchus > Tenebrosternarchus preto. The sequence goes on along the minus strand of JAOYMR010000007.1, from coordinate 9,963,662 downwards.
TCATAATGCAAGTTATTAAGCTGAAGAATACATTTTGACATTAGAATTTTGCCTGTTTTTTTTTTTAACCAGATAATAATAGAAAATAACAGTAGACCTCATTCATTAAATTTACAAACTAACATGCAAAATTACACAAGGACTTCAAGCAAAACGGGCTCACATGGTGTTTAGACAGCGGATTTGTTAGCTGAATGTGTGACTGTTATCGAATGCCATGTTGTGAGTAAATTGGGGCGTGTGCTCACAGGTGCCCGTGTATTTCAAACGACCATTATAAACGTGGTTCCGCTAATAAATCCAGTAGGCCTTCAACATTCATTTAAGAGGTCATAAGGAAGCAGTATGACATAAAACGTGAATATAAAACATTACTGAGTTAATATCTAAACAGGCACTTGCTCAAACAGGATGAACTTGGATGAACACATCATCAGTATTTACTGCTCAACTTGACTGCTGGGCTCATTCTTAACGTCCTGAAGATGACAGTGATGGGTCTCTATGCAACTTGAATATCCCCATAAATCAGCCATTAATTGCATGCTGTTTTTACATGTTCACTGAACCTCGACAGCTGGCTGTATTAGATATGTATCTTAAATGCATCTTATTGGCTTTCAATATAAGGTTAACAGTGCAATGCATTTACACACATATATACCAATGTCATAATTGTTCTAAAATGTATTTTTTATAAACATATGTACTGTATTTATTATTTTAATAAACCCATATTAGAATGCATCTGCATCACACAGGCCCACCTTAAAGGGTAAAATTATTTCACATTGAATTAGTATTAGATGATACAACAGGAAATATTTGGATGTCTTAGTCTTTATTGCTTCACTGATCACAGAGACCAAAAGTCCAGCTTTGGTGAATGTTGCCTTAACTATGCCTACCTTCATGCATTAAACAAGGCTGCCTGTCCCTTGTTGGGTAATTAGTGGAGCAATAGGCCAGTAAGTAGTGTGAGGTTCATAGTCATGATGCAGGCATTATCTGGGACAGGATCTGCTTGGCTTCTCTGCTTCTGCACAGACACATCGTCGAGGAATGTTCATGAATGTGTGTACATTTATGTAAATATTGTTTTCTGGATGATTTATACACGTATGCATTCTGTTTGTACTTGTTAAATGAGACTCTCTGACTATGACTAGTACTTGTTAAATGAGACTCTGACTATGACTAGTACTTGTTAAATGAGACTCTCTGACTATGACTAGTACTTGTTAAATGAGACTCTCTGACTATGACTAGTACTTGCTGTTACAGAAGTGATGAAAGGAAGCGATGTCCATCTTTTTAGGTGTACATGAAAATGAAATGAATTTTGATTGGCCCAAAATTCTTAATTATTTTATTTAAATATAAATGGACCTAAATGGACCTTTTTTAAGATTTTTAAAAATGCAATGGTCAGTTTATTTAATTACAATAAGTTCCCTATATCTATAATTCAATCTCTCCATTCTTGGACAGTCATAATATCGACTTTAGGCTTCTAGAAAAGGGTTCTTCTTTCAGATGGTCTGATGCATTCTTTTACAAATTACCATTATGGATTAGAGTCTGGTCCCTCTTATCTCTTAAGAATGTAATTCAAGCATGCCTTTTCCAGTTTTCTGTTTCAAGTTGGAGAAAAAATACAACTATTTAAAATCTTGAAATAAATCTAAATGTCTGCAGTAATGCTCAAAGTGGCATTTGGGTAGCAGTATGTGACCATCAAAAACTATTCAACTTCTGAAGCTGTAAACTTTTAGAGAAAAGCTGTTGTCTAATCGAGACCAACTACTGTGGCAAGTAAGAATGAGAAATGTTCTTTATCTCCTAAAAGGAATTTAGATTTTGTGAAGCAAATATAGCAGTGCTCTTTTTGAACTGATGAAAGAAACCTTTCATCCTGTTCTTTATGACTTCTTGAATGAGAAACACTATAAGTGAGGTTTTGTAAATGCCAAAAGAAATCATTAAACTTAATGTTTCAAGAATTTTCAAAACCAAGAACATTTATAGTCATATGTGGACACAATAGATTATCAAACTACATAAACAATCAAATATGGGTTTAATCTTGACATCAGTGATGAAAGATATGATTTATATACCCTAACTATCATCTAAACATTATATGATTGTGCCTTAGTGCCTTAACATTCTTTATTATTGTCACAATGTGCCAGTACACCACCAAGATGCAGCAGGGGGGTGGGGTTGGGGGTGGAGTCCAGTGTCTCCCATCTCAGCGATGTTTCACGTGCCAATGAAGTTGTTGTACAAAGATCACTCTTCTTTTGTTTCAGCCCTGATTGACTCCAGAGCAGCAAGAAATTTAATGGACTGGAAGTTTGCCAAGAAACTGGGATTCTGGCCTGTTCCTCTGCAATCCCTGCTGTGCATGCATGCATCGGATGGACGTCCTATGGGCAAAGGACCTTATAAACAGATTCATCCCACATCGAGCACATTTGCCTTTATTTTTTCCGTTCTCCATCCCAGCCCATGACACTAGGGCTCCCCCAGTTACGTGCACATGACTAAAACGTTTCTTGGTCACGACTTCATCACACAGTAGGTCCCCACTTGGACTTAGAAGAGGTCTTTAGTCCTACCAAGGCCATCCAGTTCCCTTCTCACCATGAAAACGACTGGGTCATGAATCTGCAGGAGGGAGCTGTCTCCCCTAGGTGCTGGGTCTACCCACTCTCCCAGGAGGAGGAGGAGCAGGTCATTGGATGCCACATCCACCTCTCTACCTTGCCTGCCTCAGCCAATGTCTTCTTTCTTAAAAATGAGGCCATGTGTGGATTACCAAGGCTCTTACAGCCCTTGAGCAGCTCGGTAGTTCACTAGATTGGGTAGTGACTATAATCTTATTAGGATTAAAGAAGGCAAGACAATGAATGGAAGACAGCCTTTAGCATGGCCTGAGGACACTATGAGGATCTGGTTCTTCCTTATGGCCTAAGCCATAGCACCTTGCCTTTATCAAGCATTCAATAATGAAGTCCTGAGGTGGTTTTTGGGTAGATCCATCAGACGACATCTTGATGCATTTGCGGTCTTATGACCAACGTGTGTTTGACGTACGGCAAGTACTCCGCACACTCCAGATCAATAATCTACTGCAAGCTTGAAGTGAGAGCTTCTGAGAGGGGACTTTATGGATTACATCATCAGGGAGGATTGCATACAAGTGGAGCCTCATAAGGTGAAGTCGGTGACTAGCTGGACACAACACCATATGCACTGTGAGCTGCATGAGTTCCTGGGGTTTACCATTTTCTATCATTTGGTCATCAGTTCCTACAGCACCTTGGTTAAGCCCCTAATGGACCTGCAATCTACCTGAAGTGGAAAAAAGTGCACTTTTCTCAGTGCCTAAAGACTGGAATGCAACACCAATGTGAATGCACTCCCCTGGAAGTTCAGCGCTGAGGCATACACACACACACTGCACCTGCCACACTCACAGTCATCTGACTGCTAACCACATGCACCCGTGCTTTGTTTTACGTCTTTTGTTTCTCCTCCATTTAAGACCACAAGAACATTTGTCCAGTGCTGTGTGTTGCCCAATAATTCCTGAGAACCGTTGAGTGCTACTGCTGCTCTGCTGCCTTTCAGCATCTCGAGACTTGCTGCCAGCATTGTTCTGTTCCAGTTTTGTTAGCTCACTGCTGTTTGGTTTTGCTATAATGGAGAAAAAAAAGCTCTCACGATTATTCCTTATTCAAATACAGTAAGATGAAGTTGCTCTTTGTCTAATATATAGTTGAGATCAGTCACAATTTTCCTTTTGAATTGTGGAACATCTTCACTTAAAATTATTTGTCTTACTATAACGGCGGCAAGGAGGATGCGCTAAGCGTGGGCGGAGCAAAAGGAGTTTAATTCTCCAAAAGACAGGACTGAAGCATGAGCTTTCAGAAAATTAAAAACAGTTCAGAAAATTAAAAAGGGCGAAAGCAAAAAACACGTTTAACTTGGACGATGAGAGCTGTAGCGATGCACCATCAAACAGCCCATAACGTCTCTTGATGATAGATCAGACGAACGTGTAGTGTCAGAGAGCGGGATTATATAGGTGAACAGAGTGCCAAGTGGAATGAGTAGCAGGTGTAGTCAATAAACAGGTGATTGTGAACGTGGTAGGGGTGTGTGCAAGAGGATGGATGGACTAGGCGTGTCCCTGGGGCTGTGTGCACCGTGATACATAACTTACATGCTCGGTTTTATGAGTTTGCGGCTGCACTTTTTAAAAAATACATAAGTATGTAATTATTTTAACATAATAATGTACAAGATTTCACATTGACATTAAGTTAAAATATTTATATACTACTAAAATATTTAAATGTATGATAGAAATGTCCTTTGAAACAATGCGTTATAACATTTCTTTTTTCAACAAGAATCTAACGAATGTTGATCGGCAAATGAATGGAAGTCTAGATACACCTTTAGCTGAACTAAGACGATGGATACGTATTCAGTCTATTCTTAAAAGATTTACAAATCACATAACTTCATTCCATACAACCAGCAGCACGTTATCATTGACCTACAATGATTTGACAACGACCGTCTCTTGCGATGAGAGGAAGTGTTCTTACTTCATTAAAGCTGGGGCAGGTTGAAAGTAGCTCAGTGTTTTTTATGATGTTTGGTGATAGAGATAAGGCAGGTATCTGTGCAGAGGGAAAAGGGTCATGTCTGTTGAGAGTTGAGTCAGCCTGGGATGTGTCCCACTCTGGCGCTACTCATGATCAGCACTTCTTGAATCAGATAAGCTGTCTCAGTGAGCTTGCCGAGAGGCCCCATCACACTGGAGTCCCCTTGAGTACCAGGCTTATCAGGATTGGACCTGTTGAGAATTTGGTCTTTATCTGCAGCTCACATGAGCACTGTTGAGCACTGCAGAGGAGAGCAGGCCAGTGGAGTTTTGAGTTATGGAGCTAGCACATGCTCAAATGCCCAAGGAGATCTCACCTTGTGGAAAACCTTGATGCTGCTCCAGATTCCAATTAGAATAGGAGTGCTTTCCACTAAAGTCTTTCCAAAGCAAATGATTTGTGAGGCAAGAACATGTGTATGAACCTTACTGAGAAAATCAACCATATCTCTCCCCAGTGCCTATTGCAAATACTACTCACCCAAAAGTACCATCTTACTATCTCAAATCTCCAAAAGTGTGACTTTTATGTATGCCTATCTGTAGCTTGACTTCTAAGACATGAAAAACCTTGCAAGATAAACCCAGTGAGTTTATATGTCCTGTCTATATTGCCTGAACCATTAATTTTCCTACAAATAATTTTGCAATAACAACTTTCCACAACTACTAATGAGTATGTTTGTCTCCAAAGTAAAGTTATTAGCGTGACATAATTTAACATTAGTAATACTCAGTTTAGATTATTAGTTTTATTAGAATTGTTATACCCCAGCATAAAGAATGAAAAGTTCTCCTTATATCTCCATTTTATGGCAAAATGATACATAGTCTATCAACTAACATCTACATTCCATGGCATCTTTTTGTAAATACAAACAAAAAGTGCATTCTGCCATTGTTTTCACTACCACAAAGATCTGAAGATACCTACGTTCATTCATCATTCAAGCAAATGTTTCTTGGCATGCTATGGAACATGTGTCCACTTATAAATCCCATATACAGTATAACCCAGCTCCTTTTCCATGGTTTTACCTGTGCTTTCCCTGATTGGAGTGCTTTATTAGACCAACTCAGCAGTATATCTTGGTGTAATCAGCAGGTTGACAGGAAGCTAGTCCCCTACACATAGCAATAGGAATCCTGCTGGGAAGTTGCTGAACCTTCTGGCATTCATTCACTGTGTCCAGCCATGGAGGGTATGAAACCGTTGTTATGGAAAAATCACAATTCTTTGGCTGAGCACATATCACTGGGCTCTGCACTGCTCACAAAAAAAAGAAAAGAAAAACATTTAGGCCTGAATCAAAGCCATGCCCTTTTCATCAGTGCATTCAGACTCAGACAGGCACAATTTGCAGGTAATGATGGCTTGCAGGCTGAATGTTACCGTCACTGCATTTTCTCTTTTCTGAGAGTAGATAGGCGGCTTCATTATGAGCATTGTGCCTTTGAACTTAAAAGTGGCATAACTTCTTAGTCTATTTCAGTTTATTCACTGTCATATACAGTTAGTGGCTTTTATTATGAAGTCTTTGAAAGGAAAGCACCAGTAAACTGTACACACCACTCCCTGCATACAGAGCAAATATTACAAAATCTGCATCATTATTATCAAAAATGCATGATGCATTTTTAGTATTTTGCAGTGCATCATCTTCAGGCAGAAACTCTGGAGTAGAACCAGTGGCAAATAATTCTTAACGTTTACAAAATAACTGTAAATATAAATGTCTATATTCAAGATAAGGCTAAAACAACAGGTCTCCAAGAGTAGCTACAGACTTGGGCTGTGCTGTGCTAACTATATAACTACTGTACTTCAGAACATACTGTAAATAGGTATTGGTTTACATTAACAACATTTCGAGACAATGAAACTGAACAGAAGCTGAGCTGATGAAATAAATGTTTTGATGTAGAAATGTTTCTAGGACCTTAGCCTTTACAATACAGGTGAAGGCAAGGATCAAAACAAAACCACATCGTCACATCAAGTGACCAGTAAATACCCTGCTTGATTGTGATAATGATACAGTAAATGGTTTTACACCCAATTCAATTAATCTAGGCCATCTAAGACTTTGAGGAAAAACAGCTTATAATTTATTTTTACAGAGGTATCATTACAGACATGGTCGAAAATAAATGTAATGGTAATCATTAAACACCATGTTTAATAATATAAAAACATATTGCATTTTATTTTTTTTAAGCAAGGCAAAACACGCAAAATAAATTCTTGCCTTAAATAATTATAATCCTTGTGCAATATATATTTACATAATGCATTCTATAGAAAACAAGCTGTCCTCAAGATCAAACCTGACTGTTCCATATACACTCACAGTCCCTGTAGAATTGAACAGCAATGGAAAAACAAACTCTGGATGTCTGCTTTTAGCCTTGTTCCACAGCCCAATTTCTGGTGGTTATATTCTTGCAAAGGCATATTTAAAGTGTGTATGTAACGTAGACCAAGTCTTTGTTGAAGGCCTACGTTTTGGTGAACCAACTTACATGCATATATGCTTCTGGTCCCCTGAATACTATTATACATCACATTCAACTGTGTCCTATTAATTCCATTACCATTCTATATAATGCCTCCACAGACTCCCAGTACTGGTGAAATGTTGCCAGAATTTCTTCGCCTGCATACCAAGAAGTTTGTTATTTATAATTATCTCAAATCTGATGGGATAATCCCATCCCACATGGATCCTAACCCTGTGTCCAAGTCTGCTTCGTCACAGAACATTCTGAAACCTATGGATCCAGCTGTGTTACTGGAAATGTGGTTGCCTGTTTAAGCTCAAAGTAGATACCTCAGTTTGTGACTCATATCAGTTACACTGTATAATGTAAAGCAATCAGAAACTACAAGTCTTCTGTTCTCCTGTCTGTTCCAGACTAAGCCTCTTTCCTTTCTAGCCAAAACTGTAACTTCTAGCCAAAACTGTAATGGGGCGCCAATGCTCACCCATAAGGCTAGCCCTCCATGACAAGTTCGATTAAACTCCTGGTCAGTGTAAGGCAGAGTTGTCAACGTTTTGTACTGGAGGGCTGGAGTCCAGCTGAGATTGATGATTACTCTGCTCAGACATACCTATTAAATCTGTCAATTGATTGATGACTTGAGTCAGGTGCATTTTCAGCAGGTCAGCAGGACTTTGGACCTCTCAGACCAGGGATTGACACCACAGTGCTATAGTAACTAATATTACATGGATCTGATCATTCTCCTCATGGCCAGGAGAACAGAGATGCTCTGCAACCCAGAAACTTCTTACCCGCTGTGAGCTGGAGGCTCCCCCTCAGGAAAAGGAACAGGAGATGACAAGAAGGATTCTGCCAGTTCACACTGGGCTACCATTTTTTCCCACATTTCAGCCCTAATCAACTCAGAGGTGGCAGAAAACTTCATTGATCAAGATCTTGCTCACAA
>JAOYMR010000007.1:9943274-9955424 GCA_025802075.1 Tenebrosternarchus preto | reverse complement strand
ACCATTTTTTCCCACATTTCAGCCCTAATCAACTCAGAGGTGGCAGAAAACTTCATTGATCAAGATCTTGCTCACAAACTGGGAATCCTGATAGCTACACAAACCAGCATTAGTTGTCCAGGGAATAGATGGAAAGCCCCTGGGCTCAAGAAAAACAACATAATCCACCATTCCACTCATGCTTACCATCAGGGTACACTCAGAAACTATTTTACTGCTAATTACTAAATCCCGGGACAACCAAATTATTTTATATTACACTTGGTTAGTGAAACATGACCCCAGATTTTCCTGGTCAGCAGGAGAATTACAGTATAGGGGCAGGGACTAAAACATTCACTGCTTGGCCACTCTCATATGTGCTGTAACAGTTGAAAGTCAAAGTCACATTTATTCATAAGGGTCTTTTTACAACAAATGTTGTCACAAAGCAGCTGTACAAATGCATTGGTCCAAGACCCTAATGACAGTGGCAATGAAAAACTCCCCAGGCAGGGTTTAGGAAGAAACCTTGGGAGAACCAATCCTCCATTGGGTAGCTCAGCTAGTAGCCGTTCATATTTAAAGTACAATTTCTAGACTGAGCAGTCCTTCCGAAGTGGATGTTGGGCCTCAGATAGGTGGGAGCATCAGTGCATCCCCTGGCAGCATTGGCACATCCCTGAGCAAACTGGAGCATTTTCTAGATGCTTTGTGGCATTGTAGTAAAGTCTATTCATTAGCAGCAGTGAGCAATATTCAATTGGTGAGACTCAAGCAGAGGAAGAGCATCAGGATGAATCAGGCAGATCGGCTCTGATAGCCCCTGTAATATAGTAATGTAATATAATATACTACCACCAGAGTATACCAATCAATATAGTAATGTAATATAATATACTACCACCAGAGTATACCAATCAATATAGCAATGTAATATAATATACTACCACCAGAGTATACCAATCTAGCTGTTGTTTTTAGTAAGAGTAAGGCAGCCAAACTCCTCTGTGACTGTGTTAAATACCTCATGGCAGACAGCACTCTTTAGAAACAGGGTTTTACCCTCCATTTATCCTTGAAGCCCAGGCCATGGAAGTACATTCAGGAGGCTCTTTTGTTGGGTTACATAGAAGAGTCAATGACTCCTACTGTCGTGGGCTTTGTCTTCATAGAGAAGAAGGAGGGTAGTCTCTGTCCCTGTATCGACTACTGTGGTTTAAACTCCATCACAATAAAATGTTATCCCCTTTCTTTAGTCCCATCTGCAGCAGAAGAAGTGTGTCAACCCAAATTCATTAATTCAGGGATTAGAAGTGGCCCGTTTTCTTTTCCTGGTTTTTACAGACCACTGAAAATTGTAATGCATCAGGGCAGCCACACACCTCAGCTCTAGACAGTCTGGATGGTCTCTATTTTTCATGCATATTGATTTCACCATCACCAATAAGCCAAGAACAGCAAGGGTGATTTTCTGTCACGCATGCAAACACAAGCAGTTTATGCAACCTGCAGACACCATCTTCCATTCCTCTTGTGTTGTAGCCTTTGTTTGTTGGGACATCATATAAAACAAGTGCAGCACACAGAACCCATGCTTTTAACCTTGGTAAAACGTATGTTCCAAACAAACAGTTCCAAACAAACAGCCTGTCAGGTGTGTGCAGAGGAAATGTTTCCTGACATCTACCACGGCACAAGAGTACAGGAGTAGGTTCTTGCTCTGGTCACAGTATGGCCAGAATCAATGTATCCAAAGGTTTGACTCTCTTCCAGTCCATGTAGGGCTTCCAGCCTCCCTCTTTCCTTGGAACATGAGCTGGCTGGCTTCTCTACTCAAGATATACACCTAAAACTTCCCTCCAAAAAGCTCAACCCACATTAAGCAGGACCCTTGAAGATCATCAGGCAAGTGAGTACAATGTCATATACATTGCAATTGCTGAGTTAGCTCCTCCTCCACTGGGCATAGATGGCAGTTTGGCTTACATGGTCAGTTCTTTCCTGGACTCCAGACATAGGGGTAACAGGCTCCAGTACCTGGCGGAGTGGGAGGGGTATGGACTGGAAGAATGTTTGAAGGTTCATGCCGCTGACGTCCTTGACCCATCCCTCATCTTTGACTTCCACTGACAGACGTGCTCTGTCCCTGACATCACCCGCTTGGTTTGGCTGAAGCCAGTGGAGGCAGGGGGTTACTGTCAGGGAAGGCACAAATATGCACATGCTTCTGGCCACAAGAGGTTCTCATCCACTGCATACTAGTGGTCTCCATGGTTACTTATCACACACACCCATCACATTGCCATTCTATATAGAAACTCCCAGAGACATCCCAGTACTTGCAGGCAACAAGAGGAAACCAAATTTCAGTGCTGCTTCTATAAATGAATAAAATAGATGAAAGAAGAAAGAATTGAAAATGGCTTGATAGTGGAGGTAGATAGATGCCAGCTGAACAAAATATAAACTGACCTAGGCTTCTGCTTTTCACAGGCTCTTGTTATAGCATTAAACTGCTGCACACACACACACATACACACACACGCACGCACACACACACACACACACACGTCCCTGTCAGACTGCACAATCACTGTGACAAGGAAGGAAGCACAGATGATGATCCACAAATATAGAAACAACATCATTGTTCAGTACTGACAACTGTCTTCAAAGTCCATTTTTTGTGATCAAAACACAAAAGTGATTTTATTGTTAAGGCATTTCAGTGGATTTCACAACATGCTGAGGGCGTTTGGTTAGACTGTGGATAAACGTAAATGTCAGATGTGCTTTGAGTTTAGACCTCCCTTGGCGCTGGGTGTGAAACCAAAGTTACTAGACTATCTATTTTATTCTTTCTGCTTTTATGTCTATGTGATAGTAAAATGTACCTTCTCTAAACATATGCTGTGGAAAAGAAGAAAATACACCTTCAGTGGGTGGCCACACCCTCTGTCATGCTGAAAAGATCACTGAGCAAACCCAAGCAGACCTCCAAAATGCTAAAAGGTTGAAATGTTGTGATTCCTTTCAGCAGCCAAGAATAGAACAATGTCTTGTTTGCTCCTGGCTGGCATTCACAGTAAATCTAAAGTCCTGGGGATATCAGATAATTCCCCCTATTCTTCCTCCTTGCCATTTGGCCACATCAATCCAAGCTGTCTTATCTCTGACAGTGTGCACCAGATCCTGCTCCACACCCCCACCCTCTCCCGTCTACTAGCTGTGACCTCCAGCGTCAGCCCCAGCCAGGAGTAACAGAGGAAACATCCTCATGCTGTCAGGCCCTGGAAATACCACATTGCACGTTTTTCTTCTTGCGTTTTCCTTTCAGAGAAGGACAGATGAAGATACTGCTTTGGTACTGCGTAAATATTTGGCAAAAGGCAACTTGATTTGTATGTGCAGAACTGGTTTTCCGTGTAAATTATAGTGTGTTTCAGTTATTACTAATACATTGCATCATGGAGCATATGTGGAATGGAACAATGCAGTACTATTTACTCTGCAGTTATAATATAAAACTGTAATAAAAAAAAGAAAGAAAAGTAACAAAATTCATGTTATAATTATAAGTGTGTTATCTGGGATAAGGTTTTCAGCAAAATTACAGTTTTTTATTTTCTTAAAAAAATATTGAGTAATGGTAAATGAAGTGGAATAAAAAAGTGAAATTACAGGTAATCTGCTACTCAAAGTGTGACACCAGATTAAGATGTTCAGACTAATATCACCGACACACACACATACACACACACACACATTATATATATAACCCTAACCCCAAGATCATTCATAAAGATGCCATTTTTTTTTTTTACAAATCAGGCAAGCCCATGTGATTTATGATTTCAAGGAATATGCTGTTACCATGGCTTATACTTAGTGAACTAATCACTGCCAACAAAGGTCCTAAAAGGTGTAGTCTGTATACCTTGTGAATATTTACATGTTATTATTAAGGAAATCTTCTTGATAGGCTATAGAGAAGAGTTCCCAAATTTAAAGATTTGATTTTGATTGGGTGGCTTGTTCAATAATCAACTGGTTTCACAGAACCTTGATCACCAACAAATACATCTCATTTTCGTACACAGAACTTCACTCACAGAATTTAACATGGCACATTTTGCCCATGACTCATGATCTTTTTTTTTTTACATGTTTTGGGAGTGCTCACCTCTAGCTAACTTTTGTTTGTAATTTGTTGTTAAATCTATCACATCTAATATAATTCATTATCATTAACCCCTTTGTATATTTAAGTAAAAAAGAAAAAGAAAATGAGATACCAATGCTTGAGCAGAAGTGCAGTAAAAAAGAACAATTTACATGACTTATGTTTCCTCATAGTAGGCATATCTGCAGCCCTGGCTTTAGCTGTGATGTCATTTGTTTTGCTGACTTTTGCTGAAATCATGCAATGTGAAGAGTGACTGCATGTACAGTGATTCAGGAAAAGGGGCCTTACAGTGAAGAGAAGGTTGAACTGACCCAGAAAAACCAGGACATGCTCATGAAAACAATGCGTCACAGGTTTTCTTACAGTTCAGGCTAAATGCTGTTCATTAGGTGGTCTGCATTTTGTGCCATATTAACACAACTGTGAGGGTCTAGAATTGATGAAACTAATGAAAATAAAACATATGCATAACACATAATTAACATGTAATGCTAGACAACTATCAGCAAACTTAATTATAAGTCAGAAGCTGCCTTGTGAGCCATTTGTATGCACCACAGATCTCAAGCCTGAGTATATGTCCGATAAGTGACAGATACTTTGGTCTCTGAGTACAGAGGAGATGAAAGTAACTTTGAGATAACTATCCATCAATTTTTTGCTTATCAAAATAGCTCCTTAACTACACATGCATAAATACATCCACAGAAGCACATTTGACTTCTAAGAGTTAGCCAAGCTTTTCATGTTGCTTTGTTTGTCCTGAATTTAAGTAATAATGTCACAGCTAAAGCTACAAATTCAAATGTAGTAATTAAGCAAACAGTAGTCAGGACCAAGGGTTGGAAGGTCAAAATGGAAAGAACAAACTAAGGGGTTTTGTGGGACTCTTGTGTTAACTCTTAGATAAACGAGGATCCACAAAGAATGCATATTTAGTGCAAAACACAGATATGCTTTCAAGTGTCAGAAAACTCTGAGCTTGCTCATCAATTCTACAGCTCAAGTACGGAGACGTCACAAATGAAAATCCAGGAACTCAAGATAGGAAAGGACCTGAGTTCCCTTACATTTTTTTCTGATTGTGCTTGCCTCATTAAATGCTAGCCATACTCAGTAATCTAGTCAATCTAAATAAATACAGCAAAACAAAGGTTTTTTTTTAGAAGTCTACTTGGGTATTTATAAAACAGAGAATGATTGTATAGGCTTGTATAGGCATACAAATAATATAGAGTGACTAAAGGTTTTATACATCCTGGCAGTTGTAAGTGGTACCTAAATAAAGCCATAACAGATCTATACGCAGAAGCATTGGTATGCTAGCATACAGATCCATATATTAAACAGCATGGACAATGGTAACTGCAGATGTGGGGAACATGTTTAAAGCTTGAAGAGGTAATTGTTTCAATTACCTGTGGACTGTCCATGTGCACATGTATATAAACAGGACTGCTTTTTTCCACGACCACCTCTAGTTCACTTTGTGTCTCATGTAAGAGTACATGATACCCTTACCTGATGTAAGGGTACATGAAGGCAATGTTCTACCAGAACATCGTTCTACCATTTGGTGCTTTTAAACCGTACGCTTCAATTTACAACATTGGATTTGACTGCTTATGCTTTTTTTGGTTTGCCCTGACGGCCTGCTTCTGTAAGGTGCTTTTCCCCTAGTGCTACACACACTTTCATGATAGAGTTGTGATATAACAGCAGTTTGGAACGATAGGATATTTTTCTACACTAGAACAGTTTCAGCCATGCAAATTCAGTAAGCCGCTGCTTTAAACAATAGGATTCAGTTTCAAGCTTGGCCAATGTTAGAGCAGACTTGTCTTACAGAGTATATTTGAAAGCTCCTGCATATACATCATTACACATTTTAATAACAATAGTATCTGCATTAATATCTCGTCAGAGGCCATTCCTGACCATATGTCATCTGATGCAATGTTCAAACACAAGCCAAACAATGTGAATGTCAAATGAGCCACTGCTCAACTGAGAAACTTCCAACTGGAAAAGTGAATTCCCCCAATACTAATTGGTTGTGTGATATCTCATTGCGCACTTCCTGATCTTTATCACAGTCAGTATGATTAAGTATTCTGAGATCTTGCATAGATTTTTTGGTACGGTAGAGAAAAAGGCTTAAGTAAAGCAGTGTTTCTGAGCTCAGTCCTTGGGGTTCCACATATATTCCACATTTTAGCTTTCTCAACTACAACTGTACTAGATGTAGTACGTGCTCTTATGTATTTGGTGCTCTTAACAGTTTGGTTCAGTTGTGTTACAAGGGTAGACCAAGCAACAATGTAAACTGTGTGGTGGACCGTGAGGGTGGTTTGAGAATCCCTGCTGGAAGCCATCTGTTTCCATGCTTGGCTGCAGGGACTGCAGATCAGCCATGGTCAGCAGGATTTAGCTTGGTTAGTAATCCACTGTTAAGAGACAGTGCCTTACTCCACTTGCACAGTGCTAAACTCATTTGCACATTTTACTTATTTGCACCAACACTAAAAATCTTGCCTGAATGTGAATATAACCTAACACTACTTTCTTGTATGGGTAGAATTTGACAGTATTAGGTCTCAAATATATTTATTCAGCAATGAGTTCAGAGATCTCTACAGTGTGCAGTACTCAGGCGTGTCTGGGAAGAGAGAGCTCAGGTTGAGGTGCTTTCTGTGTTGGAAGATAAAGCCTACCTTACTCTGTCATGATCTGTGACCTTCAGATAAGCAATAGCAGAGATAACATTACTTGAGGCATCTGAAAGGACACATACTTCTGTATATTGGGCTTTGCAGAGAGGAAACATGAATATGTGTGGGACGATTGTATATGTGCACAGCTTTTTCACCTCCTGCAGGGAGTTTTGCCATCGTTTTACATTCTTCATACTTGTTTTCAGTTATGTTTGCATTCCACTCACTGGCTACTGAGGAGGGTTTTCTGAGACAGACAGGTGACAGGTGCAAGGAAACTGAGCAGGTCAAATATGCTGTTCATTGTTGAAAGAAGACATCTCTCTGTGTATTTTTTTTAGATGTTAGGAATCCGAAATGTGAAAGTAACTAAACCAGGCTTTGCTAATCAGGGAAATTATCATAAAAAGGATCACCACCATACTGGTGCTTGATCCTCCAAAGGAAAGGCATTTCCATTGACTCTATTTAAGGCTGTTTTTTTAAAGTCTCAGACTGGAGACTGCTAACAATTCTCTGTTCAACAGAAGATGTCAATTGCTTCTACCTCAAAGGAAGATGACTGAAGGGCATCGTCAACATAGACATCCTACAATGAACTGCCTTAAGTCCGTCAGTGGCTTGTTTTCAAATGCATGCACTCCCATACAACAATCTACAACATCTTGATTAAGGTCAGTGTTTCAATGCCACAGGCAGTGCAAGAACTCTCTACAGACCTATCAAATCTCTCTTTTTATCCTTCTTTTATCTTTCTGAGCTTCTGCAACCCCAGCAACCCTGCACATACACCTAAGCTTCTCTGGTACTGATGTTTCCTAAGGGAAGAATGCCCACTGTAGGAGGAAGATTCTTCAGTGCCAGACTTAGGAATTCTATTCCATAAGATCTGCTCCACTACAGCCTGTTTCAATTCCCCCGGGACATGGAAAGACATGCACAGCACACAGACAGACACAGTTACAGGGACAAACACTGGCACATTAACAGGGACAGACACAGTTACAGGGACAAACACTGGCACATTAACAGGGACAGACAAAAATGGGAACAAAGGGACAGACACAAAGTTTCATTGAGGCAAACAAGCACGGTAAATGAGACATGAGTCAGAGGACCCCCTGAGGGGATCTCTGCCCCCCACAGGTTCCCAGGTCCATGGCAGTGTGGTGGCAAGTGCTGACAGCTGGGGAGCAAGCACTGGCTGCGGGGGCACGCTTGCTGGCTGCTGGGGGGGGGGCACTGGGAGCACCCATAGTCCCTTGATGGCCTCGGCTCTTCACAGGGTGTGGCGCAGCTGCAGTAAGAAGCCTTGTGTGGGCTGTGGGGTGGCTCCTCTCGCTAAAATGGTGAGTACTTCACCATCCTCTGCCCCAATTGCCAGTCAAAGCCCGGCACCTTTGGGCCCTAGGAGGATGCACAGGGGAGGGCTCTGGTTCCTCCTCTTTCATCTCTGACTCAGGTGAGGCAGAGTTGGAGATTGGCCCAGCACGAGAGCAGTGACCCACCTTAGGGGGGCACTGGTTGTCCTTTGGTGGGGTGTGTCCAGGTTCGGCAATGGTATCCAGGACCAGGAAGAGGCCCTTCCTCCTCCTTCCTTCCTCCAGAGTCTCACCTAGGCTCCGGGTAGCATGTGCCTGTTTTAGAGCAGCATTTGTGTGAAAGCAGGGCCGGGCTGGGCCCTAAGGAGACACTGGATCCTGGCCTCTCCTTTCCCACTTCAGAGGAGGGCCAGGACAGCTCCTTCTCCCCTTCACTGTTGCTGGGGGTCTCTTCCCCTTTAATTGGGTAGAGGGTGCCCACCAGGACGGGGTTCCCTCAGCCAATGAGTCAGACGGAGTATGAATACCCCCCTGTCCCTACCCCCCCTGTGTATACCCCACCAGCTGTTGCTTCATCGGCCAGCCCAATGCTCCAATGGTGAAGACCCCATTGCGGAGAATGGCATGGGAGGTGGGAGTGCCTGTCTTTTTTCTTTTTGCCATATGTTCTCTTTGACATCCTGGGGCAGTTGGTATTTCTGTCTTTGGTCTTTCTGTAATGATTTAATGTAGCACACACTCACCACACACGGAATACAAACCTACACACATGGGCACACCCACACGAACACGGGACGAGGGAGGAGGTGAGGGCAGCAAACAATAGAAATTATTATTATTAGTAATAATAATAATTACTTTATGTATGTATAGGGGATGTAGCCCTACATAGAAGTTATCATAGTAGTAATTTCCTGCATGTCTGTGACAAGGATGGAATGCAATTATCTGACACAATTGTTGCCGTACTCTCTGGGCAAATGTTTCCGTGGTGAATGTTATGGGAGAGACACTACACAGTTGTTTGTGAAATCTTTGAAAAAAACTTCCTTCGACTTGAATATGATGCGATTCATTGAAAGGGGAGTCTTTTACCATCTTTTGCCTGAGGAATTACTGACTCACCCTGATTCTGCCCTCTACACCCTTTCATAGTTTTCATGAAGAAAAGGTTGGATACCTGTCTGGAACATACCTGTCTGGAACATTGGATCTCTCTCACACTGGTATGTGTTTTCTCCACATAGACCAAATTGAATAGATGTGCAACTCTCTAAGATGGACATTTTCATGCTGCTCACATCTGTTCATCTGTGAACGTTGCCTGGGTATAACGCCAACTACAATGAAATTTAAATCTAGCTCTTCATCACAGGGAGCACCGTGAGAGTCAATAAACTGTTTCTATACATTATATAATTTCAGGATATGTCTTTCTAACACCAGTAGAGTCTCTGTATCTGATTGCAGTGCAGGCATCTCTTCAGTTCTGACTTTCAGAGAATATATTTTATCCCTGTTGTTGCACTTCATTAGCATTGGAAGTGGGATATCATCTTATCATTGGAAGACTCCACAATGAACAACAACAACAACAACAACAACAAAACCTGCACATTGTTCAATTAATGGGAAAGATACTGATGGTAGAAACTTAATGTATCAACAGAGAGAAACAGAATACTGGGGACGTGTGGCATGGAGTCAGGAAGAGAGGTGGCAGTGGAGTGGCAGGCAGAAGTTTATTAACATAAATGAAAAAGCACAGGTTCACCAAGCAAGCAACAAAACAAGAGAAGTACATAAGGGCAAACCACTTCCAGATAACCAGGCGATCCCAGAGGTTTAGCAGCAGAATCAGCTTTGGAAGCAAGCATGGTATACTAAGAATGGCTTGGAGGCAAGGCGAAGTGAGGCTGGATGGGATCTGCAGGAATAAATACTCAAAAAAAAAAAAAAACAGGTGAACACAATGACTAAAGAAATTGGTGATTAGGATAACAGGAGTGATGATTGCTGCATGGTTGACTGAGGAATGATATATGTTGAAAATGTATCATTATATATGCTGAAAATCAAACTATGTACATAAGTAAGTACATTTCTATTTATATATAGTGCTTTTCTAAAAGATGTCATAAAGTGTTTTACAAAATGCTATACAATAGAAGACATACAATAAATCCATATATTTAATAAGTGATCCATGCAGAAATACCCACTGACAAAATATACAGATTACGAGCTTTTAAAAGCAAGAGAATAATCAATGTCTTTTAACATGTAAAAAAAAAAAAAAACAAACAAACAAAAAATCACCATGAATCAAGTCTGACTAGTATCAGTAGGGATATCTGCATACCTCATAATTTTGGGGTATAACCTGAAAAGGCCCATTCCTCCTTTGGTTTTTAAGGTGGTTTGGTTGACAACATATAACCCCTGATTTAAAAAAAAAACTCATAACGTTCTCACATTATGATCAGGATATAAAAGCTCAGTAGTGTAGGCTGGAACTTTTGTTATGAAACATTTGATAAGTCAGCACTAACATTAAAATTATATTTGTAGTTTACAGGTAACCAGTGGAGAGAAGCCAATACTGGTGTATTGTCTTCTGTCCTAGTGAGAAGATGGGATGCTGCTTTCTAAACAAGCTGCAGATGAGCCACTTGTCTCTGACAAGTAAGCAAAGGCAAATGGTGGAGACAAAAGCACCAGCAGACACTACAACATGATTTACAATCCTAATTACAATTTGATAAATAGGAACAAAACAACATTTTAGTGCCATATTCCAAACCACTGTCCCAGCCCAACGGTCAATGGTATCAAAGTCCATCATAATGTCCAAAAGATTTAAGAGTAAAATTTCTGTGTCAGCATGCATTAGAAGCTCATGTAAAACTACCAGGAGAGCTTTCTCAGTGACGTGTTGAACAAAACCCAGACTGAATTCCACAGTGGTATTTTCTTCAAGAAATTGCATACCTTTAACTGAGCATTTTCCACAATCTTTTGGAAAAAATTTTAGAGATAAGCCTAAAATTATTACAGTTTTACAAATCAAGGTTTGTTTTCTTCAGTAGTGGTTCTACATAAGCCTGTTTTGAAAAGTCAGGAATGTACAGTGAAGTAAGTGATGCATTAGAATATGCTGTATACAGGGGAGGACCGATGACGATCTTTTTAAAAAAAAAAAAACATGGAATATCATCACAAGGGCAAGAGGAGAGATGCCTTACACAATAGAAACTTTCAAAAGAGAAACCTTCCACTGTAAGTGGCTCAAAGTTATTAAAAAGAACCACATTACGAGGAAGAAAACATTGAACTTTAAAGCAATCTTTTAAATAAAGATAATGAATCTGCAATTTCAATTATTTCCACCAGTGTTCTTGTTTATATTTTTTTCTTCAGAAGTATAGTTCTCATTTAACCACGGAGA
The DNA here is from genome assembly GCA_025802075.1 of Tenebrosternarchus preto. Lineage (NCBI taxonomy): Eukaryota > Metazoa > Chordata > Actinopteri > Gymnotiformes > Apteronotidae > Tenebrosternarchus > Tenebrosternarchus preto. The sequence continues at coordinate 9,943,772 of JAOYMR010000007.1, read as the reverse complement.
AAAGTTTTCCTTCAGTTTATCTCTGGTTATGATGAGGTAATCTCATACAGAATAGCAGTGCATAGGGCATTAAAATATCTTACCAAGTCATTCACCTGGTTATACTGAGTCAAAGAAAGATTTAGAAAAGCTTTAACTTAGAAACAAGACTAGCAAAAGTACACAAAAAAATCATCCTGACACAAAAACTATAACAAACATCTGCATCATGGTCTACATTGTTTCATGATCTGATGCATCACAGAGTACTTCAACAGCACAACGCAAACACATGTAGCTTTATCCCAGACTCCCACACAGATAACTAAAACTTACTAACTAAAACTTGTCTTATCACCAAAGCTGCTCAAGACATAGCAAAACTCTCCAGTTCCTGCCTTAACAAACAACTTATGAACAGAGGTGGACATTCCAGGTTCAGAAAGTCCTCATCAGGATTTTGCTCAAGCATCCTAGATTACATTGATTCCATGAACTAATTTTACCTGCAGCCTTGCG
>JAOYMR010000007.1:9920998-9935909 GCA_025802075.1 Tenebrosternarchus preto | reverse complement strand
GTCTTTATGGACGTTGCTTTGTGCACTGGTGCACAGTCATGTTGGAAGAGGAAGGGGCTCCAAACTGTTCCCACAAAGTTTGGAGCATGGAATTGTCCAAAATGTCTTGGTATGCTGAAGCATTCAGAGTTCCTTTCAGTGGAACTAAGGGTCCAAGCCCAGCTCCTGAAAAACAACCCCACACCATAATCCCCCCTCCACTAAACTTTACACTTGGCACAATGCAGTCAGACAAGTACCGTTCTTCTGGCAACCACCAAACCCAGACTCGTCCATCACATTGCCAGATGGAGAAGCGCGATTTGTCACTCCAGAGAACGCGCCTCCACTGCTCTAGAGTCCAGTGGCTTTGCATTGCAGTTGGTGATGTATGGCTTGGATTCAGCCTGCTCGACCATGGAAACCCATTCCACGAAGCTCTCTGTGCACTGTTCTTGAGCTAATCTGAAGGCATCCTATCACAGTTATCACATATCACAGCGAACCATTCTTTCACAAATGTTTGTAAAAACAGTCAGCATGCCTAGCTGCTTAATTTTATACACCTGTGGCCATGGAAGTGATTGGAACACCTGATTCTGATAATTTGGATGGGTGAGCAAATACTTTTGGCAATACAGTGTATTTAGCTATTTTTGCATGTAAACCAATTCTGATCTTTTATAACTCTTGTGTAGGGGTCCCAGTGATCCCACTCTCTCCAACTAACATCATATTTTACATCTTTCCTGATGTCCAGTTAAATAATAACTATTAAAGCCTCAATAAATACACCAAGTATTAAAAACTGATATTAATTGCAAGAAACTGTTAACTTTAGTTAACTTTAGTTAAGTAAAATGTCTAAAGTGTACACCGACTACTCTTCAATGATAAATTTGAGTCATTTCAACTTCTGATTAGTTCATTTGACTCACAAGATGAAGTTGTAGTTGGTTTTAGTTATAATATTTATTATTATTTACAGCTACCCTCACTTAGAGGTGTGGCCTAATAAACATGCACAGCAGAAATCACATAATTTGTAGGGAATTGGTGTATAAATGTAACAATTGGATACTTCAAATCAATGAAAAATGGAGCAATTTACAGATTAATTAAATAATCAACAAAAGAGAGAAACAACTATTCTAAACCAAATTTGGCTTGTGATTTTATTAATATTACTATCACCATTCAGATGTTGAAATCCAGTGCACAATATGAGTTTGGAGCCATGTGTACAGTGTGTGAGATAAGATGATAGTTTGGAGTGGATTCACACATTAAGATGTGCAACTTCACCACCAGGAAAGATGGAAATATATAGAAATATATAGAAATATATAGAAATACATAGCTAAAACATGCGCAGTTTGAATCTGAAAAATTGGTTTTGGCTTCAAACAAAAACATCCGGGATGTGAATAACATTTACAGCTTCTTGCCTAAATGTTACATTTTTGAATGCCATAGCTGCATTACCCTCGATGCACAATGCAGTACATAAACAACTAATGTCAAGTGTTTGCTTCAATAACCATTATAGCTGTTCCTTGTGCAATCAACTGTTGAGTGAAGCAACTGGGTTCTGACACACTTAAACCTACATTAGACAAAATACAAAAAAATACCAAGCTTTGAGTTACCACCTTTCATCGGGTCTAACCGCTGACTGATTTGCACAAGTTGCTCTGTTAACATCTGGTACTTCACTGACAGGTGTGCACCCTACTAGTAGTGATGTGTTTTGAACCATTGCCTTTCTTGACATTCCTTGGGTTTGCGCATTTTATTAGCCTTCAGTTTGTCTGGCTTGAAACAATCTTTGATTGAGTGTCCTGTCCTGTTACATAATTTACAATGCTTTTTTAACCACCAAGGTTCATTGTGTCCCTTCTGCCAACTGCCAAACTGCCACAATTGACTTTTTGTTCGCTTTCAAGTGACTCTCCATCCCTGTGATCCACCGAGCTATAGAATTAAATATGTTATCTGGAGGATTTGATCCATGACTTATTGCCTGTTGTACAGGTTGGCCTACACTATTTTAAAGGAGTTGCAGTAGGATTTCATTATCCCTAGTCTGTTCTTCTATATCTGAGTACTCCCTAAAAACTACCCAAAGGCATTCTGTAAATTGTTCAGTGGGTTCTTTCCCTTGCTTTTTGTCCATTATCTTATCCCATGCTGCTGGAACAGCACCCCTAATATCTAGATAACATGTTGGTGTTTGTTTTCCCTAGTAAGGAAGTCACACTTGTCCCTAGTTCTTCTGGAGGGTTAAGTATTAGCTCTGGTGGAATAGTTGTGAGTGCTATTTGCCAGATGTCCTTTAATTCTACGTTAAAAGCACTAGCTAGCTTGTCGCCTTAATGCACTCCAGAACCGCTCAAATGGGTATTTACATGGAAGCATACCAACCACGCTGGAATGCGCTGTACATTCATGAAAAGTTCACTGTCTGCTAACATCAAAGCGTTTGCTGTTGGGACCAGTCATTGTTTTAATTACATCTACTGTGGTTGCTGTACTAGTGGTTCTAGCCCTTGATTGGATAGGACTACACTCCCTGTGCTCTGATAATCCTGGAATAGCAGCCTTCAAGAACTTCTGTCATTTCTCTGTCAACTTGGGCTTATGGCCACATGGTCTTCCTGGATCAGTCAAATCTAGGAGTGGGGGTGTTGGCTTTGGCCTCATAACCCAGTTGCTCCAACTAAGAGTGGTATCACAGCTGGAGACAGCTGAGCAGCACCATTTGTATGAGTTTGTGGCCTTAACCCAAGTGGAAAAGCTGGCGGAGCTGGTGGGGGTGGTAATGCACCCCCCCTGCTGGTGGCCTTGATCTAATCTACTGTTAGAAAATTCCATTAGCATATCATCCTCATCATCCTCAGTAATGTATAACAATGGCATGATCTGATTTTGAGGATCTAAGCTTTGTTGCAAAGCAGCCACAGGAATTCCAGCATTATCGCAGCATTTCTTTAAAATTTGAGATGTAATTTGTACCTGCTCTAACCTACTTTGGAGGCTAGTTATTTGTCTAGTGAATGAATGTCTCACTCTGCCTTGCCCAGATTTGCTCACAGTGTCTCACACTGCCTTGTCAAGGTTTGCTTTTCATATGCAAAACCATCTATTTGTAACCGCATACTCCTGATTTTCCTCTGATCTGAGGCTTTCTAGATTGTGCATACTCTAGTGTTTTTTGATGTTGCTCTAATGATTTTAGACTATTGCAAAGCAATGAATAGCCTGTAGCAGCCAAAACTTTGTGTTACTTTGGCTTGTTTAAAAGAATATGTTGGAGCTTTACTCCTGGTGCCAAGCTTACACCCCTCTGAAGAGAGCCAGTTTAAAATAAACTCGTTGCTAGCATCTAGCGATAACCCTTAGATGCATATACAAATCAAGGTCTCCTTTAACTCCATTGCCCAGTCCTCTACGAAGGCCTGCTCCTCTACACTAGCACACTGTGTATCCAAACTAATTTTCTTCTCTTTTATGCGGCAGCACACCAGCTACTCTGTGGGTATTCTGACCCATTCTTCAAAAGTGTCTGCATGGTGCACCTACTGTATGCATGCCATGTTGCTAAAAAGTAAAGTAAATTTGTCTAACCTCAAAAGGGACCAGAACCCAAAGATGCAGCAACATAGGTGAGACCACAGACACCTATTCAGTGTGAATGGTCGTTATATGTTATACTGTCAGGCTGTGAAACTATATACCAGTTGTTTTGTACTAGCACCAGATCACGTGGATATGGGTCACTGATTTCTGTAGGAGATTTTAGTTATTATTTTTACTTCCTCCTAACCCACCTACCTACAACCAACAGTGGAAACAGGAGTGGGTGAAGGTTTAATGCATGGTATCTTCTGTTGCCACATGTTTTCACACAGGAACCTCCTGCAACCCCTACATCCTCCCACCCCTACAAAACTGTAAAGACCATGTCCATATAACTGAGCCATATTAGTTGTGATATGAGATACCTCTTTTTTTTTGAGTAAACAGAACTAGCTAGGGTTACCAGTGTACTGCACTAATGTTCAATTAGTTTCATTCCTTTTCATACTTGTCAGGACTTGAATATTAATACTTAGCACTTGAAGTCATTATCAGTTTGTTAAAGAAAGCCATGATTAGTGGTGCTTCTGGTAACCCACAAGGATATTTAATATGTGTGCATGTGTGTCTGCTGCTTCAGAATACATCTTGGTTTCACTTCATTTTGAATGCAGGCTAGTATGAATCCAGTATGAATCCTTTTAGATCCCTTCATCATGGCACAATCTAAGAAGATGATTTTGAAGCCCAGATCACACTGCCTACATTGAAAGTAAACTTACACAGAAACCATCAGATCTGAATCTGCTCCATTTTTACCATTTCTATTATAAGATCCTGCCCCGTAACCTTATCATTTGGTCTCATGCTTTCTCTGCCTGCTGCCTTTGAATATTTAATACAAGCAGTGTTTTGAATACTTGGTCCCAATGGGAGCAAGCAACATGCCTGATTTAGTGCTGCTGTGGGTTTCTGAGAGGAACCTATGCTGGAGGGTGAAAGGCGACGTTCTTGTTAAACATTGCTTACATCAGAGTGGAAAGCATGGTCAGAGATGGTACGGGGGTAAACAAGGCTGGGTAATGGAGGCCCTTCTCTAGTTGCGCTCCAGGGGCCTTTGAGTCACTGACACAGCTTCAGCCACACCAGCACTGGATGGATTACTGCCTGCACATTATGTGGGAATAACCACCAGCCTTCCCTCTGTGCAGTAATGGATTCAATCATTTGTATCTGTGATTTCTATACATAGGGATGAAGAATGCATGAGATAATAGAGTAATAAATAAAACTGTGAATGTGCCTGTGCTGTCAACATGCAAAACAATAAACACAATCAGCACAGTCGTGCACAAGAGAACAGGCCACAATCTGGGATCACTTTTAAGCATGTTGTTAAAGTACCACAAACTAAAGCACAAATAACGCATTTTTATAACAGTGAGACGAGCCTTTCCACTTATTTTTAGAAACAGTGTGCTCATGAGTTGCATTCTATCTCCTTTCATGAAACAAATTCATAAATATATCATCTTTGCCAAAACTACGCAAGTGACCTATAATATACAAAGCTGCATATAACATAAAGAGTTATATAACAATTTGTATTACCTGAACATCTACACTAAACTACATCAAATCTAATGATTCATACCTAGTGGGAAGTGGTGATTCACTGGTTTTGTTTAGTCACTCATTTTACCTAAAAATTATGTTACTCAGGCTTTAGCTGATGACTGGCAAACTGCCAGTCCTGAACTTTCTATCTCGTCTATTACACCACATATTTTTGTAAAGCAACAGTAGCAACAGTAGCAACAGAAGCTAAGCATATGCAAAATAATCGTTTTCAAACATATATTTAAGAATCGCCAAGTTCCTATTTTATTGACACATTTTAAGTTGTTCAGTGGATTCAAAAAAGCAATGGTTATTCTTATTAAAGCAAATTTTTTTGGTTCTTAACTTCTATACTCCTCTGCTTCACCCCATGGCCTCCTTGGATGTCGGCCAGTTGGGCTTTGTGAAGCCTTGTTATGTTCAAATTCTGTAATAATTATATAATAAATATACTAGCAGCTCTAAGCCAGGTTCTTAGTTCCTGTTTTCTACGTGTTTTATGTTCCAGTGTTTTTGGGCAAAAAAAAATCTTGTCACTGTATGTTTTGATCCATTCTGACTTCATTGACCTCAGGTTCTGGGACATATTTTGAGAAATAACCATGTGTTAGAATAACCCTAAATAAATAACCACGGGTTAGTATAACCACAAAGGATATTTTCAAACACCTTCCAGTCTTTTTATCCAGTAGCTTCAAGACACGGCTTTCAAACTTGCTTTCTTTATGTTGCTTGCTTTTATAATTATTCATTTTGATTTAGAGGAAAAAGCAACTGCAAGGTGTATCTCATTAAGATCAAAATCAACAGATCTGACTTCAGGACAGTATAAAGCTATGCTTGTTACAGCTGTCAGTCTAAAAAGTTAAAACAATGTCCATAGGGTATGTAATAAATATCTATGACAAGGCAGTTCCACTGAAAACGAAGATAAATTCTGTTTGCATGCAGTATACAGGTTTGCCTGGCTCGTAATACCATGTGGGAATGTACTGATGAGTTGTATTATACCATGGATCCCCATGGTGTTTCAGGTCTGAACAGGTATGGAATTTAAATGGATACATTTACAGATCAGGAAAAAGTCAAGACATTCAGAAAGGGTTTTGGAAACAGTAAGAGCAAAAAATGAAAAATCAATATTTAAAGAAATATGAAAATTATTCATGGAACTACCTCACAATCTCACATTATTTACTGCACTCCATGAGCGTCCGCTGCTAGCTCATGACCAACCTCTTGGAAAATGAAGAAAGGGTGCTGATAATAGGTTTTATATTATGATAGTGAATGCACCACTGTTAAACATCCTGGTTTAAATACTTTATATGGTTCTTAAACTAGCTCAGTTATTGCATGCATTAATAATTGTATTATAAAAATGTGTATTAGGAATGATCAATCCCAAGCATCTTATCACTAGCCCTTGTGTTCTATTCTCCATGAATGCTATGAGAACATACCATTGGTGGGGTGTGTGCTGGTGGACACTGCCTTATGTTTCAGCTTTACTTGTTTTTCTTTCAAAAGAGTAAAATGTGCATTTTTGTATGATTCATTTTCCTTGGGTAATATTACAGAGTGGTAGTAACATCCTTACAAGCAGTTCACAATATAGGGACGAAAGTAACAACAGCGAGGAGCCACATGAAACTACAGTAGAAACAAGCAGTGAAAACCAAAAAGAGCAGCAAGGTAGGCAGGCTAACAGCTGGCTCCTAATAACTCCTCTTCTACTCCAGACACCCACTGATTGAAAGATGTTAGGCAGCTAACTGTGAATAGCAGAGAAAGAGAACATCAGAAAAAGAAAAAAACAGTGTGTTCTCTGGCATGGAAGAATGTTGCTCCACGGAGAGAAAGTTTGAAAGTAAAAACAAGGAAACAATTGCTAGAGGAGAGAAGGAATAAATAACAAAGTGAAATTAGAGAAATGAAAAGATGACATCCATTGCCAACTTGCCTGGTGCCCTGGTGGGTCTCTATGGACACAGTCCATCCACAGCTGCAGTCTTCTGATGAGCCCCTAGCAAAAGAGAGGGAGAGGGAGAGAGAGAGAGAGAGAGAGAGAGAGAGAGAGAATCATGATGAATTTAATTTTTAAGAAATGATACCTGATGTTCCTCTAGAGAAAGGAAAAAAATGTTTCAATTGGATTATTGCTGTTTTATTCCAGTGATCCATTTCCTTTGTTTTGTGTATAAAATAAGATAATAGTTGATATTGTTAGCCAGTAGTGAAACTTATTATTGACAATTATCATAATCAGAGCTAATGTATGTTTGTACAAAACAGATTAGTTCTTGACTTTAATAAAGTGTCAGACTCTAGGTTTGTAGTGGTTCAGTCCCAACAACATTATTGAAGGACTCCAAATACTGTTTCCATGAAGAAACAACGGTCAACCTGTCCTATCATTGGGGTATAACAAAGTGACTTTGTTAAAATTCACCTTCAAAAATACAATAATTTAACTTCAAACATTTTAGACAAGAACCCAGCATTTATATTACTTTTTACATGCTAAAAATATGTATGTGAATCCAAATGTGGTAAATGCATCTTACATATGAAAAAAGAGTTGCCATGCAGGGGAGTCCATTTATATATTTTATCGAACCTTTAAAATGCTGTAGCTTGTGAAGATTTCTCTTATCAAATAAAAAGACATCTAAGTCTGCCCTACCTTGTGAAGCCCTGCACAGTAAACAGAATGTAAACAGAATAATCCCCAAGGTTTGGCCTTACACACCCAAACACAACAGCTGGCATAATAATATAATATCCAGTTCTACAAATATTTAAGGACCTGAGCACTAACAAAAACAAAAACAGTTAGTCGTGGATTTCCCAAAGACCATAATGTGTGAAAATGTTGAGTACTTGACTATTGATAAATATCAAAACAGCCAATTTCCATTCAAATTACTTAATTATGGATGGAATAAAATATGTTAAAAACTGTAATATCTCCAGTGTAACTGGATGGATTTCACATTGGTGGAAAATTTTCAAAAGATGAGGATTCACAAAATTGTTGTTGTTGTGATTGTTAATATATAACACCCACAGAACTAAAGCTATCAGAGTTTTTAAATTACTTTAATATTTATTAGAATATCATTTTAATGTCGTGTAATAATTATTTATAAAACCTCCAGCTTTAACTTCTTATTGTATTCATAACGGAACTAACATGACTTATAATTACAATTAAAAGATTGTACAAGGTTATTAACTGTTGTCACTAAGTAAATAATTACTTTGTAAAATGATAACTTTTTCTTAATTATATTTAGGTATGTATGTAGTTTATTTAACACTTATTAAATCCTGTGTAAAGAGTTCCAGCTTTACATTATCAAAGTGATCATTATCAAAGTCATGCAGCACTTAGTCACGTAAGTTATTAATAAAATAATCAACAGTTTGTTCTCGACCTTTTAGCTACTAAACAAGCAATAATTACATTGTGCTTCAAGAGGGGAAAACCAAGGTTAGTGAAAATCATGAGCAGGATTTGAACTGTGCAAACACATTTTCTCATCATTTATCCACATTTTCTGTTATACAAATTCTCTCTCCTGACTTGTCCTGCTCCTTTTAATCATTTACAACGACATATCCAACACTGACTTTGTTTCAATAGATTTTGTGCCAGAGGGTAAACATATTGATGGAGAGGACAAACGTCTTTAACTTTTAGCCTTGTGTGGACCAGGGGAAAAGTACTGTGAGTCACAGCAAGTTCCTATTGACCTGTTTTGCTTAGCTCAAGGTCAGAGCTGAGCTGTATAGTTAACAGCATAGGAATGTGCTTGCAAACCACTGGGTAACCAGGAGACCATCCATATAATTATTCCAGAGAATATTTAAATCCCCTTCTATTAACTGTTTTAGAAAAGAGGTTTTCAAATAAGTGCTGAATTGCCTAAGTGGAAAGATTCAAATTGCCATAAGGAATGTATGAACATATATTACACCAAAATAAAAGTGCACATGGAATGTTAATATTCTTTTTAGAGCTCTAGACAGTGCTAAGGAATTTGCAAAGACCTTAGAAGTGAGAATTAAGAAGATTAATAATTATAGAATTAATTATCTTTAGTATGTCACCTTTTTAAGGTTTTCCCAAAGGGAAATTTCTTTGAACAACACAGCAAACACCTGGTCTGACTTACAGCATCTATGTAGCTGAGGCAAAAAAACAATCACTATTTCAAATGTTATTGTATAGTGATATGTATTACTGATATTTTCCAAAAATATATATTCTGTTTTATAAACCATCCACTGAATCACATTCACATTCAAATAAAACGACACAGTAAATCAGGCTTGAGCAGTTTGAAAGTTCTGTTTTGAAAAGGTCACAGTGGCAACTCTGATTTGAAAAGTTTTCAGTCATGAGATCTGAAAGCACTGGTGCTTTTGGTACCAGTGTTTACTGGACCGATTTGAGTTTTTATAAACCATTACTCAGGGAATGAATGAAGTTGATTTGGGGTCTAGATTCTGCCCCTGGTCTTTATTTTGCACCTGTAAAGGCTGATTCCATGTGAAATTACAGTGACTTGACCCATGGCTACAGAGCTTGATACTACAGAACTGCAGTGATACTAAAATACTCAGTGACAACACAGGTACAGCACAGTAATTACTGCTGTAGTCCTCAGAGACCAGGAGAAATGAGCAAAATGAGCAACTGAAAGCTCAATAAAGTGTCTGAATCTCACAACTATAGCGATTACAATATACTACACTAGTCCATATTCATACAGTTAACATAGAAAGATGGCTGACTGTTCTTCAGAAGCTCAGATGTTTAAGTTATTATGGTTTAGCATATGCATTACACAGTGCACAGATGGAACTGCCTGTCTAGTCTCTAAGGCACAAATTCTGGGTTGTTCTGTTTTAAAGTGCTATAGCCTACCATGAAGATTTGCACTTATCCTTGAAAGTGAATTCAATGTAAACTTTACTTATTATAGCTAATATTTCTGAAGACCATGGTATTTGTGGCCTGTTGTTATATATTCCTATTAGTAAAGCAATGTTTCATAACTGTATGGACTGACAGGCATTGTACATACACCAGCAGCAGGTAGGTTATGGGGAACATGGGGCCGTGATCCTTACAGCATATGAAGAGGTGGGTGGTGTCCTTACCACACCTTTGAAATCAATGTTATGACATTCTACATCACCAGTGCATAAAAACATGTAGTGGTTGACTTTGTATGCATCATGTGATCATCCTCCTCTTCAACTATCGACAGTGCTGTCAGGAAACAGGAGAGAGTCCTATTACACTGCACCTAAACTGTGTGACATAGTGTAAATAACAATAATTTAAAAAAACAAATAAATTAATTAAAGCAATAAAAATATTAATTACAATGGAAAAGATATCTCTTGAAAATTGATCTTGTGATATAGGAATAAGAATTTAATCAGGCGGTTATAACCATGTTGGCAGCTGGCATTGAGGTGCTAAAGAGGAATCCTGCTACTTTAATGATCCGTCAAGCATTTCTCTCAGTGACTTCCAGTCCCAATGCTGTGCAGTGCAGATGAATTCACCACTCAAATGAATTCACCACTCAAATGGGAGTGTGATGCAGTAGTGGTGTCCTTAATTAGGTTTAGTCAATAAATTTCCACAGTTAATTGCACAGCATAACAGTTTGTGGCTCTGTGGTGTGGAGCTACTGAAATAACACTGCACCGAACACAGAGACGCAGACGAAGCTCAGACCACAAAACCTCTTGATAAAATGTGTTTTAAAAGATAATCTAAAATGACCAAAGAAAAAATAAAAAATAAAATCAGTCATTTTTCTTGTCTTGACTTTTACTGTGTCATGATTTCACATCAGCAAGTTCAGATCAACAAGCGCTTCTTTACAGGTGATCATTAATGTTTGTCTCCAACATGAACTGCGCGAGGTTTTTAAACACATTTTAAGGATAGTAGCAATTTCCTTTTCATGATTTATTATGTGAAATTGTAGTCAAATATCGAACGTTTCTAGATACTTTTGTAGGTGTTGAAGTAAGTAGAGGAAGACCTAAGACAGGAAGGATGAAGAAGATACTTGTTATGATAGTAATGAGAATCATAACGTGGAGAGCATCTTTATTAGAGTATCCACGTCTCCTGAGGCCATAATAAACAGGATTCATAGCAGGTTCCCTCAGCTATAACAAGCATAAGGAGAGAGTAAAGATACAGGTAAAGTAAGATAAATGCAGTAAGACGCCACAGTATCGAGAGGCAATAAAGCAGTTCTACATTTAGATGTTAGGTCTAGCATTCACACACAGGAGATGATGCACCCCTCTACAAACACAGTAAGAAAAGAAATGCCATGCAATTCATCTGCATCTGTGCTTCTTCTACCTTATCTTTACACAGCGCAGTTTAACACACTGATTCAACTCTTCACACATCTATCACTCTTGGGTCATTCAATTATAAATACAGTATAGGTTTTATCCATCTATTCACCCGGTTTGCTGAAGGTATTTAACCTAATAGAGATCATTTTCAACAGAGTAGCACTGCACTCTTTACCCACGACACTAAATGTCCCCTGCTAGACAGATAATGGTACAGTCAGCCCACAAATTAACACCCAGACACATGTCCACTTTGCTTGAGAGATGCTTAAATGTACTAAGTCATATATTGGCCTATTTTGAAAGAACTGTAAAAGAACAGAGAATGTATGATTTTCAAACGATAAAAGATTTTCAAATGAATATTTTAGCATTCATTGTTAAAGTCAACCAAAAACACTCATGTATTTAAAGTACAGTCCTGTTTTTCAATCCTAAGACATCTAATATTGAAAGCCGCTAAGTGGCACTTCAGTCGTTTGTTATTAGTCGTATTAATATTTTATGTGGCCTCTGAAATGTTTTTTTTTTTCTTTCATTTTTTTCTATTTTCCTTTTGCACTGTACAGCAGCTAAACTCAGGGCATGTTCTTTTAAAACCGAGATGACATGGCAAGCTAGAAGTCTGAGCAATTAGAAGCAACAGCTACAATAAGCAAAATGAACGTTCCTGTTCTACCGCCACCTAAATTACAGTCACAAGTCAAGAATTTAGCACAAGCTGAGGTGAAAAGTACAGCTATAACAGGAGCAGAGCTATTCTCATGCACAGGATGACTGCAGCGGCTCTATGTGAAATCAGGTAGTTAATGTTAACATTCAACCAGAAATTAAATTGCAAGGAAATTTCTTTTGGACATCAGATAAAGTCATTTGTGGTGTTCTAAACAGAAATTAACTATGGAAATATCAAATTAACTATGGAAATATCAAATTAACTATGGAAATATCAAATTGATGGTCACTGGCAGTTCTAAGTTAATTCTTTAGTCACTGGAAAGAGAACATGAATTTCAATCTGTGGTTATAATTTTTTTGTATATGGTTGAAGTGGTTTTTCTCCTAATGGGCCCAGAACCACTGACAGTGCCAAGTGCCATATCAGTTATATCAGAATCAGAATCTTTATTATTTCCAAATGTACATTCAGTATAATAAACTTACAAATAAAATTAGATCCTATAAATTAGATTATGGAAAACATAGATACTATATATACATAAATTCGTGCCATTTTAAAATGTGCAACTAAAGTCATATGTCCATTTAAAATGATTTATACAGTGTGCTCAACTGCAGACGCTTGCAGAGAATATATACGTGCCATAAATATATAACAGTTAAAGTATAACTTCAACTCCCCCACTAAATACAGAGAGAAATGGAGGAGGTCTTTATCCAGAAGGGTTATGGTACATACAGTTGATACAGTGGTTGTCTACATTGCAGTCTGTGGAAGTTAAAATGGATTCTATTATGGTAGTATAGACCAGCAGTGCTTGAGGCAAGCAATGAAAGTGCCACTGGGTTTTCTTCATAAGTGTAGTGTTGTGTCTGTCCCATTTGAGATTGTGTTCAAGGGTGATACTCAGAAATTTGTATGACTGCTGACTGTGGAGTTGTGCAATTCTAGTATCACAGTTGGATTAGGCTTTTCTTCTGAAATCGATGGTCATCTTCAACATGTTTCAGCTCTCAAACTGAGGTTCTTAGCTCTCCACCATGACACCAGACACCTTACTTCCTCCTCTTATGCAGACTCTTCATTGTTATGGTCAATCACCACCACTAGTGACACTGCTGACACTGCACTGTACACCACAACATCCAGTCAGCCGCGGCCCTGTAGACAGGAGCCGACAGGTTATGAGATTGTACATTGTACAAGAAATGAGCTAAACTCAGTCATTATATACCTGGAACATGGTCAGTACAAGTAGGTACTTCTTCTAAAGTAGGTGGGGATTAACTTTTCTTGAACTGGATAAAGGGTGTTTAGTTCAAATGTTAAACAGTGAGAAAAGTTAGGAGCAGCTGGTATTTTTTAAAGTTTTCTTTCTTTCTTTATTATTATTATTATTATTATTATTATTATTATTATTATTATTACCATTATTGTTATTATTATTAATATTATTATTACTATTATTATTATTATTATTATCATTACTAGTATTATTATTATTAATATTATTATTAATATTATTATTACTAGTATTATTATTAATAATATTATTATTATCGTTATTATTATTATTATTACTATTATCATTATTGTTATTATTATCATTATTGTTATTACTATTATTATTATTATTATTATTGTTATTATTATTATTATTATTATTATTGCTTTATTCCGGTGTGTTTTCTTGCTAGGGAGTGATATATGGTTAATGAGTGTAGGGATATGGTATCATTGAAGGGTGTCCCAGTGAACAAACACTGCATGAACAGATAAGTGAGAGGGCTGCTGGCAATGCCTGGAGCTTGGTTATGAGAATCAGGAGGATTTTTGATGAAACCACACACACAACACACTGAGAGAATCAATTCGTTTACTGGTTTACTCACTCAGCCAGTCTATGTGAAGCAAAACATTGTTTGCTTTGAGAAAAGGGTGGTGTGTGCATGGTGGCACTGGAAATGTAGACGCTTTATTCCTAATCTATTTTGGGAGTTTCTTTATTTTCTAGTATTTTTAGTAGTGAACTTTGTATGAACCGTTAATAACTCACAACTGACCAATCCCCCCGGAGCAGAAGTAAGACACAAAACCCAGAAGTTGATTTATGTCACAGAATTTGGCAGTTGGCCAGTTAATTTGTTTCAAGAGATACCAAGTGGTGTGCTCAATATCACAGGTCCAGCTGGGTAGGTGTCCAGTGATGAAGAACTGATAAGAGGTAATAATTTAATGCGTAGTGATTAATAGCATTAATAGCATTCAGTCCGCATATTATAAGATGTCAAATTTAGAGGATGCAAGATACGTAATGGTAAATGACTGCCATTCATTTTGTGTATACATAGTCAGTACTGGGCTTAACATATGTATAAATGTCACTGTGAAATGATACATTTTCAATAACAAGACGATTTAACACTAGCAAGTTCAGAGTTTCTTGATCCTGAGGCCATCACTCAGGGCCATTAGCCAACTTTTATTATGTAAATGAATGAGGGAGGAACACTGAGGCTGCAGCTCTAGTGTGTATTCAGAACGCCCTAGCTTTACTGCAGCAACTGCGAGTAACATCTAGTGTGTATTCAGAACGCCCTAGCTTTACTGCAGCAACTGCTAGTAACATCTAGTGTGTATTCAGAA
>JAOYMR010000007.1:9882354-9909561 GCA_025802075.1 Tenebrosternarchus preto | reverse complement strand
TACAGTCCCTAACTACTGTGAGTCAGAGTAACTCCTTATTGTCCCTAACTACTGTGAGTCAGAGTAACTCCTTATACAGTCCCTAACTACTGTGAGTCAGAGTAACTCCTTATTGTCCCTAACTACTGTGAGTCAGAGTAACTCCTTATACTGTAACTCCTAACTACTGTGAGTCAGAATAACTCCTTATACAGTCCCTAACTACTGTGAGTCAGAGTAACTCCTTATACAGTTCTAAGTGGATGTGTTATTCATAGGTGAGAAATGGAGCCCCAGACTGTCTAGACAGTTGATGATGATTAATTAGAAATCAAACAATGTCTCTTCCTGCAAAATGGTGGAATTTTAACAAAAAAGCAACAGGCTTGAATGTGATTAGAACATGGCAAAACAGAATTTAAAAATACCAAAAACTGCCATCAGGTGTAGCAAGAGTAAAAAGACACACATGATTCTTAGAAGCACTGATTAACTCTTTCTGATGAGTTTTTGGCATTGACTTTTTTATATATTATATAATTCATAAATGCACACTAATACTATAAATGCACACTAATACTACAAATCATTCATAGAGATAAACATAAAAGTAACAAAGTTTTGTTATTAGATTTACCTAATAAAGTGTGTGTTGGGGGGGTTTCTAAGGTTTGACTTTCATCACATCTTTCATCACATGGTTAAGCACAATGAAACACTGAAACACAATGGTGAGAACAGACTATAATTTCCTAATATGCCAGTTGTTTTTACAGTAGCAGTGTGTAGAGACTTGACAAAGTAATAACTGTTGTCCCACATCAGAGCAAAGAAAGCATGTTTTAATGTCTGGAAATGATGAGTGACACTTTATTTAAATCTTAAACTTGACTATTCATTTATTCAGTTATTAAAATACTTCAGTTAGCTTTTAAGGCTATTTTGCATGCAAATATTTCAGTCTGACAAACTCAGATACAACCAGATCACCTGCATATGTTAACTGTGTTTATCATTAAGAACTATTTATTCAAAGAGAGCTTGCATATCCAAAAATGTGCATATCATTCTGATATTTTAATGTTACAATTAAAATGTGGGTGTCAAAGTCCGTTCCTGGAGGGCTAGAGTCCACCAAATTTTGGTCAGTGCTCTGTTCAGACAAACCTGGCAATTGACTGATAGGTTGAACCAGACGCATTTAAGAAGGTCAATCACCCAACCACACTGGACACTGGCCCTCTTCGACCAGGATCTGACACCATAATATTTCATTAACTAATATGAATTGCTTTGAGCAGAGCAATCACCAAACATTGGTGGACTCGTCTGCTCTAGAGCATTAGACATTTAATTCTCCCAGAGGAAAGAAAATGTCCCGTATTTCTGATATGGCTGCTTGTGTGGTTAACTAAACTCCTTTAAAAAAAATCTCTGTTATAAAGTAGAACACCTAAATTCAAATGATCCATAGAGATCAAATAAATTGGATATAGCCATTTCTAACATATAATAACTATTATTTTATGTTTTTGACTGCAATTATGATGAAGGGGGAAAAAAGTAGTGAGTCAAATTTTTAAAAACAAAGATAAAAAACACTTTACGGTTCTTATTTACATGAAGAAAAAAATTGGAAGCATTTTAAGCACATAAAAGTAATGAGAAATCTTGTGCTGCATCAGTAAAATGTTTACATTAAAGTAACGCTTGAGCATACAAATGAAATGTGAGGATCTGAGAAAAAAATCCTTAAAGAATGTATTAATTTGAATCCCTTTATTAGATTGTAAAATTCTGTATTTCCACTAAAAGCTTTATTGAACAATGGCACCGATAATGCAAATTACCTTCTATTCAGCCTTTCTAGAAAAAGTGACTAACTCATAGAACAATGGCACAGATTGGATTATGGTTCATAGTATGCACAAGAACTGCCCACCTGATTGTAGGTTACCTTTCATTTCTAGGTTCCAACGCACATACTTAATTACTCATCATGAGCAAGAAGGCAAGAGATTGATTCAGGTATAGATATGTATCAATATGTATCAATACAGATGTGTACAGTGGTGCCTGAAAGTTTTTGAACTCTTTAGAATATTTCTGCATATATATGACCTAAACATCACCAGATTTTCAGACTAAAAGTAGATAAAGAGAACCCAGTTAAACAAATGAGACAAAAATATTATACTTGATCATTTATTTACTGAGAAAAATCCTCCAATATTACATATTTGTAACTGGCAAAAGTATGTGAACCTCTAGGATTAGTTTTCAATCAGTGGGATGACAATCAGGTGTGAGTGGGTCCCCTCTTTTATTTAAAGAACATGGATCTATCAAAAGTCTTCTCTTCACAACATCATGTTCGTGTATCATGGCATGAACAAAGTAGATTTCTGAGGATCTGAGGATTTTTCTGAGAAAAAGAGTTGTTGATGCTCATCAGGCTGGAAAAGGTTACAAGACCATCTCTAAACAGTTTGGACTCTACCAATCCACAGTCAGATAGATTGTGTACAAATGGAGGAAATTCAAGACCATTGTTACCCTATCCAGGAGTGGTCGACCAATCAAGATCAGTCTAAGAGCGAAGAGTGTAATAGTACCCCAGAGTAACTTCTAAGCAACTGAAGGCCTCTCTCACATTGGCTAATGTTAATGTTCATGAGTCCACCATCAGGAGAACACTGAACAACAATGGTGTGCATGGCAGGGTTGCAAGGAGAAAGCCAACGCTCTCCAAAAAGAACATTGCTGTTCGTCTGCAGTTTGCTAAAGATCACATGGACAAGCCAGAAGGCTATTGGAATGTTTTATGAGCTGATGAGACCAAAATAGAACTTTTTGGCTTAAATGAAAAGTATTATGTTTGGAGAAAGAAAAACAATGCATTCCAGCATTAGAACCTTATCCCATCTTTGAAACATGGTGGTGGTAGTATCGTGTTTTGGGACTGTTTTGCTGCATCTGGGCCAGGACGGCTAGTCATCTTTGATGGAACACTGAATTCTGAATTACATCAGAGAATTCAAAAGGAAAATGTCAGGACATCTGTCCATGAACTGAATCTCAAGAGAAGGTGGGTCATGCAGCAGGACAACGACCCTAAGCACACACATCGTTCTACCAAAGAATAGTTAAAGAAGAAGAAAGTTCATGTTTTGGAATAGTTAAAGTCCTGACCTTAATTCAACCACAATGTTGTGGAAGGACCTGAGGCGAGCAGTTAATCTAAGGAAACCAACATCCCAGAGTTTAAGCTGTTCTGCACAAAGAAATGGGCTAAAATTCCTCCAAGCCAGTGTCACACCAGATACTGAGAGCAAAGGTTCACACATTTTTGCCTCTCACAAATATGTAATATTGGATCATTTTCCTCAATAAATAAATGGCCAAGGATAATATTTTTTGTATCATTTGTTTAACTGGGTTCTCTCTATCTACTTTTAGGAAAATCTGATGATGTTTTAGGTCATATTTATAGAGAAATATAGAAAATTCTAAAGGGTTCACAAACTTTCAAACACCACTGTAGCAGCTGCTAGCTTCTGTTGTAAACGTTAATGCCACCACTAATAACTCTACGCTTGTGCTGCTCTTGAAAGAATCTTCACAATGGCACGCTATTTTCAAGAGAAACAAGTTCAGTTGTTTTCTTCTGTGTAGTTCTATGCTTATTTCTATACTGCATGTTAACACACATGATAAGCTAAATCCAAGATAAGTGCCAGAAATGTGGATTATCCAAGAACGTGTAGCCAGTTATGTTAACCCCAATCATCAGCCTACAAATGTATTTGTGTCATAACCTTTTGAGTGGACACAGTCTGTTCTCCAGCGTATAATTCAATAAAAAACTGATCCAAAGATATGATCTGCTGTTGTCCCTGCTTTATTTTCACAAATGTTAAAACTGCACACATAATGTGTACACAATTCTAGCTGCTGGTGCTGGTGTTACTGAACAGTGTTTCAGAAGAAATACACATCGAGTGGCTGAGGAGCCCACAGGTCAGTTTATCATTACCACAGATGTGTTTTTGATGTTTATTGGGGCCTTGGACTGAGCTGAAGGGTATACAGTAAATATATTATGGTTATCGTCACTTTAGCTTTATATTACTGCTTTAGCTTTAAGACCAGGATGTCTGAACTAGACTGTTCCCTTCAGATATGTTGTTATATTTTAGCATTCTAGCTCATCATTAGTTACGTCCACTACACAGAACAGTCATAGAGCACTTTGCATCAGCAGTCTGGGTGAGTAGAGGAGGCCTCTTGTACTGTGCTGGAGATGAGGCTGTTCACATCGTTTACACTGGTAGACTCAATCACTCAAACAACGTTCGGCTCACGAGTGCTCCTCTCCAGCTCTCTCTTCGCACTCCTCGTTTTGTCTTCATCGCTCCACTTATGTCTATACTCTGTCAAGCGAGCCACTTTATCGGCCATTGCATCAGCCATAGACCTTTGAGAGGCCTTTAGGGGGGGTTATGAGCCAGAAAATGGCTCCATTCTTTTGTGCAATGACGGAATTGCTGTTATTTGTGTTAAATTCTGCTAGGCCATATGGCAATCATTGTAAATGATGGCTTTAGTCGAGGATCTGCTTGAGGACTTTGGCCAAATCGTAAGCAGGTTATCATACACAGAATATGCACGATTTCATGACATGGTAGTTATTAGCTGTTACAAGAGTCCCCCAGAGAAAAGGAATTATACTAAATGATTCAATACACTGTCTTTGACACAAGCTCCAGACTGACAAAGTCAATGAACAATGCTGCATTATCTGACCTGATTCCAGATTAGGAGTCTTTTTTTTTTTTTTTTACCAGCTCCTGAATCAGCTGCAAGGCTGTTTGGGGAACATTGACCAATGTCACTGTAGGGTTAAGATTTATTGGCAGCTTCAGGGTGGGATTTAATTTCCCCATTCCCAGGAACAGAACTCCCTGTGTGTGACATTCATCTGGGAAGTGACAGAAAACCATGTCATGGCAAAAATGTGCATGTCAGCCCATATCCAATGTACCATGTGTCAAAAACTGGTCTAGGCCAGTCAAATCTGAATCATTTATTTTATGCTAGACATATTTACTCAAAAGTATGCCCCTCCCCCCAAAAATGTTCATTGTGAGTGTTAAAGAATAATGTTTAGTTCAATTTCAACAAACATAAGTTTAGTTATCTGCACTTGCAGCGATAAATTCTATGTGTTTAAACCATACAGGAATAGTAGGAATTAATCAAAGTGCCCCCCCCCCCCAAAAAAAAAAAACAATTATGGAAAATGTGTCTTTTGATCCAAGAGAAGACTATAGCTTTTATTATTTAGCTTATGGGTAAATTCACTCTCTCACAAACAAACATCCCTCATATATAATAGGACATATATCTGGTAACAGTAAAGTTAATGGTTTTAACCTGTCTGGAACACATTTTATTAGTGAGATCTGATATTAAGCTCATTATCATGCTTCTGTTAAAAATCCTGCTAATTACTTTTTGGATAAGCACAGATTAAAGCCATGGACCTTAATGCTGAAGCTAACACAACAGATAACTTATGACATTCTAATTCTTATATTATTCTTGTCATGTAATCTTAATTCACCATCCATCATATGTGCTAAGGTTTCTGATGTCAACTAACACAACGGTGTGGTTAGCGATTTACCTGTACTCTGCTACACAACTTTTCGTTCGTGTACTATTTAAAGTCTGTCTGAAAACCTTATTCATATTGATATCTAATAAAAATGACAATTTCAACAGTAGTCATCACTTTACAAAATCACATTTACTTCTGAACAGATAAAGAAACTTATGCGATGGAACCTCTCCCCTTGCTGGTAAGTCACTGATAGTCACTGTAACATGGCAGCAACTGAGCATGTGGACTGTTGTTTATGTGACTGCTTTGGTTAACAATCACAGTTAGGTTTTGTTGTCCACGCCTCCCTCGGGTGGAGCGTATTTATCAGTAGCTACCTGATGGGTATTATGTATTTATGTTTGTCCTTATTTAAGCCTGTTCTGTTTTTATGACTGATTTTGGTCATATTACCTTGGTTTCCTTTGTTAGGTTAGTGAAATTTTCTGTTTGGTTTCATTTTCGTTCTGTTCATTAGAATCGTTCAGTTGGAGATGTGCATGTGCTCCCCTTTGCTTTTTGTCTGCATGTTCTTCATGTTCTGTGACATCAAAGATCTGACAGGTATGTGACACCTTTGATAGCTTATGTTACTGAGTCTTTCTTTTCAGTTTGAGGTCTTCTTAAATCATTATTATACAGACTGATATGTTTTTTTGTGTTTGGAAAAAAAAAACCCAAGAAATAAAAACTCTAAAAGCACATATATTACTGATGACATGATAAGTAAAAATAAGATTTACAATTTTATCATATTACCTTGATACACTGTAAAATGAAGCCAGTAAGAGCGTAGCAAAATTGCAGAGCCACTTACATGGGTCTCAGAATTTACACACGCCAGATCAGTCAAGAGCTGAACTGTCTACTCCTCAAAAGGAATGACCTAGAAACGTACTGTCCACATTCAATTCAACAACAGAAATGACAATATCGGGAAACAGATTATTTTATCTTGATGTTTTAGAAGTCGGATAAATGTCCATTGAAAATGCACTAACTTGTGCATGTTTTCAGCACTTAGATATCACATCTTATTTTGCCAACCAGTTTCAGCAGGTTCAGGTTTGGAAACTGCAAATACTCTTAGATTAGTGTCAGTGTGTATCAAGCTGCTGCTGCTTCCAGAGGAAACAACTGCTATTTTCAGAAAGAAACTGCGACACCACTGGATGGAGATGCACCAGCAGCAATATAATCAACAAGACCTCTGGAATCCTGCAAGACGTAATTATCAGTGATGTGATATTAGTTTAATCTGTGCCTATAGACAGCACATTTATAGAATAAGACTAATAAGACACTTCTTTAAGTGTAATGATTTTAGATGGGTGGATGATCTCCCAAACCTCTGGCATTGGTATCTTCTGTAAGATAAGATTTTGTGCACATAAATTGAGAACCAACAATGCCTTAGACCACTAGCACAACAACTGGACCATGTCAATTGGAACTGATCAATTATACAATAACAGACTTGTGAAGTGGTCATATCCACTCTGTGTCAGTTTTTCAGATCCATGACATGCACATGAACACATCTTGCATCTTGACAAGTTTCCTTTATTGTCCTTGTGTTTTGCGATTCGAATGCATGATACTGGCACGGGCTGATTATTACAGGAGTAGGTCTACTGAATAACAGCCTATATTTACACCTCTACCCAAACATACTGTGTATCACTTGAGTTTATTTCTATCCATTTGTGGTTTTGTAGAGTTCCATGAATGTGGCTTGATAGTGTAGGAACCACATGAAACGTTTTCTAAAAATACTACAGAATTTGCTTTAAGTGTTCAGTGTGTATCTGAGCTCAATGTGTCAGAAAATCCATGCTGCAGAGGCAGGATTTAAGGAATATACACACAGTACCCTAGTGCATATGAGCACAATAGAAAGACTGTTTTACATACAGTATAAGAAGAGCATTGTAGAGAGAGCTGACACATAGTCTGTTCTATACCCTAGGCTGAATTGTTCCCTCTTTGCTTTACATAGGGCACAACCTACTGACAATTCCAATTTTTATGGGTTTTTTTTTGGAGTTTCTTACATGTTTCTGCAAGTGCTGTAAATGTATGAAAATCTGACAAAGGCATTTTTCTTCAAGTATCCTTTTTTTTTAATGCACTTTTTATTCAAAAAGGAAGGGAAGATTAAAGAATCTGCCTACCAGACCTTTCCTTGCAGGTTTAAGATGACCACATTTGGGGTGCCAGATTGAAAAGAGAAAAAAAAAAAAAAACTGTTTCCATATGTGACTCAGAAAGCATACTTTCAATATGTTTTGCAAAAATAGTAAAATACTTTGAAAAGTTATTACAGCAAGCCAAAAAAAAAAAAAGCATGAGAACAACTCACAATGGACGTGTTTATTAAATGTGCATCCACTGAACGAGAAGATCACGTAGTCATGTTTTTAGCATGGAGGGAGGCGGGATCAGTGCAGTGATAGGGAGCATTTAATGGTAACTAGTTTCGCCTACAAGGCAGGTCATCAGAGGGTGGAGGAGCAGCCAGGCCAGGCTGATTGGAGCGTGCCCAGCAGCGGAACAGACAGAGATGGATATAGCATGTAGTGAGTGTGGAATTGCTTTTCCGCTCCCTGTGAGTGACTCAGGAAGCACCTAAAGTCAGGCCAATCTTGCGCAGCCAGAACTCCAAACGCCAACCAAGCCCCTTTGGCTCTGATATAAACCCAAGAGTGGTGTGAGGGGCAGAAAATGAAGGAGTTACCCAAATAAACAAAACACAACTAAAAGCAAGTTTCATCTGTAGTGTCCAATCACAACATGCTGCTTTTATCCAATAGCAAATGAACCTTGTTCTGCCGCTTTTACCTCGTTCTCAGCATTTTTAATCTTTGCTGTGTAGGTTCATTGCATGAAGGCTTAGGGTACTGTTCTATCAGGATGATTTACATAGTGGAGGGCTGGCAATGTGATGACAAAGAGTCACAGAGCCTGTAATTACCCAGGGCACATGGAGAATAGAGTGAGAGGAGGTGAGATGGCAGACAGAAACAAGAGGTGTGGGTGGACATTCAACTTCTCTCATTAAAAGATAGCCATGCTGTTTAAGACAGCTTTTCCAATTAACACTTTGGCTATGTATAACCAGAGTGACAAATTTATTAGTACCAACAGTTTTGCTGATTGAAGTATTTATGTGGGCTACATTACAGCACCTTTAAAGGATAATTTGATCCTGTAAGAAGCACTTTCAAGCAATACCATTTTTCTTCAGGATGGTATTCACTATTTGTGCATATTCTTCCTCTCATGTATGCAGGCTCAGTCTATCCCCCACCACTTTGCCCTCAGTCACCGAAAGAGGGTCAGAAGGTGGTATGTGCTTTATTCATTCAATTAATTTTTGGGTTCATTGCACCAATGATTTAGCCCAATTCGCAATGACATATGCCAGGTAACCTGCACAGCAAAGATTTCACTTCAGCCCATCTCACGTACCCATATGCACCTCAAACCCAGTCATACAGCAGCCACCCACACCCTCAGCCACACAGACACACCCCAGGCAGGGCCAAACACAGGAACTGTAGGGGATTGTAGAGGATTTCTTTCATGATACCCTCTGCAAACCATCATCAACACCCCAGACTTAAAAGGTAAGGCTTCAGTTTAATCAGTCCCTGCATGATTAGATCAGCAATGCCTAAAACAGCACTGATGATAACAATTCAGTTGCTGAAGAAATATATTACAGATTGAAACTGAGTAACTCTCTCACCATTCTGCCAGCAGACATTATCTTATTTTCTAAAACAATTGCTGGCAAGTGGTAGCCTTAAAGTAATAATCATGCTTTTCAGTGTAACTTTCTATGAAATGAGATGGTTGCAAAAATGGATGAGGCCCAGGGACACAGATGGCTGCTAAACTGTCTTGTGGATTTCATGGCATGCCTTTGCAACACTCGCCGCTCCACTTGATGAACTGCTTAATGGACTCCAGGCAGCAGAACCTCCGTTCCTCTATTGTTTGCTTCCTTTTGGTGTGTTATGGCACTCCATGCCGCTTCCTGCTCTTCTGTAGCCTGGTAATGAACGAGTAAGCCATCCTTTTGTAGCTCCTAATGACTGGGGAAAATGTTCTCCGAATGGTGGAGTGGAGACAGGAGATGCAGGGCTACAGTACTTTAATGGCTTTTATTTTCTTCTGCAAACATTTTCCATGCTTTCTGTAAGGACTATCAAAGCGCAGCGATCTGAAAGAACAGAACTGTTTTATGTAGTCTCTCTTTCATCTAATGAATGGCAAAATGCTTATAGAAGGTTATCTTGTTATCCTTCGAAAAAGTGTCCTATATTTAGGTTATGTACAGTATTTGGCAGAGTGCACATTCAACATTCTTAGCTGCAAATTATAATACTCATGTTAGATCTCAGGAAAGCAATGATTTAAAATTGCAAAATTGGCAAAACATTTTTAAAAATTGCTTAGCTGCCTGCACTTCATATTAGGACAGACACAGATAGGTAGACACATTAAAAAATGTAAACAGGAGATGGAAGGAGAAAATGTAAACAGGAGAAAAGCAGAACAAGAGGGTTGGGGCTGCTAAGAAAAAAAAAAAACGTTATGCTCCAATTAAGCCTCCCGCATACCGACAAGAGCCTCTGAAGACATGTTACAAAGCTGCTCCTCTCTCATACAGACAGCAGATTAGCTGTGGAATCAAATATTAAAGAGCTCACATCAAGGAGAGCACAGTTTATAGAGCCTGGTTAATCTGACTCTTTCATATATTCACACATGCACACACACATACACACAAACACACACACACACACACACACATACAGATAGGTCTCCCATTGTCATTCTAAGGGTTCAGGTGAGGTTCATAAGCCAATGTGAAAGCAGATGTGAGGAACAGTGTTTTGGTTGCTAATTAAAAAGAAACAGTGACCTTGGAGGTCATTATGGGCTGTTTAAGCACAGCCTGACTGGCGGCTCACTCCCCCCCTAGGTGCAAGACAATTTGCCAGCAGTCAGTCACACTGACAGCCAAGGGGAGCAGGAGAACATTGAACATGGCATGGGGAGTGGGGAAGTCTGTTCCCGGATGTAAACTAAGAAGATCAGGCAGGTGCTGCCATGCACCAGCCAATCTATCTGTACCACTTACAACAAGATTCGTTTAATTGATTATTATAATTTATATTTCATTATCTATATGTACAGTTAATGATACGTAATGAAAGGTTAAAAAGAAGTGCTATTTCAATAAATCAAACGGATGCAGCTTTCAGCAGTGCATTAATTAAGAGTTTCTTTTTCTCCTGAAATCACAATAAAATGTGATATGGTTGGCATGTTGAGCTGTTGATTATGTTTAAGATGTACTTTTCACACAAAGGATAAAAAGGTGTTTCTGTCTGTGAAGTTCTATGTGACGAGTTAAATTAAGTTTAAGAAAATGAAATAAGTGCCACTCTATGATTCTCAATGACCGAATTGTTAATAAAAAGGTAGCATTTTTTCTTAACTATTTACCCCAAAGCACCAGATGCACCAAGCACAAGCACCGATGAATACTGGGGATTAAAGCTTAGTGGTTGAACTGCAGTTATGGATATATTTATCTTTTTGCTTGTCCATGTATTTCATTGCATGTAACAGACTGTTGATTAAAAATTCAGAAAATCTGCCCTGTTCAGGAGAGGTTATGGGAGTCCAGAGCACAAGGTGAGCTTTCTGGAGGCTAGTAATCACCAGAGCAGGCAGGAAGCCCAACATGGCTACAGAATGAACAAGAGGTCTAATCCAGAGACACAGTTCACAAGCAGCAGGAGACTGATAGCAGATTCTTCCACCGCCATCACATGGACTGAGCAATATCTGTAAGGTTTCTTAATCAAAGACTGGTAGCCTTTCTTTAAGTACATTTCTAGTGTCAGATGTGGTGACTTAAATCATTAGGTGCACTGGGGAAGTTATAATTTAAGTTGAACCAGGGAAAATAAATCCAGCCATTTCATTGGTTTAATAGGATTTGTTTTTATACTTCTGTTGGCTGTTGTTGTAATTTAATTCACATGCAATCCAATATTTTGTTTTTATTGTCGCAGTGATAGGTGTCTGGGCTTTAGTAGTGCGTTCTAGTTCATTTAGACATGGTGCTGAATAAGCATCTGGTATTACTTTAGTTGTACTTTACAGCATAGAAATAAAGTGGTAGAGCTAATGCTAGCATGTCTTCTATCATCAGTGGGGTCTTCCTTCTATACAGTTTGAAATATTCCCTGTTTGTTTTGATACTATTTACGTTTCAGCTTCCATATAATTTGTTTTAGAGAGGACAAGCACAACATAGTTGATTGAATGATTATTATTACACCATATGGTAAGTGCTTTCTATTGCCGCTAAGATGCACAATGTTATTAGATACAGTCTAAAAAAGTATACCCTCTAAAAAAGTATACCCTAAACATTTAGTAAGTGGGTTAATTAGTGTACTGAAATGCTTTGCACTTAAGAGTTGCTAAACGAATGAACCCTTAAATATCAAGCCAAACAGACAAGTAGTTATTTCATTATGATACTCTACTAATGTAATCTAATACTAATTATGTTGCACGTCTCACTGTGAAGCAGGCGTGGAACATTCTGGGGAAAAGGAGACGGTAAACACAAGTCACCAGCTAAAGAGTTTAATGAAATAAAAGAAAACATAAAAGTGCACTAACTGGAACAAAAGAATGGCAGTGTAACATCAATGACAGACACTGGTCATGAAAACACAAAGGGCCTTTAAAAGAATAAACATAATAACATAACAACCCCCAGGTGATGCGGAGAAAGAGGGAGGCATGGCAACAAATTAGAACAGAGAGAACGTGGAACAAAGGACACAATGGAAACACAAAGCCACACGAATGCCACAGATGTCTAATGGAGGGGACAGGATAGGGTGCAACACCATCGTACACCGAATAAAAACGTAGAAACATATTACCCTGCCTTTCCTCATCAGTGTTCAGTTCTTAGGGTGTGCCAAGAGCACAGTTATGCATAATGAATAACTTACAGTTCAAATACAAGCTTCATTTTTATGTGAAATCTATACATGCAAAAGCGGAAGTTTTCTCTCTATTTATTACTGTTTTCTTTCCATTTTGTGCCTATTTAAAAATAAAGGCTTTTTATAAAATTCAGCTAATTTTACATAGTCTCTCATCAACAGTGTGTTTTTTGATTTCCATTACAACAAAGGAAAAGGGTGAAATCATTATGTTCTGCTGAGGAAGGTTAACACGTACACACACAAATATTAATATGTATTTCACCAGTTCTAACTTTGATAAACTTTGATAATCCGTTTACTGATCTTAGTTCCTGAATGTTGCCAGACCAACAGGAAAAGGTCAAGATGGAGGGTGTTATTCCACTGCTCATTCTCCAAACTTACCTAATTAGCTCTCTTAACAAACTTTTGATTGGCACAGCAGTGTTCGTCCAACCCCATGAGATCTGGGAGAATGAACAGCAGAAAAAAAAATCAGCAATCATGACCTTTTCCCCTGATTTCAGCATCACGCTTGACCAGGCTAATTTTACTGCTTTTCATCATCCCTAGTTTTCCGCAAAAAGTAGAATCTCGATCACTCGAAAACTCCTATAAGTAAGAACACAAACATGCAATCCAAAACTAGCTTACTTAAAAACCAACCAAAGCAAAGCCTTCTTATTGGCTCACATGATGAGAGAATTGTCAAGACTTTGCCAAGCTACAGGCTTTTCTCTACAGAATTAAGACACATACTCTAAATTCCAGATATGCAAGAACTTATAAGTTTTAATATTTATTAATAAATAATTAGTTATAAGCTTAGAAGTCCACTTCATAATTAAATGAAATGTGATGAATTTAAAAAGCAAAATAACAACAAGCATAAACATTTCTGTGGTCACTGTACTAACAAATCTTCTAAGGACCTCAGAAAAAAACAGGTTTAAACACTGACATTTAATTATTTCTGATTCCTCTGAATCACTGGGTAAACACATACTGGTGTACAACCTTTGCCAGGAAGGCCTACCTGCCCAACACACTCTTTTCTCGGAAACTGACAGTTTTATACCCTAGTGGTAAAAGCCTGACATGATAAAGAGCCACGCATACATTGACCAGATAAGGCGAGCAGAAACAGATGGTGTCGACCTAAAGCTAACACAGCTGAACCATAACAGGTTGGGAGTAAAAACTGATAAAATGAAAGGGAGTGGAGGGTACCCAAGCGTGCATGGCACTATCTGCACCTGGTTTCATCCAGGCAGGGATGGTGGCCATCCTGCCTGTTCCACAGCCCACGCACGCACACTGATAAGAGATGCTTTTGGCCCGCTGTGGGAGCCGTCAACCTGCACAAGAACATCCAATACATGGCCATCTGGCCTGGGCCTCCTGCGCCCACTTTAATGTGCACCGAACCGCATAAAGCCTCCCACCTGCTCCACACACCAGCTACAGATAACCACTGAACACCACAAGCTTTTCTCAAAGCATTTGTTTACACATGTGTAGGAATATGCACATATACATATGTTGTACATATACATACCATGGGCTTGGTTTGCAAGGACAACTTCACAGCGCAGTACAGTTAGAGTCTGCTGGGTGAGCAGGGGATTTAAGAATACCAGCAGAATACCAGAGATGAGATAAAAGATGAGGGCCAATGGCTGTGACCTCTTCAAGGACAGGACAGATTAGTATCTGGAAATGCTGATTAGTGGGGTGTCTAGAGAAAAGAGAAGAAAGCAGACATATTAGTAGGGTGCCAGTTGATCGTGTGTCACCATTTCACCAGGAAAATCAATCACAGGAAAGGCTTGCTGTCACACACCTGTTTAGGCAGAGAGATTCCTTACAAGGACTGCTTGGAGTCCAGAGCACATTCCTGGTTTTATGTAGAACATGGTTTTTGTAATCATTAAATCCAAACACATACAAGAAACTGGATCTGATCAGCAAATGAAACACTGCACCAGGCAGAATACTAATGTGCTCTTCCTGTTCATTTCTTGTTGGCAGTCTCACACATTTTCATATCAAAGTGCCACTATTTACCAGATCGGTTCACATGTGGATAAATAGACTCAAATGACTCAGGACTTATATTGGCTTTTGCTACTTCAAGGGTTTGAAAAAGATATTCAGATCCAATGAGTGAGATCAAAGGCTCCATCTCATGCTTGTTATCACTTTGGGCAAATATCCTCAAGTGCTTTTTTGGATATGAACATAAGAAAAATGGGAGAAACTTGTGCTCTGGATCAGTTAGTAGAAGCTGACAGAGGGTGGTCTTGTCCTCTTAATTAATCTGGCAAGGCTTTCAGTTTAAACACTGGATCACTTTGCAGGTCTACTAAATTATTCACACTCACAATGTCGAGTGGCTACTGTAAGCCCAGGCAGAGAGCAGCCTGCAGTGTGCTGCAGGCCACAGTGGGAGGGGAGACCATCAGTGGTAGAGGGGGAACACAGAGGTAGAGGGAGGGAGAAACTGAAAGGTTTTCCAGATCTGAGCACGGCTACAGAAGGTGTTGTTCTAGGTCATAGCCATTTTCTTACACCTTCCTCAAATTTACCTCTCTGTAGGACACTGATCACATTTGTCCTTCAGAGCTGGATCTGACGTGAAAGGTCTTTGGACAGTAACAGCGGTATTTCTTTAGACAGCTACATTAAAATTTGTGCTACGCCCAGCTATTTTGCCAATTACTTTTTTTGCATATCAGAGTTGCAATTATCACGTTTTAAGCTAAATTAAATATACACTTAATAATAGCAATATTCTCATTTTGCATATAAATAAAATAGAACAGAATTAAGTAACACTAATTTTATAACCTACTCAGGCTGTAATTTTAAAAAAGAAAAAGATTCAAATATTTGAATCCATTTGGAACAAACATATGTTGACTCTATAAAGAGATACAACCAGACATCTGTTTGAATAAAATATTCCATAAAATCGAATACTCCAGTCGTAGAACATTTTATTTATCTTCTTTTAAAGACAAACAAAAAAACAACAGCAAAACCCCGTCTATGCCTCAAATCCCTGTGACATATATACCTCCACCTCCCCATCCTGCCCCCTGCAAACACATGGTCCAAACACTGAAGTATCCTCAGTCCATTCAGTTCCGTACACACACACAAAAAAAGGAAAGAAGCCGGCCCAAAGGGCGGGGCCTCCAGAGCAGGCCAATCAGAATGGATGGTAAAAGCCCACCGTCCTTCCATGCTGCTCTAGCAATCTTCAAAAAGACCAGAAAGTTACATGACTGTACAGAGGAAGGGATGCAAAGACGTCTTTGGAAGGAACGTGGGGACAGAGGCGGGCTGAATGTGGCGGGATGGTTTGGACGACTGCAGGTAGGCATGGCGATGAGGGCGTGGATCAGCTCTAGGAGCCACACCCACAGCTGGCCGAAGCTTTAGCACATCATTTGGCTGCACAGTTGTTAATTGAAAGTCATACATAGCACAGTACATTCAAGTTTTTTGATTTTTAAACTTTTAAATCTGGCCAAACATGTAGTGGTTTATTCACATACTATTCACATAACAAATATACATCTATATGTACACAAACTCTTCACTTCCAATGTGAGTGTCCAGGCACTTTCTGACTAAAGTCCAGAGTTGTAAAAGAAAAAGGTTACTGAAATCAGCCAAACATTGTTACTCTCTCTGCACGAGGCCTGGTCTCAGTATCACTCTCCTATTTTAAACCGTTCCATCTGTCTGACCGTTCAGTGGACTCCCTTGACTCTGTAAGTCATTGAGCTGAATTGTGCTTAGAGCGTCACTCAGTGTCAGCTCAGACACCTGACATCTGGGGTGACATATGCACAGCAATAAATTCAGCAAACCAGCTGTATTAAAAGTGTGTGGGTGGCTTTCTATGACAGTTAGGGTGACGGATCTCTAATACGACACTTTCAACTTGTTTTGCAGTTGGACCATTATTTTGCGAAACGTGCATTACCACTGCACACTGAGATCAAAATGCTAATTCAAACTGTTCTCTGAAGTGGGTGTGTGGGTTTCACTTTGGACAAATAAGACAGGCATGTGGGTGGGTGGGTGTTCGACATGCTTGTGCTTCCTCCTCTTGTCTTGTGAATGGATGGAAAGGGGAGCACCTGAAACAGAGAACCGACTTTCTGACGCACATCGACTGGAATTCCAAATTAAAGGGACAGACGTATTTTTAACATACCGTGAGTCCATCTTACATAGTTGAAGGTCTAATCAAAGGTCCACAAAGTATTAAACAGAAGCCACTCGACAAATGCACGCAAGTCTGAAGAAAAATCACGAGCGGAAAGCTCTCCACGGTTAGTTCCATTTCTGTCTTCTCGTTATACGCTGCAGTAAAACTCCATTAGCACCTCTCTCATGCAGCCGCTGAGAGAGACCATCACATGAGGTCAGCCTGTAATCCACCTCCTGCTTAAGGACGTTGACCATCTGCGCCCTGCTAATGCACCTCCGTTTGCCTGCACAAAATGGATTAGCTCTTCATACTTGAGACTTAAAAGAGAAGTTCCGCAGACCTTAACTGTATATACAAGCGAGAAAAGAAAGAGAAGTGCCACTCTGGAACAGCTGAGCCACCTTGGAGCCAGCGGATGCTGTGACGGCTCTCCGCCCGCTCACTGAGACGTGTGCGAGCTCAAGGAGACGTGTGCGAGCTCAAGGAGACGTGTGTGAGCCACCTCGTGTTGTAATCAGAAACTGACTCGGCCTCCTCAGAAACGGACCCCGCCTTCTCAGAGCAACGCACTGTGGTCTTCTTAGTGGTTGCAGCATGGGAGGCCCAAGACACATGTAGTCACAGGACAACAATCATGTTTTGCAGTCCAAAAACTAGTTAGAAAACCAGTGTCCAAAGGTGTATAGTGAAAAACTCTAGGTGGGCATAGAGGTGCACCAAAGAGGCATCATAGTCTGAAGAGGCAGTTGATGGACTGCTGACTGTTGATCTGTTTTTTTCAGTGTATGCAGGTGTGTGTGTGGGGTCCTCCTGACTGCTCCTGAACACTATCAGATCAAGGCTTAGATGTCGGGCCCTAATGCACTACACATAAAGGGAGCACATCCTAGTGGCATCCATTTTGTTTCCTCAGTCTGGTCAGCTAGAGACACTTCCAGATGCTGTGCAGTCCAAGCACAACATAGGACACAGCTCAGAGTCTCAGGAAATGAACTGAAGTCCCGTTCGCTCATGGTTTTCAGTATGAGAGCAGGCTTTAGGTTATTTCTGGAGGACTGCTCACAGCCCAGGGGAGAAGGGTGGGGGAGGCACTGAAAAACAACACTAAACCACAGACAACTAAGACACAGAGGGAGCACCACATCCAGACATTCCGGGACAAAAGGTGAAAGTCTCTGTTCACATTTATTTTCCATTCTTCCCCTCCTAGGTGAAAGAGAGAGAAAGAGACAGAGAGAAAGAGAGAGAAAGAGAAGGAAACAGAAAGAGGGAGAGAAAGAGAGAAAGAAAAAAAAAAAAAGAACAAGAGATTGGCTGCTGGCAGTCGTGGTCTGCACTGTGAGGCCAGTATTGCTATCTGACTTCCATGCACTCCAGATACTCCAGCACAAGGTCATAACAGAAGCGGTACTGCTCCTGGGGAAGACACACCAGAAAACGAAAAACATCAGCAACGTCAGCTTTCAGGTGAGCGACCTCAGTAACAGCACAACCGTACGGTTCACTCTGTACAGTTCGCCCTATACAAGAGCACCTACCACCTACCAGAGACTCCACCATGTTGGGCTTGGCATTGCGCAGGGTCTTGACGGCATAGAAGACGTCCACCATGTTCTGGTACTGTATCATCTCCATCAGAATAGTACACGCGCAGAACGTACCACTGCGCCCACCGCCGTTCCTGCATGAAACCAAGGAATAAACAACCATCATTCAAAAACAAACCCACCGCCACAAGCGCAGAAATCCAATACACAAGTGCAGTGCACCCGGTACAGCCACTAAGCTGTGGCTGAAACCTGTGGCCCAGTCATAACTACTATCCGGTCATCATTTCACATTCGTATTCAAACAACCTGAGCAAACAGCATTCAGTAGGCCAGCAGGGCAAAGCAGAATGGTGGCAGCAGCCAGATGAGGTGAAAGTGGGATAATCAATCGCAGTCAGAGCCTTGGCAGCTCCACATGCAGTGCTGAGAGGGGCTACTGTATTCTGCATTAGAGCATAATTGATTTCATCTCCATAATCTCATTCCCCCTGCTAGCGGAGAATAACACTGTGTGACAGCTCTGAGTGATGTGGTGCTTGGCCAGAGGTGGAGAGTCCATGTCTGTAGGCACAGATGAGGAGCTCTCTGATAACCTCCGCCATCCATGGACTCCTTGGGTTGTTTGAATGTAAGAACCGTGATTACAAGTATCCATGACTTAAGTGAATATGTGCATCTTGGGAACTGATTTTCGTGCAGCAGAGTACAGACATTTTAAACTGCTACACGACAGGCCAAAAGTATAGAATTTTCACAAATAAACATGATTTTTTGAGAGACTGCAGGTATGTCTACGTAACATGTTCATTAACGTTTACAAAAGGGTTTTAGCTTATTTCGTTTTGACCTAACTTCTACATTTTCCAAAATTTCCTCCATAAGTACATTTATAAGTCAATGGCAATGAATCACTATTTGCTTCCACACCACAGTTTATTGGATCATTAGATCTGTGGTTGAAAAGGACCCTGGCAGTGAGTGTGTGCAGGACTCACAGACAGTGCACCACCATGCGGCCCTCGCCACACTCGCTCTGCCACTTCTGCACGTGGGCCAGCAGGTTGAGGAAGGCCTTCCTGGAGTCTGGCACGTCGCGATACGCCGACCAGCGCAGGAACTGGAACTGGCACACCACCAGCTGTCCCTCCTGGAGCTAAAGGGTGGACAAGAGGAATGGGCCATAATACATCATCCAGCACAAATCTGTGAGTGTGTTTATGAGTGTGGATACTGCTAGCATAAAGATATGTCTCTCAGAAGTGCAGACTCAGCAGGCTTGTGGGTCCTGATGAATGAGTCAATGGAAGTGCAGAACTGGAGAAAGACACATGGGCCTGGATGCCCTCACTCCTCTGGCTCAGAACACAAGCTGAATTAATATGCAGCCCTGTGGCACCCCCAGAGTCTCCCTCTGGGCGAAGAACCCGGCAACACAGGCACGCTGACCAGTGTTCAACGCACTACCAAAGAGCACCTTCAGCAGCTTCAGAGGGCCTTTCCAGGTCAGTCAAACAAGAACAGGTATGATAAATCAGTTTAGTCATTCCATACATGTACACACTGGGATATATGATAAGTGGAAAACCAGGAGGGAAAACTTGTACAACACAGAGCTTGAGCAGTGGTCTGTTTCCGAGGATGTCAGTGTGAGAACGACAGGCAACCAGAGATAGTGTATCACATGACAAGGATGAGGAGCTAATGCTCGTCATGCAGTTAGGCTGCAGGGATTTGACAGACATGAACAACCGCTGACCGAACAACCTCTCCTTAGTCCCTCCTCACTTCCCTCCAACAACTCAGAAACATAATCAATCAAAGAGCCATTCTCACTGTGATAACTCTCCATTCATCCCCTTCACCCGTGGGGCCTTCCCTGCCTATTGCATATATTCTGACTGTCACAGGCTCCACTGGAATATGGCAGCCATGCTTTATGAACATGTCAGGCAAAGCCGAGGTTCAGTCACAGAGTACCACATACCCACTGCAAGGAGCAGCTCTGTGATGCATCCTCAGGACAGCAGAGGCGGAGCCTGTTTCCCAGTGACACACTGGGCAACACTGACAATCCCGAACTAGATCTTTTGGTCGCCTGCTTGTTAAAGAATATTTACATTTTTCTTGTAGAACATTGATTTTTGATATTCAGTGCTCATCCAGTATGTTTTGAACTGGATTTTTTATGTCCTTTATTAAAAACACAAATGCCATTTTGTCTGTGGTTTGCTACAGTTCTGGTAGATGAAGCCTGGGTTACAGTTTGCCTGCAACAGCTTTTTATGTGTATTTCATATGTGTCCTTTAGTTTCTGTCTGCAACTGTGGCAATTTTCACTCAGTTTATTATGGCCGAACACCAAACAATGATAAACAGCAAACCAAAACTACCTCAGAATTGTGGATACACTATATGTTTCATTTTTAAGGACAGAAAAAGAAGGAAAGAAAGTTTCTAAACTGTACTACTTAAGTAAAGTGTAACTGATCGTAGTATTAAAAGAGAAAGCCTAGCTCTGGCCAAGTTTCACACCTTGAACTATTTCTGGTGTCAGAATTTATCAAAACATTTCTGAAAAAGAATCACAAGGGTTTTATATGACACCATTTTTATAACCTTTTCTCGTCCTCTAATGTAATATTTCATCTGTTCAAGGTCACACAGAACACCACAGAAGATGTGGGAATCTCTCAAAATCCATCTTATTTTCTAAAGTATCATAAATAAATATTTGAACCCACATTCTTGTAGGTACTTACGTGGAATGTTCAGGTCTGTTTCGTAGCAACAGCTCATATCTCATTCTTTAAAATGAATACTTAAATGCTTCGTATCATGTTGGCACGGCGCTGTACATGAGTGACAGCTAAAGAACCAAGGACCAGTGGTTTCAGAATAATCACTTCTAGAAACAGACCCAGGAACCCTCGAGGAACTTCTCTTTAACAGCATGCCAAAGAAATGAAATGGTGATATTTGCATGGACATTGCTGTACACAAACGGTAGCTGTCCAACATAATGGTTATATTTGCAAGACCATGATGGTTGTGACTCACTCTCGTCACATTTTTGACCCGGAACAGGCGTGTGATGATGTCCTCGTCAGCAGACATGGAGAGGAATTCCACCTGCATGGGACCATACTGCTGGAGTCCAGGCTCAGGCCAGTACTGGACACACGGCTAGGGAGAGACAGGGAGAGAAAGATCAAGAAAGGTTAGAGGAAGGAGATAATGCATGTCCTCAAGCGCTGAGAGTCATCTGTGCTGTTTCAGGGATACCGTTTACTGAAGGTCAAGTGTCTCTGGGGTAGAACGTACCAGACTGTCAGAATGCATGCAGGTTTAAAGCAGAATACAGAAAACGCAAAACAATGGAAGGCATGGAGAGGACCTCTGCAGTACCAGGACGATCACGATGACAGTGGCCAGTGAAAAGAGAAGCCAGCATCTGAATATCAGAAGCATTCGATAAGTGCACTTACAGTATATAATGAGAAACATATTAAAAGAGGACGAGAGAAAATGAGTGGGGGAGAGTGAGAGAAAGAGCAAGAGAGGCCTTAATGGGATGACAGAAAGAGAGAGAGAGAGAGAGAGAGAGAGAGATAACACTCTTGACTGCTGTCTTCAGAGACTGAGCAGTATTAACACTGCGACACAGGCGAGTAAGGAGATAAATATTAATACACATGGAGCACAGAGAGAGAAGGTTGGGAGGAGGAGAGCGAAGGAGACGAGACAGAAAGTGAAAGACAAGAAAAGACAGAGAGAGAGAGAGAAAGTGCTTGTCTGAGTGAAGGAAAGGAAATAAGCCCTAATCCAGTCAAGTGAACTGGAGACAGAATGAAAGTGAGTAAATGGCTTTGTGAGAGCACATAGCAAGACATGAAGGGAAGAAGACAATGGAGAAGAGGGTCTGCAGAGACTCTGCTACCTGGAGGACACAAAGACAAGCTCCATCTGGAGGGGAGGAAAAAAAGCATGTCTGAAAACCGGCCCTCTGTCTGTGACTGGAGGGGACTCGTACGGCCACGAGGAGCTGAACCCACCCAGGCCGAGTTGGACTGGTTCAGCTGGTTGAGCATGATGATGGAGGTGCAGCCGTAGTCGAACACCAGCCTCCAGAAGTCAGCGGTGGTGCCAGGCAGAGGGTGCGGGGTCACGACGAGCGCAGCCGGCCGGTGGAAGCTGTCCGTCAGCGCGGCGTTGATGTAGTTGTTGCTCTCGCCCTCGGTGGTGACGAGGAAGGCGAGCGCGCGGTCGGGCGCCAGCACGTCCATGCTGCGGTTCCTCTCGCGGTTCCTCGGCAGCAGTG
This sequence comes from Tenebrosternarchus preto, assembly GCA_025802075.1. Lineage (NCBI taxonomy): Eukaryota > Metazoa > Chordata > Actinopteri > Gymnotiformes > Apteronotidae > Tenebrosternarchus > Tenebrosternarchus preto. The sequence goes on along the minus strand of JAOYMR010000007.1, from coordinate 9,886,790 downwards.
CGATGCTGCACTCTTCCACGTCCAGGTGAGGGGTCACGGAGTTCAGCGTCTGCGTGAAACACCGGCAGGGTTTTGCACCACAGACAAATATTATGCATGAACTCTGCTATTTCCTGGCTCCATGTTTGTCAGTGAGGCTTTGGTCCATGCCGTGGTTGTTTTCCCCTTTTCTGTTTTTTCTTTTTTGTATCCACTGATATAAACCTGCTGATATAAAGAATACCATTAAGATTAAGTGTGGAAGAAGCAGAGCATAGAGAGTCGAAGCAAGGCAGAGAGAAGTAAAGGAAGAGAGAAGAGACAAGTGCGCTGGGAGCAGGCGGACAACATGAACGAAGACGACAGAGAGGGTGGAGTGGAGGAGAGAGGAGCGGGGGCAGAGAGGAGAGAGCGAGGGCAGAGGGCAGAGGAGAGAGAGAGGAGAGAGGAGCGGGGGCAGAGAGGAGAGAGCGAGGGCAGAGGAGAGAGGGTGGAGAAGAACACAGGGTGCAGAAGAACAAGAGGACGGGGGCGGAGAGAAGATAGAAAAGTGAGGAGAGAAAAGAAAAGAGGAGTGAGGAGAGACACATGCTAGGGGACACTGAGGAGGAAATGTTTAGGTGGAGAGGAGAGACTGGTTCATGGTGGGCGGCGTCATTATGGAATTTTACACAGCAGACAAGTGGCAACGTGCATCTGGCCGACTCAGACGAGGCCTAACGCTCACAGGTTCAGCTTACACAACGCTTCCTGTCACTCAAAATGGCTGAACAGGAACTGGAAATCAGGCCAGCCTCATCCATAATGAATAGGAGTGGTATGATCTTATCAAAAGGAGTGCTATTAAAACAGCAGTGTAGCATGGCTAGAGCTCTGTGTGCCAATGCCTGTCTGCTGCTGATGCTAAGTAAAGACACACGCTGCTCTCTAATGAAAAGTGTAAATACATAATGGAAATGCTAATAGAAAAGCTATTGACTGTAGTAATGTGTTTTCCCTGCATAGAAACTTTTGTACACAGAATTAGAGAGACAAAAGATGCTTGAGTGAATGCCACAGAGACAGGGTTGCCAGATCAAAGCAAAAAATAAAATAAAATAAAATCCCACTGTGAAACAGGAATTTGCCCCACGACAACCCCAGATACCCCTGTGCCGCTTCTTTTTGCCCTAGCAAGAAACCAAGGAATGATAAAATGCACTATACATCATACAGTGCATAATAAAGTACAACACAGTGTTAGTGTTCAATGGAGAGAACAGAAGAGAAACGATTTAGCTGCACATTTCTTTGATATGTGAGCCCCTTAAATCAATAGTGCTGCTCTTTAATGGCAGCTTGGAATTCTGCCTTGGATAAGATAACCTATAAGTGCTAGGTTTATCCTCTGAAGTGAAAATGTCTAGCTACAGATCCGAAAACGCCCTAACACACAGAGAGAGATTTGGATAAAGCTATTACCTATTTATGTGCTATAATCCGGGAAAATATATTGCACAATCAATAGTACAATCGACCAACCACAGGCCTCAATTGATTCCATCTTCAAGGACATTTGAGCTCACAAGTGCACCCGCACCCGCACCCAGAACTTGGTAAACACTGTTTATTTTATTTTAAATATAACATTGCATAGAGGATAGTAGAGTATATCTTCACTCAAATATCAAACGAGCTGTTTTAGTTCATTTGCATGCTGTTCTTTCAGCTCTTTTTCGTGCTCTTTTGTGTGGAAGGATCTTTCATAATTCTTTCAATCCCTACCCTCACACACAGTGCTATGCATAAATAACTGGGAAATGACTGTTGGTGATGAGACTCTGTAAAGCATTTGATTAGAAGTGAAACATTGATTAAAAGGTGCAGAACATCAACTTTAATTAGAGTGTATTTACATCTATACTGGGTGAAGAACACAGAAATCAATGGTCCTTTTATAAACAAACAGCCCACTCATGAAGTCCATAAGGACCTAGAGTTCTGTTTTTGACAAGCTCTGTGTTGAGATCTATAGTTTATTCTAGCTTATAATGCCTTTTGCATGTGGAGATGTTTGCTGTTGTATCTGGACACAAGGTGTAAAAGACTGCATAAGGTTTTTAGGTAGAAAAATCTGCAAAAAAATCAATCATAGATACAGACATAGAATACAGACATACAGACTGAACATTCGTTGAATCAGGTCATGTGACTCTCCCAAAGATTTTGTCTTCAAAGGTTGTGCTAATGTGTCAAATAACTTATGAAAGCAATGTGGATTAAAGTGGACTGACACCTACCAGTATATAGATGTAAAAACGAAGATTTTCACTTTAACCTTGCTGTCATTGTTCTGCTATACATCCAATGTGTAAAGAGAGAAAAACCAAAGAATTAAAAAAAAGCAAAAACTTGATCATGGTCCAAGTAAAGTTGTGTGTGTGTGTGTGTGTGCGTGCTCACGTTCACATACGCCCGTGTGCCACGTGTCTGTGTGTGGGTTGTTCAAACCGAAGCGTTAGACCTTGTTGAGTGGTACAGGAGTATATACTGAACAAACGTGGGCTCTGCACAACCCGCCTTTCTCTTCATGTCTGTCTCTGTGTGGAAATATTTCAGGCCCAGCTGTAGACGGCGGGCCTGAGCTCCTGATCAGATTTGACAGCAAACTGAACAGAAAACCATTTTCACGCCAGTTTCTACATCTTTATGGATGAGTGCTTGTGTCATAATCACACGCCCTGGCTGTTATTGTGAAAAGTGCGAGGTTTCAGTGAATAATATATTTAATACACAATTCCACTGCAGATAAAATACATATATAAACAGTAGCACTAAATAAATATTCAAATGCCTATAACAGCATGTGTGCATTTGGTTCTGGCCACATTTCCACAGTGTCATTAATGTAATCAAATGATGTAATCAAATTCAATTCATTAATAGACAAAGTCACAAAGCAGCTTTACAGGAATCTGGATCCAGATTCCTAACGAGCAATAGCCTGTCCGAGATGGCAGGAAAAACCCCAGAGAAGAGACTAGATTTAAAAAGACTTTTCCTCCTCTGGGAAACATCGAATTGGGACATTTTAGTCACAGTGTGGGCTATTCTGAGATAACATTTGAATCATATTATATAAATGATATTTATCTATGATTTCTTTATTTAATATGTTGACTGCATGAAAGCTAACACTATTTAAAATATTCAGAACACTTTCCTATCATCATATGCTTATTTTAATAGAAGTGCCTTTTACTTTGTGACTGTTACAGTGTGGACAGTTGTGCCTGTTACAGTGTGGACAGTTGTGACCTGTTACAGTGTGGACAGTTGTGCCTGTTACAGTGTGGACAGTTGTGACCTGTTACAGTGTGGACAGTTGTGACCTGTTACAGTGTGGACAGTTGTGACCTGTTACAGTGTGGACAGTTGTGCCTGTTACAGTGTGGACAGTTGTGCCTGTTACAGTGTGGACGGTGCTTTATAGCATCTGACAAATGCAACATGTACCAATTCATACCTGTTTTCTATGAGTACAGGTTTTTTTTTCTTTTTGCACCTACTCCCCACCTGCCCAAACAAGCACATACATTACTGATGAATTCCTGCATGTACTAGGGTCAGGTCCACTTCACATGAGGAAAGACTGAATCTGAATCTCACGCTCACTCCGAATACAAAAGTGCAGTCCCAGAATCATGAGTATGTGGTAGAGAGGAGACTCACCTGGAACTCTTCTCGGAGCTGTGAGGAGTTGCTCTGTGAGTCAACCCTCAGCATCTCTTTATAGGTAAGAGCAAACTCATTCACTGGAATAGAGGTCTCTCCACACAGACATGCTTCCAAGATGGCATCGTGAATGAATATGTACTGTTCCTTAAGGGGAGAAGAGAAATGTAGTGAGAGAAAGAGGGATGGAAAGATGGAGAAACAGGAGAGAGAGAGAGAGAGAGAGAGAGAGAGAGAGAGAGAGAGAGAGGAGGCAGAGAGACAAGAAATTACATACAAGATGTATTCTGATTAAAGTTAATAAAATGCTTGCGGACAAAATTGGTCTAACCTGCCCTGATCTAAATTAAATGTTTATTAGAAATGGTTCAAAATACATTGTGTGTGCATGTGTGTGTGTGTTTCAAGATAAACAGCTCTAAACAAGCAAGCACTTGTGGGATAGATTTTATTAAAGAGTCGAGTAAACAATTACAAATGTAATAAACAAAAAATGAATGCTAGATTTACATAATAAACTTTGGATATGCAAATACAGATCTAAAGAAAGGCAAAATGCCAACACAAAGCAGAAAGATACATTAAATAGCTTTATCAGTTAATTATGTACACAGAAATCCTAAAACCCACTGCGAATTTACTTTTACCAAGTGTGTGTGTGTTCCTACCTCAGTCTGGATCATGTTAATGCGGCGGGAGCAGAGTGTCTTTACACAGTTGTAGATGTCAACCACTCCCTCACA
>JAOYMR010000007.1:9872354-9877354 GCA_025802075.1 Tenebrosternarchus preto | reverse complement strand
AGTGGAGATGGGGTTCCTGCATCTTAGCCGACACAAGCATGACCAGATAGACTTTGATATGGGGGTCAGTTCTCAGGAACCTGATGTGGAACTCAATGTGGTGAAGGAATAAACCAGGAACAGCAGGACAGTTTGCTTCCAGACAGTCTGCACTTGCTCTTGCTGAGAATTTATTTCACCATGAATGTCTCGATATCAGCAGAGCTCAAACTCAAAACAACTGCCCCAGTGTTCAGAGATTAAACAGAGATTAGAGATTAAACAACACAGACTTTCTCCCTGACTACCATCTTTCCATCCTAATAGCTGATCTCACTATCACAACCAGAACAGCTAGAAGGGAAAAGTCATCCCCAAATTTCTGATTGGACGATACGGAGCTGCACCCCACAGCCTATCAGAATGCATTGATGCCAAAGCAGAGAGCAATGGAACCCTGGAGCTCTAGAAAGAGTGAGAATTCCTCCCTGTCATAGTGCTTGATTAGAAACATACCGTCTCTTGTGAATCAGTTCAGTAACTGGGTGAAATGTTGCTGGAAAAAATACTGAATATTTGAATATTTATCTGAAAGTAGATGGCAAGAACAGAAAACTAGTCAGTAGACAAACTACTGTTCAATAGTTTTATTCACTCTATTATTCAAATTTCTAAAAGAGATGCAAATGTGCATTATACCTGTATGCATCTCTAAAATACGTGACTCAAATCGTTCATTATGTGATAGAAATACATTTTAAAACATGGTAAAACCTTTTTAAAAGGGCAAATGGAAATGAAAGATTTTATGGAACTAAGTCAATATGCAAAAATTATCTTCCCTTTTATTTATTCACCTACAGGAATTCACTAAAGACTAGAGGGACATTTAAAGAAGGCTTCATAACTCGTCTGTGAGTGGGTTATGTCTTCAGATCATAATGGCTGGATCAGGTGTGGTAAAGTCTGGCTGCAGGACAGATGGAGGGAAGAAGCTTGTGCTCCTTGGGAAGTGGACACAGAATGGTAAGACAGCAGGGAAAGCACAGCGTGTTACTAAACAATGGTTCCCATGACTCATCAGTGGCACCTCAGAATAGAGGCATTTCCAGCCCTCAACAAAAGTGGAGGTAGGTGAGCATGAGAAAGAGTGTGAGGAAGAGGAGATAGGAGGAAGAAGAAGAGGAGGAAGAGCAGTGAAGTACTTACTTCCCTGTTTATCCGAATCTACAGGGTCCAAAGTCGTAGAGGTGGGGAGAGGGTAGAAAAAGAGAAGACAGAGGCTGGTTAATGAGCTGAAAGAACTGTGGGAGCAGGAGGAGTGACAGATTACACAAAGGAGGAAGTTGGGGAACAGAGAGAAAGAATGGAAAGAGAATAACAGGGAGTAAGAGACAGAGAAAGAAAGGAACTGTTAGCATAAGACATTAGAAATGGATGTATATACTTGTAAGAGCATGTGAATGGAAGTAGGTGTGGATATATTTATTTTATATACATTTATATACATACATGTGTGTGTGTGTGAGAGTTTGTACTACATGTGTGTTCAGACATGCTGAAATGACAGTTTAATGTTCAGCTTCTCACTAAAATAATCTTCGCTTAATCCAATAAACCGCTAAAGAGAAACCTTAAAACAACATAGGAAACACGAACGTTGCGCCTATCTGAAAGCTCTGGTCTCTGGAATGGCCAGCTGCCCTCTACAAACCACCACTCTACTAACCACCACTCTACTAACCACCACTCTACTAACCACTAGCTTGCTAACAACAACATTGTTAAGCACTGCTCGACATAATCTACTAACCTCTACTTTAACACCCACTCTTACTCTCAGAGGGTGGTGGTCAAGACGCTTCACTAGTAATTGGAAGATTGTCGGTTCAAGCTTTGCAATGGCCAGGTTACCACTATGACCCCTTAACCCTCAATCGCTCAATATGTGAAACTGTAGTTTTGTTTTTTTTGGATAAACGTATGCAGCTCACTCTGGGAACACAGACACACACACGCCTTAACATACACAGTGTGTGGATACAGGTGTCTGGATACATGAGCACCGGCTTTAAAGGCTGATAATCACCGTCATGATGATGGGAATGTAAATAAGGGGCCTGAAGTGTCTTAACACACTTTATAAAAGCTTCTCCTTACTGCTTATTTAACTCAAGCACCAGCAACAACAAAAAGCCCACGTCACTTCAACCTCATCAAATACACCGACCGTTTTACATACAATCCCCAGCACATACAGGCTGGATAATGACCAGGAACAAATGTTGACTATATTGTGATCATTTTATGCCCTTGGTTTTTTGTTTGTTTGTTTGTTTGTTTTAACCAATTGTTTTTAGTTTAACACATCATAGTTAATGGATGAAAACATTGTAGAACCTGAACAAGTTTGTTTACAACATTGATTAATCCATGCTGCTTTTTTGCTTTGATGAGTTTTGCCTGTTTATGGAATTTAACAATATATATATTTGTGTAATTAGCTGAACAAGCTACTGATGGCAAAGAATAACTAATCCATGCTTTAATGAACTAATGCATGTCCAAGTGACAAAGACTGTTATGGTTTTTATGGTTTCATAAACCATATTTGCTTCTGTTATTTCGTTACAGACCATGTGTCTGACGCAACCAACAAAACAGTGGGGCAGTTTAAGAACTGTAAAAAAAACAACACTACTGAATGAATGACTTGATTCATTTGTTCCCCAAAACTTGTCTTTTAAATATGTATTAAGACGCTACTCTCCAGCACTCTGACATTGGATAGCCTAAACAGAAAGCCTGACAATAATTTCAAATGAGATTTCAGAGCTACAATCAATACAGCAGAGCATAAACTGAGCAAAGCAACCAGCCACTTAAAGTCCAAGCTTAGATTTGACTCTGGAGGGAAAGCTCAATTCAGAGTTCAAAGCTATGCCTGAAAATGATCTCCAAAAGCTCAGGTCAGAGTAAGGAGAGAGAGGGTCAGCTGACACAGTATTGAACAGACACAAGGAGAGGCAGCCAGGAATAACACTGTTGTTGACTCACATCGATGTAATTGGCATTGATGTAGTCAGAGTTCGGCTCCCCAAGCAGCGGGTGCAACTTCACTCGGTGGCGATCATCTGAAATGCATACGCACACACACACACACACACACACACACACACACACACACACCGAAACAAATGTACACAAAGAGAGCCTTAGATTGATGTCTCAGCTTTTTGCAAGCATCAAAAATATGTGACATTAAAATGGTGAATCAATATGAAGGAATTCTTAGATGTAGCATGTGATAATAGCACCAGTGTGGTATTTAGCATTACTTACATTATCTTTACTACAGAATTAAAAGGACACTCACAACCCATTAGTGTGTCAGGTCTTCCCTTTGTCTTATCCTTTTTCTTTGTAACATCCCAGCCTTCAAAAAAGCTCTAGAAAAGAAATCAGGACTATGTAAAGCTTCTTACATAAAGGTTACATATAAAATCAGAAGTACAACAAAAAAAATCTGTTTCATGTTTTCTTTGGTCTGAGACATATGAATGTATTCAAACTGAATGTATTCAAAAACTGTTCTAAGATCAGTGTCTCTATGGCCAATGCACATCTGCAGTGCTGGAGTGCTCCTGAAACCCCCAAAAGCAAATTTACTCCTGCTAAAGAAAACTGCCTTCTGAGAGAGGGCATAACATGAGAGATAACATGAAGTCATAAAAATCTTTTTTTTCTTCTTGCCTGTGTCTCCTGTGTTGCTATGGCAACGTTCTAAAATAAACTCTCATTAGCCAAGTTCCCCCTGTGAGAAGACCAGCATTCTCAATACCTCTTGGTGGTCTGCAAAAAAAAAAAATTCCCAGCAAAGTGGACAATCTGAACACTGTGAAATCACCACCTTGTCACCCAATACAAGCAAGACTGTGTGTGTGTGTGTGTGTGTTTGATAACTTTTTCCTCCATACCCCCAACCAGTCGTGAAACCACCCTGCAAAGAAATAAAGTCTAGGATTACACACTGCCACCTTCTCTTCACAGCTGGTGCTATTCTCTGAAGTTATATCTGCACACAGCAGGGCTAGCAAGCACACGTCCACACACCCCAACAGCACCGTTGAGTGGAGCCACGTAGCTGCAGATAAGCTGAGGAGAGGCTTCACGTGGTGCACTTAACCACAGAGCAAACAAAAGTAATTACTGTCCATTACAGCCAGTGCCATTCCCAGGGAGGAGCTAAAGTGGCCCCTCATAAGCTCTTGTTAGGAGCGGAGCTTAGTTAGGTCTCACAGGCAAAGTTTGTCATGAGTCCCTCCAGTCAAAATGACTCACACCATTACTTCTCAAATTACTGTCAATATAATTTGTAGTTCTAACAATGAGAAAAGCCAATAACTGAAAATCTTTGATATGAAAAATAAACTGATGATGTAAAACTGCTATGAAACCTCTCTCTCACACACACACACACACACAAAATCCTAAATCAGTGTGTAACATGTAATCAGTGGACAGACTTTAGGAGCAGGACTATAAACATGCAAATGGAGACTCAGGCTTGTTCTCAGAATACTGCACTTGCTGGGTAATCTACAGTGATGTTCTCCTCTTCTGCTCAAATCCGAAACAATCAATAAACTCTTCATTCCGCTTAACCTTAACCTACCAGAGAAACCGCCAGGGCAGATTACAACACTGCACCATCTCTCTCTCTCTCTCTCTCTCTCTCTCTCTCTCTCTCTCTCTCTCTCTCTCTCTGTGTGTATCTGCCTCACCCTTCCATCATGCTGTAGCTCTAGATCAATGTCCACTGTTGTTCTTCCATTGGGAAATAAGCTTTATGGGCTGGTGTTTGGGTCAAGCTCAGATTTTACCCTCTGCTTCATCTCTTCCCATTATGAGGTCCAGTGATAAACTCTTCCCACCCACATAAAACACCCACCCACACACACACACACACACACACACACACACACACACACACACACACACACACACACACACACACACAC
>JAOYMR010000007.1:9846248-9859275 GCA_025802075.1 Tenebrosternarchus preto | reverse complement strand
CCAGTGGGTGGTACCTGTGTAGATAGCACAGAGAGCTCCACCAGTGGGTGGTACCTGTGTAGATAGCACAGAGAGCTGCACCAGTGGGTTGTACCAGGATTCTTAATTGTCACACTCGAAGCCTGGGGGATCCGGCGTCATCACACTCCAAACTTCTCTCAAAGTTGTCTGGAAAGATTCTTAGGCAGCCGGAGAGGCCCATCTGTCAAGGCCTAATTTTAGCAATGAACTGCTTACATGATAAACCACATTCCTCTCGCCAGTGAGGGCCTGACTAATAACATAAACTGCCAATTATCTATTTCTGATCAGCTGCACCTGTGTCCAATTAAGCCAAAGAAATGGGCCGGGTCTGGGAGCCGGGCCGCTCCGATGGCGCGGGGCCAGTGGGAGCAGGTAGAGCCACTTTCGCACTGTCCAGCCTGACAACGAAGCTGGTGCCTGGCACGACCCAGCATCCTTTGCTGCCATGGTCGCAACCCCCTCGTCTGCGGGCCCTAACAGCTTTTAATGATTCTCAGCCTGTATCGATGTGGCGAGCGGAGGAACGAGATGGTTCTGGAGTAATGCCGTTGTAATTCTCACCTTATCGCAGATTTTCTGGCTGCAGGCATTTCACACCACTTATTTTGTTTTCCATATTTTGCTGTGCACTCTGCTAAACTCGGAGTTGTGTGCTCAAATATTTTTCACGTCTCAGTTATTATGATATGAGACTACAGTGGTGCACAAAAACCCAACACATATGGGCCCTGACTGAACATGTGTGTGAATTATACCTTCTTAAGTAAAGCTTAACAAAAAAAGTTTGTGAAATTTCATCTGTATCCTTCTACAGAAAAACAGCACGTTATCAGGCTTAACCACATAACCATTTAAGCAAAACGTGGGTAGATTGATGGCGAAGGGTTCTGGATAGTACTGCATACAACTCTGATACAAAAAAAAGAAGTGAAACCCTACAAAACCCCAGAATCCCTAAAATCCACCTCAGTTAATCATGTGACACTCACCCCTCGGAAGTTGCTCATGGCCTGGAAGTAGATGAGGTAGTTCTTGCGGGGGTCCAGCGGGCTGTTCCAGTAGCCGTTGTAGGTGTGGTTATCGCCCACGGTGAAGGGCGTGGCCTCGGGGAGGCTGCTGGGCGTCAGCTCTGCCGTGTAGTAGTGGGGCACCCCGCGTGCCTGCGCCTCCCCGTGAGAGATGGGCACGGGGAAACACTCCTGCACACCCAGCTCACGCTTCACCTTCCTCCCACTGTCCTCCTCCACCACCACCTGGTACGTACTGGGAGAGGCAGGAGAGCGGAGACACTGCTCAGAGCCGGGCAGCACACAGCCGCAACACAGAACCAGTCAGTTTCAGCTGTTCACTGCAAGACTGCAGAACAGGTGCCAGAGAATTTTATGGGGAACATACAAGCACATTTATTTATTTATTTATTTATCTTCTATTTTGTTAATCTCCATTCAGATTCTGTAATCCTCAAAACGGTGTGACGGCAAGCAATACTGCAGTGTTGTAATAACACGGGTCAGTGGGTCTGGGGCAGGCTGTAATAACACGGGTCCAGTGGGTCTGGGGCAGGCTGGTGGAGCCCTGCCGTGACGCCCCACCTGACAGGAGCACCGCGGCCCTGAGCTGGTCTCAGCAGCAGGGTGATCGTGCTCTCGGTCTCACTCAGTGGAGACGGCATGTCCCCGTAGTCGAAGGTGGGTGCTAGACGTGGAGAGAAAGCAAGAGAAAATGACAAAGAGAGAGACAGAGGAAAAAAGAGAGAGAGAGAAAGAGAGGGAGGAAGAATGGGGAAGGCAAAAAAGAAACACAATTCTCATCTAATTTTGTTGATAGTTTTTTTTTTTTGTCATACTGATAAATCATGATCAAAGCAGAGTAAGTTAACAGGTGTGAGGCTCCTGCGTCACTACAATAACCACAATCCTGCTGGCCACATCCCACTGAACCCATGCTAGCTAGTCACAGGCTATAAACAAAACTCATTCTCTCCCTCAAACTGACTGTCCTCTCTAAATAAGAACTGGCTGGTTGTCTAGGATACAGAGTGCAATTAAAAGACACGGAGTAAAGCTGAATTTGAGAATCCTTCCCTGGAGAACTCTGGCTTGAACCCAAACAGCTTTCTTTAATATCACCAGTGACTGAGAGAAGGGAGGAGAAAGGCAAACAATTACTGAGAAATCAATGATTATGGTATTAAAGAACGCCTTGGAAAAAATGTGGCGGCGAGAGCAAAGCTTCAGTTAAAGTGAGACATCTAATGGCATTAACTAATTCAACACATCAGCATCCAATCAGCCACACAATTACTGAGAAAACACACAAACAGCACAAAGTGTTTCTAAAGTTCATGCACACACAGACACGCACACACACACACACACACACACACACACACACACACACTCACACTCACAGCTCTGTTTGGGTGAATCTCTAAGGGCTGAAGTGTGAAATATCTCAAGTCTGTCCTCTTTTTCTTATTTTTTCTGACTCTGTCTGGCTCCATAGCAAACGCCTGCCTGGCTGCTAACCTGACAGTCCTTACACTCTTGTACTCACGGGTGGCGTCCTGAGCATTTCCTGCTCTATCGCTTATTTCAAACCCACAAAGGGACGCAGCCTTAAAGAAGAGCGCGAGGGACAGAGGGAGCAGAGTGCTGCACACTACAGGCTGTGGTGGATGAATGGTGATTGGTCATTAGTCCTGCAAGTACAGGCTCTTAAGTGTAAGGGAGGTGACAGTGCGTCAGTGCCGCAGACCCCTTGAGCGGAGAGAAAATTCTGTGATGATGTAATGACGCTTCTCAAGAAGCTGCTCAGGTTGGAACAGCTGGAGCAATTCTGTTCAGCTGACAGTCGCCCAAGCAAACACACCCAAACACCACTGCATAATGACTCCAGGGTGCCAGTGCACACAAACGCACGCACACAGTCCTGCTAGCAGGTACTCTGAACCTGTTCACACTCACAGATAACAGGACGATATGTGCACCACATGCACGTGTGTGTGTGTGTGTGTGTGTGCGCACACCAACACAAAAGTAACAATATATCACTTCATATGGATGATACACATGGATCTGTGCAGATCTATTATTTTCCATGCCATGGCATCATCCTGTCTCTTTCTTAATTGCTGAAATATTGAGTGATTGAATTTGATTTGGCTTCAGAGTAATGATAAGCTTCAACAGTAAGCTTACAGTATTCTAGCATGACCTGGTATTTCTTTAGACAAGCACATGTGTACATTTGCACCTCTATTATTGAATGTTTTTTGAATGTTTATTTTTTTATTTATTCTTATGGTTCATTTATAGCAGCCTAAATGTGCCCTCTTCATGCAATCCGAGGCAAATTCGTAAATGCTGAAACATTTTCAGCTCGGAGCTAAATGAACATTTTAAATGACAGCAGCAGTTCTGCGTGTAAACAGAGGTGAACCCGTGCGTTCCAGCTGTGAGCCAAACTTCTCCATGTAGGACGCAACACTCTTCTTACTGCTTACCTGAGATGTTGGTGGTGATTTCGGTGAGGGCCGTCTGGCCAAAGCCCTTGGCGGTGCGAGCGCGTACAGAGATGAGGTAGGTGGTGCCCGGGTGCAGGCTGGAGAACATGTGGTACGTTTCGTTCCTCAGCTTAGAGACGGTGCGACGTGGGCCTGGAACGTTGATGCCGGGGTCAGATGACTCGATGCTCTGGTAGCTGATCTAGGATCAGACACAATTCAACAGCTCAGAGTGATTCCAGGCTCGGGATCCCAAATTAGAGAAGGAAACTTCCACAGCTTCGTGACTCCATAGTCTTGCGCCTGTCACTGCTCTGAGCCCAAAACAGGAAGAGACAGCATCTCAAACGTTTCTTTTCTTTAATTCATATGCTCCATTACTGTACCCATAGCCAGCAACACTGACAGTGGAACCGTGGTTTGGTGAACTCAGTGCTAGCATTTTTGGATTTTCAAAATCTAAATTTTATTTATCTAACTTTTTTTTTTAATACAGATATGTAAATTTTTCCCATTCATGAACATAAACAAGATAAAAGTTCACTCAACATGGGGAGCAACGCGCTCCACTCTGCATATTATTGGTTTGGACAAAAAACAAAAAAAACAAAAGAAAAAACACCTGGCCACCAAATCACCAAGTAACATATCACTGCTACTGTTTTCACACACACACACACACACACACACACACACACACACACACACACACGCACACACGCACACACTTCCTTTTTTATTAACATTTCAGTAATATTTCTAACCATGCCTTGAAGTGCTTTTTGTGCTGACTAGCGTCCAGTGCCGTGCTCTCAGCATACAGAGCATCCCTGAAGAACAGAGAGTGCAGTGATGCAGGAGGAGGAGGAGTTATGGAGTTATAGACCAAGGAGGAGGAGTTATGGAGTTATAGACCAAGGAGGAGGAGTTATGGAGTTATAGACCCTGCTTCATGTCATTCATCACCTCTGTGCCTGAGACCAAGGAGGAGGAGTTATGGAGTTATAGACCCTGCTTCATGTCATTCATCACCTCTATGCCTGAGACCAAGCGCTGGAGGAGATCAGTACGGAGAGGAGCATAATGCTCGCCTGCGCCTGATAAGCGTGAGGCGAGGATTTGGAGCCACCTCCTCCTTTGGTCCTCGCACGTATGGAAGGTATACAGGTAACCAGCAGGAGGGAAGCTGAAAGACCTGCCAGCGCTGAGAGGCCGTCATCTCACTCGATGAAAAGTGGTCAATGCGATAATCTGAGAGCAATAAGAGAGGATTTCCAGCACCGTATCAAAGCTCCACTCGGTGGTTTGCTCTCCCTCTCTCTGTCTCTCTTTCTCCCTGTCTCTCTCTCTCTCTCTCTCCTCCTTTTTCCCCCTTTTTCTGTCCTTCTATCTGTCTGTGGAGATCAGGATGTTACTGCTACAAAAAAGAAAGAAAGAAAGAAATCACCCCTGCCTGCACTTTATATGTCAAGCTACAAATCCCATTTAATAACATCCTTGAGATGACATTGAGAAATGCAGGCTTGAGTAGATCCAGGGCCGGAGTGGTCAGGCTACAGAGGGCAGGCAGACCGACTGATGTGAGAGCTGGGGACAAGGACAGGCCCATGATGGCTCAGATGACATCCTCATGAATCAAAGATACTTAGAACCAAGAGTTTTGTGAACAATATCTATAACAAAGTCCTGTCAACATCATCAGAGCCATATATGAAATGGATCTTCTATTACACCTTGCATATAAATGCAAACTGGATTTGGTATGTGTACTTAATGCCAGAGGTAAACCAATACAAAACACATGATGATCAGAATGTAATCAGTTTAACTACACCGACTACATCACCTCCGAGGCTATTGTGAGCTCAAAGCCATTTCCCCATCCACAGAGGGACCTTCTCATCCAGAGCCACCTTCTCATCCAGAGGGACCTTCTCATCCAGAGGGACCTTCTCATCCACAGAGGGACCTTCTCATTCACAAACCCACCTTCTCATCCACAGAGCCACCTTCTCATCCACAGAGCCACCTTCTCATCCACAGAGCCACCTTCTCACCTTTGTTATTATTACTAGAGTACTAATAATTATTTTGAATTATTACAAATAACTACAAGCTACAAGCTATAATTATGACTATAATTGTATCTATAATTATAACTAACTGCACAGTAATGATACTTATTGAACGTGATTCCTTCCAAGAAAATGTTGCACAGTAAACCATTTCTGGTGACCCTACTGCAACCATTTTGCTAGGTTATCTTAGATTAGTGGATGTTATGCCGGTTGAGTGACAGTTGGCAAACATATTTGCGTATTTCCATATGTCATGGGAGAAATGTGAACCGCTCATGCAAATCATAAAAACACATTTAAAACAAACAAACAAAAAAACATCTGGCAAAGCAAGAGCAAGTTCAGAATCCTCCGAGCATCCAGAATAGGACGATTCTGCAAGGTCTAACCAGAGCCTAAAAGGGAGATGGTTTTGAGACTGAGGGAAAGCTATTTTGATAACAAGTAGACAGGTATAGGTGTGACATAGATCCGTAATACTGACAGATCTCCACTGAGCTCAGAGACCACACCTGTAGGATACACTAGGGACTCCACTGTAAGGCTACAAGACAAAGAAAAGCCTCTAATTATGTGGGATATATTTTTCCATTCCTTTTCCTCTTCTATTTCATCACACCTGCTGCAAAACATATGCCATCACTTCTCAGCTGCCTCCCCATGTATCTTATACAGATATGAGCTAGAAATATGAAATTATAAACATACTGAAGACATAATGGCTTTAGTTCAAATGACACTATAATGATCTCTGAGGTTGGACATTATACTTTCTCCTAAAACTTAGCTTAGCTGGTACAGCAGCGACCAATTACAGAAGGGCTGCCTGCAAGCCCCCCGGGCGCCAGGCAGAACAGAGGGCCAGGTCCTGATCACCAAACCTTGAGCTGAACTTCGATAGTGCCTGCACCTGGCAGTAACCAGGCTGTAACAACTCACCACTTTCAGCCATCTGTGACAGGCCACTTAATAGGCCAGGACTATATGAATTCACATATAGGGATCATTTCTGATAGACACTATTCATTATAATAACTCACAGAGTTGTAAGCCATTCTCAGGAAGAAAAAACATAACTGGTCATTATGTCAGCCATACTTACATGCCTATGGGATTTATTTTTACACTCCAGCTAATGTGTAGTGTTCATGGGTTATAGGTGTTAGCTAACTCACTTTAAACTTAATCCATTTTAGTAAATAACAATCTGGAGCTTATGAGTTCATTTAAATTCAGGAGTAACAGCGTGGGGTTCGCTGACGTACTTGTGTCTTAAAGACTGTGGCTTAAATACTGAGCTCCACTCCAGCCCTCACAAATGACAACAAACAAACGACAACACACACACACACACACATACACACACACACACACACATCCACTCCAGACCTCACAAATGACAACAAACAAACGACAACACACACAAACACACACACACACAGACACACACACCGACACACACAGATGAACATACAGACACACACAGGCACAGACCAACATACAGACACACACACAAACAGACTTAACATACAGACACACACACACAAACAGACCAACATACAGACACACACAAACAGAAATGACAGCTGGACATTTTAGACAAGTAAGTAGCTCTTGAACTCTGGTCGTAACTCTGGTTGTAATACTGAGAGAACTGTCCAGCAGACAAAACACTCAGTAACCAGAGAAGAGACTTCGGAGGCACTTGCTTGCTTATTTTTTGCATGGGATTAAGTTCCTGCATTTGGAAATGGTACATAACAGTGTAATCCCTGCTCATCAGAATCCTTGCCTGACCTGTACTGAACTGAATGGTATGGCAGAATACATCAAGAGTGAGTGAGAGATGCATGAAGCCCATACTTCATATTGTGTGATAAGACCATTGGGTTCCACTGGCTCCTCCCACTTGAGGAAGATCATGTCATCCAGAGGGGTGAAGGTCAGGGACTCTGGGGCAATCCCTCCAGGAACTATGGAAGACATACGTGGAATCAGGGCTCAGATTTAATAACATTACTGCAAAATCTATTTCACCGTTCATCTTATATTGTAACTTTTTGCCACGAAGAGCAACACTGAGTTAAAAGAGAATGGTGTATTTCAGATAATGAGAAACGAAATATTTAACTGTGGGCTAAGCTAGTTTTACACAGAAGGGAATTGTGCTTTAAAGAGGTCAGGCAGTGTGGTTCTCCTGTCTGAATGGCACCACAAAGCACTTATTACTGACAAAAAATCCAGCATCTGCAGCATCTCATGTTAATAACATGACTCTTTAATTCAGCTCATCACGAAAAGCACAGACTCATTAGCATCGAAAAAGCCGAATGCTGTGAAGGAAACGATAAGGAGAAGAGGCGTCATGCACAGCAACCGACTCGAAGAAGAGATGAAGCACAGGAGCCAGACAGATGACACACTAGAGTAACAACACATCATGACTCTCTCGTTTTGTTGCCGAAACATTTCCCAGTCACTGTGATTCTCCAGAAGCCTCCGCTAGCTATACTGCGCAAGGCATGCTGGAGAGACAGGGAGAACCAACCCCCTCACACATGCTGACTCCGTCATGTTCCACTCTGACAGGCTATGAGAAAGAGTTGCAGATTGAAGAAGTGTTAATAACTGAATTCACTCTCCCTCTGTTTCACACATACACACACACACACACACACACACACACACGCACACATACACACAATCTTTTTTTCTGCAATGGAAAAATTTATTTGCCCTACAATTAAGGAGTCATCTGGCAGCCACTGCCACATATAGTGCATAAATAAGCATAAAACGTGAGTTCTGGCTCATGGGCCTTTATGAGAATGATGCATTTTTCATCATACACAGAAAATGGAAAGTGCCTTTGTTATGCTGACTGGATAAGAGGGAACGCTTAATTCTAACTTTTCCCTAAATGTGGATCAGGAGATGAATGAAGACAAACTGGACTGCCAGATCGTCTCCTCCACTCACCACTGAGTGTAACTCGCCAAACCACAGGAACGTTTTATGGAGTCTGCTCCTTGTGCAGTATCCACGTGTGTGATGTCAAACCTTTCCAGTCAATCTTCCTAACAGAGCCGCCATGACTCACCGTCCTCCTCGGTTTGGAAAGAGATCTCTTTGCCCTCCTTCTTGCCTTCAGTGTTGGCGAGGGCCAGGCGCACGTGAACGGTTCGGTAGGGAGGCAGGTCCCGAAGGGTGAAGCGAGACGTGTTGCGCTCCACGGCCAGGCACTCCCGGACCGTGGCGTTGTGCCCGCCGGCGCCTCCTGCTGTCTCGTAGCGGTAGCACAGGGAGACTGAGTAAGTGTGGCAGCGTGTCAGGTTGAAGGCCAGCGGTTCCCACTGTAGGGTGAGCTGCCGCGCTTGGATCTCTGAAGCCCTCAGGTCACGCAGGGCCCGTGTAGGCTCTGAAAGAGAGACGCAGGGAGGGAGAGAGAAAGAAAGACAGGTCAGCAATGAGAAATGGACACAATATAGCAGTTTTTTTTACCTTCTGCAAACATCACATGTGTCTTTGAGCTACAACTGTCATCTCACATCACCAAACACACTTATGGAATCTGTCCCCAGGCGTACAACGTTTATGAAAAGGTACGCTGTGTCCTGTTTGCCACCTGTAGCAAGCGCCTACATGTCCAAAACAGGCCTCCTGCTACCAAGTATGCAACTCACGTCAATTAAGTTCATTAATAGGACAGGCTGATTGGTGCCTTTCCTCCTCCTTCTGCCATTTCCCGCCTACGTGTCACTGAGCAAATCGAGTGTTGCCTGCTTCCTGCCCATAGGCCAGACGGAGGCAAACATCCAAGCTCCATCCAAGGACGTCCAATTCTGGCAGAGACGGGTTACTGCCGGGTCACTGTAAGCGTCCACCTCCGTGGGGCGTGCGTGGACGGCCTCTGCTGGGTTAAAGCTGTGGGGAAAGGGCCAGCCACTTCGTCAGCGGACGAGGGGACAGAGAGCTCCACTGTCCTAGCAAACACAGTCCCCCTGTGTTCCTGGGACAGACAGACTACAGGCTGAGCCAAGCATGCCTTGAACACCATCAATAAACGCGTTTGTCACACTCCATTATTATCACAATCAATATTTTTTTTCTGTCCAACAATATTTCAGATAAAGTATTTTATTCCTTTGTTCTTTTAATGGTGCGGGCGCACAGGAGGGGCAGCAGGGGGCAGTGACTAATGGCTCTGAGGTGAAGCTACTGACAGAGGAGAGAGGATGCCTGCATGGCCACTGAACATATAAGGTCTTCATTTTTCCTCCAGAGGTTCTCCTTCTATAGGAAGCCTGACTGTACTGCATTTCACTTAAGAACCACAGCAATGCATTTCAAGGCTGATGCTGAGCTTCGGTGAGGAATAAACGGTCAGACAGAAGCAAGAGGCATTTCTGCTACTGAAAATCGAACTTAATTTAGTAAATTATATTAAATCAATGAAATTCATGCCATATTATCAGATGCAAACCTGTCTTTGTTTTCACAGGTTTCAAAATGCTCTGCACAGTAGAGATGCTTATCAGTTCAGCAGCAAATGCAAGAAAACACATTAGGTACTTTTGGCTTCTGCTGTCACAACCCAAACATCTACACGGTGCTCACTGAATGTCTCAAAGTGGGCCATTGTGCCACGCCACTTCCCTTAACCCGGATTTAGAGGCTTTGTCGGTGTGCCAGTCTGCACTGGGGGTGCCGACTCCTTGGCATCCCTTTGAAATGGGACAGAACGCACTGAGAATAGCCAAGGGCCTGGAACAGCACACCACCAGCCCCAAGCCAGCTGGGCGTCCAAATGCACCAGTTTCCGCCTTATTACTCCAGGTAATGTTGCTGCATGGGGGAAGCCTGGTGGACTCAGCCTGGTCCGTTCAGATGGTGGACAGCAGGGCTGGACTGAGAAAACGTGTGAAAATAAACTGCAATGACTTTTAAAGCTACTGGCTAAACCTTCTTTACATCCTGATAGCTATCAGTAAAGTAGTTCTTAGAAAAATGTCTTGTAGCTTTCTCGGGCTCTGTAATCAGCAATTAAAAAATTAATCACAGTCTAGCTGTATTAACCAGAATATATAACCAGATTCTACTCTAATCTGAAAACCTGACATGGACCTCAATGAATGTTAATTATTTTTCATGAGCATGGAGTAGGCAGAAAGCTAAGGCTAAGCATGCATATCTCTGGACAGGTTTGGATGGAAGGAGGGATTAAAGGGAGAAGGAGGCATACAGTCTGGCCAAAATGAGCAAGAAGCTATTGGTATATAATAAAGTATACCGTTACTACCCCTTTGCTAGATTTCTCAAGTAAACAAACAGGTCAGTCATATCACTCTTCCCAACTGCCTTGGGCAGAAGGACGCAATCTATATAGGTCTGTAGTCATTTGGCCATAGTTACGTGTACTTATTCTGGCAAAAGTCAACTGCATGATTTGAAAGGCCCACAGAGTCGTTGATTTGTCAGCCTGAAGCTTTGCTCCAGAGCACAGCTGTAGTGGGCTGCGTTTGATTTCGGGGTGCTGAGGCCTCCTGTGGAGATCTGCTGTCACTAGCAGCAGCAGTAGGAGTTGGAGCGAGAGGAGAAAGAGGAGGAGGTGGAGGTCTATCACCTCTGAGTGGGACACGCTGTCTCAGTGTTCCCTGCTCGACGTGCCGGCGAAGCCTCGGCTCCTCAGACACACCTGGCTGCCCCAGATCTCTACCCCCTTCCCGCAGCCACAAGAAGACTCTGGTCCTGTGTGCTCTGCAAGTCATTGCAGAGGCCATTCCAGTCAGGCGATGGATTTTGGGAAATGATTCACTTCAGGGGCCCAGAATTCTCTGCAGTTCTGGCTGTAATAAAATGATAACGATCCACTCGGAGAAGACTGACCATCTGAGCTGAATGTACATATTTCCAGCCATGCAACGAAACAAACTAATAAGCTGTCTTTGGGGGCAGGCTGGGAACATTTCACACAAATCCAGCTGTCATTGCTGAGGCTGAGCACAGGAGCTAATAGTGTCCCTGTGCAGAAAGTTGGAGGAGTCCATTTTAGAGACTCACAAGGAGCTGGGGAAAACGGTTACAGTTGCCTGTGTGATACAATAGCCAAGAGTCACCTGGTTTAAAGATATATGAGCCAGTGCTGAAATCTCTCTGCACAACCAATTCTGAGGGATGTGAACCTAAGGAATTCTAGAAACACTTAAGGGTGAAACTTCCCCAGTTCCAAGATCATTCAGAGACTTAATAGAATACCTTTCTCATGCTGTGTAGGTGATATCCCAATTTACAGTGTAGTGCCACCTTTAGAGGTTTCAGAGAAAAACTAAGACAAGTTTGAAGAAAATATGCCATTACTAGTTACAACTAGTGTAAAACAAACGTTTTATGTATGAGGACACAAAATCATCTGCTCCTTAGTAGAACCTAAAAACAATTCTAGATGAACAATGTGCAACAGATGTCACCATGTCATTACTTAACAAAAACAAAGCCAAAAAAAAAGAAGCCTTGTGTGAAAAACTAAATACACCCTACAAATATACCCCACAGATAAATTGCGGAACCATGTATTGCAGCAATAATTTGACTTTCAGTCTCTCACATTGTTCTAGAGAAATTCTGGCCCCTCTTCTTTATAACACTGTTTCAGTTTGATTCAGTTTGATTCAGTTTGATTCCTGTCACCAGCATATCAACTGGGCTGAGGACTGGGACTTTGACTAGGAATCAACACCTTGATTCATCTCCTTGATTCATTGCTGGTATACTTGAGACCATTGAGACCAAAGCTTTAACTGTTGGATAAATGTCCTCACATTTGACTGTAGAATACTTTGGTATACAGAGGAGTCCATAAGTTGTGGCTGGACACAAGCCCAAATGATGTGCCTGACAGCTGGTATGCGGAGTTTGTGCTGATATGCTGTATCGGTGGTATTCACAGTGAATTATGGACAAACATCTCCACTTTGGTCTCATCTGTCCAAAGCCATTATTCCAGATGTCATGTAGTTTGTTCAGAAGCAACTCTGCAAACTTTGCGCTGCCATGTTCTTTTTTTAGAAAGAAGGTGCTTTTCTCCTGGCAGC
Source organism: Tenebrosternarchus preto (assembly GCA_025802075.1). Classification (NCBI taxonomy): domain Eukaryota; kingdom Metazoa; phylum Chordata; class Actinopteri; order Gymnotiformes; family Apteronotidae; genus Tenebrosternarchus; species Tenebrosternarchus preto. The sequence continues at coordinate 9,846,577 of JAOYMR010000007.1, read as the reverse complement.
TCTTCAACTCTTCAGTCATACATCTTCAATATTTTTTCTAATTGTTCTGTGAACTTGAACATTTAAAATGAAGCTCTTAGGTTTTTTTTTTCTCTCCAGTTTCTCTGACCTTGGAGTGAGTTTGCTGGGAACTTCCAGTCCTAGCAACAGTCTTGAATATTTTCCACTTATGAATAATCTTTCTCACTGTACAATGGTACACTGTACAATTGCTTGTGAGTGGCATTCCCAGATTGATGGGTAACAACAATGCCTTCTCAAATATAATTTCTAATGTCTTTCCTTCTCAAAGATCATTTCTAATGTCTTTCCTTCTCAAAGATCATTTC
>JAOYMR010000007.1:9830917-9846148 GCA_025802075.1 Tenebrosternarchus preto | reverse complement strand
CCTTCTCAAATATAATTTCTAATGTCTTTCCTTCTCAAAGATCATTTCTAATGTCTTTCCTTCTCAAAGATCATTTCTAATGTCTTTCCTCCCACACTCGCTGATGATCAATTAATCAAGGGTACCTGATTAGCAGCAACTGGCTGCTTTTTACCCTCTTAATGCCTATGGAAGCAGTAAGGGTGTACTTAATTTTTCACACAATAATAATAAATCTGTCACATGTGGTTGTTCATCTGAGGTTGTATTTACCTCATTTTAAGACCAGCTAAAGACCAGGTGTTTTTTATTTATTTATTTTTATCATGCCCTTATGCTTAAAACCAATAGAATTCTAGGAGGATATACTTTGTTTATCACATGACTGTAAATGAATAAATGCTGTGGACCTTTTAAATAAAATATAACTTCTTCATCACTCTACTAAAAACATTGTATTGTGTTATGAACCAGTGTAACAAGAGTCCTGGAAAATGGGTTTCTGATTGCTTTGCCTGCCTGTTCTCAACAGTTAAAAGCTCATACTTCATCTGTTTGGGTTGAAGATCTCTTGAGTCCACTCTCATGTTGAGTCTAATCTACATATTGAGCTACCTGATTCTAGACAACCCCTGAAGGGTATCATGACTCAGTAATTTGCGAGTGTGTGTGTGTGCATACATTACTCTTCCCTATTTCTCTAGCAAGATGAACATATCATTATGCTGAATTTTAAGGAAACAATCACAGAAGGTCTGTGTGTATACATATGTGTGTGTTTATTTGTGTGTGTGTGTGTGTGTGTGTGTGTGTGTGTATTTCTCATTCCGCACATAAGCATGTGTGTTTACAGCCTGTCAGATCTAAATTCTCATCTCCTCTACTGCAGCTGTGTTCTCAATCACACACTTCAACCCTACAGCCAAATGAGAGCATGAACAGAGTACGGAAAGCTTCATGTCTTGAGCAAATCTCACTGATGTGTTATAACAAATCTAAATTAAACGTGCAACAGTTGTGCAAAGGTGACAGAAGATTTAACAGTGCAAATATTCATGTGTAGCCAGGAATCATCAGAGATGTCGCACAAATACACAATTTCAAAAAGAGCTTCACAGTCCAATGTGAAACTACTATAAATTCTATCTTTCTCTCTCTTTTCCTCCTTTCCACTGCTTTGTCGTTCAATTTTTATTTATTTTTTTGCTCTTATTTTCTCCACCACAGCTTTGTTTCTCTTTCTTTTCCTCATTCTGATGAACTGCTGATCTCTTGGTCAGGGTCAAGTGCTGAGAAAGTGCAATGTGGCATCAGATAAGAGAGAGAGAGAGAGAGAGAGTTAGAACTTGGCTGGGATGGGGACATAAATGAAGGGGCAGTGGCACACTGAGATGGTATCAAAGGTCACAAGAACCCTTACAGCTGGGCAAGCTGCCAGCATACCAGTGCAAGACGCCTGGAGTCCAGACCCAGCCAGCAGCAGCTATAACCACGCTCTTCTACTTCTTTCTACTTTCCTTCTGACATCTAAAAGAGTGTGGTCACTGGGAAACCTTTCATAGGCAGGTAAACAGTTGTTTGTTAACACCCCGTCTACTTCACCAAGCACTTGACTCAAAAGGAGAACCTCGGCTTCGTGAAAGGCGGTGAGAAGGTCCCGTTCGGCTCTTTGTGTATGACGCGTGTGCACATTTGGAGAGTGAGTGAAGCACATCGGCACTCACCGGCGCACTTAGTTCTGCTGATCAGAGGGGGTCCGGCCGGCCCAGTGCCCCCCTCCCCGGGTCGTGTGAGCAGCACACTGATGTGATACTCCGTGTCTGGATCAAGGTGCCATAGTTTGTAGGTGACCATGTTCACTCCACTGATCTCAGACCAGGGCGCGTGGCTTGCTCTGTACTCGATTTCTCGGCGGATGATTGGACCGTCTCCTACGATGGAGTTGGTGTTGAGCTGGATGATCAGGTAGGTGGAGCCTGCTCTCAGCAGCTGGGGTGGAGCGATGGGGGAAGGGGGCACTGTGAAGACCACACACACACACACAAACATACACACACACAAACATACACACAAACAGACACACACACAAACACACACACACAAACACACACACACAAACATACACACACACAAACACACACAAACACACACACACACAAACATACACACACACAAACACACACACACACAAACACACACACACACAAACACACACACACACACAAACATACACACACACAAACACACACACAAACATACACACACACAAACATACACACACACACAAACACACACACAAAAGCTCAGTTAAATCAGCAATAAGGCACAGGAACATAATATTTGCATACATACAATATAAAAAAAACTGTACAAAAAGTAAATTGATTTTGTTTGATTCAACATGCACACATTACACACACACACACACACACACACACACACATACTTCTGTGTGTTTCTCTGAAAAGAAAGTTGTTCCTAGGTTGCACTGCTCAAAGAAACTGACAGGACAAACAATAAATGGCAAGTCTATCAATACCACTACAGAAATCATCACCGGCAACACTTTACCATAAATATTTAAATGTGTACATATTTAAATATGTACATATTTAAATACACACATGTCCCATTCTGAAACCTCCACCAAAATTCCACAAGGACATCTACGGAGTCAGAGAAGATTTGCCTTGGCGATGACGGTTCCAGACCAGCACACACAGGACAAGCTGAGCACGAGGACTTTATGCACCTTCTCACAGGGCAAAAGCAACACAACAGATGTACGCAGCTGAGAGAGTGTGTGTGTGAAACCTTTAAATACCAGCACTTAAGGAGAGATGAACACATCATCTCTCCTGAGAGACCATGAGGACTACAGCAGAGAGCAACAAACATGGGGACCCCCCCCCCCCCTTTCCTTTTTTTTCTTTTTGCAAGGTTAAGAGTCTGCCTTCATTTATATTTAAAGGCTGCTATCTGGCTAAGGCCATGAAAGCGATTTAAGCTACTGAACAATTAATAAGACATGGAGACATGATGTGCAAGGCTGCATTCCCACACGAAACGGGGGGGAGGAAAAGCTTGGTGGCTCCTCTGGCTAATGTTGGAATGTGCCGGGGGGAGCACCAGCTGCCCTGGAGCGACTCTGCCCTGCTCTCCTCTATCCTGGGAATCCTTCCTCTGGATATATGGAGAGTCCCATCATGTAGACAGGCAATAAAGCAGAGTTGATATGCTCCGCCAGACTGGCTGAGGAACAGAGTATTAACTCAGCTCCTCTTACATCACCCTCATATCTCTCTACTTTTAGCCACATTTGCCTGCACTGGGTGTGTTTCGCAGGGCCTGGAGAGTCTCACCTACTGCATCTGCATGTTCCTTTTTTAGTTTGTTGTGTTTTTTTGTTTTATATCCATAAACAATTCTCATCTGGGCTCTAGCTGCAGCGCAGTAGAGCCGTTTTGCTGTGTAATCTATGCCTCCATTGAGAAACAGCGAATTATAAAATGAGTTGATCAAGCTAATTAAAGGGATGATTAGGTGCTCGTTAGTGCGAGGGAGAGAGGCTGGGGTGCGGGAAAGCCACACAGGAGGCATGAAAGCACTGCGATAGAACCGAGGAAGTAAGAGTATTAGTGTACAGGGCTGCAGAAACCAGGCGAGCTGGCACAGTGCAGCAGCAGCTCCCTGGGTCCGGTCCCTGCAGGCCCATCTACTGTTTTTAATTGAGGTGCAGTGAAGCATAGTAAATGGGCCCTGCTGTCCAAGCAGGCCCCACCAGAGACCGGGGCCAGTAACCTGCTGCTGAGGGATTACAGCCGTCTTCAAAACGCCTCACGCAGCACAAGCCAACAGGCGGCGGCTCCCACGTTACTTCTTAGCATCACAGACGAAACAACAAAAGCTACGATTATACGACGAATATAACAAAGACATTTTAATGGTACGTTCAAGTAAGTGCCAACAGGAATTCATGCATGAACAGGTGTTCTAGACTAGATTAAGCCAGTCGATAACAAGGGAAGGACATTTCTGTGGGCGGCTGTAAAATATACGACACTGAAGGCTGATAATGGCTCTGCATTAATCAGAGGTCAGACTCGAACTTCCTTCCCCATTCTACTACATTACTTTTGTTTTAAAGGGTTTAAGGCCACATTCATGACAAGCAGCCCATGGGTTCTGCAAAGCTCAGCCTGAAGGTCACTTAGTCCGGCACCAAACAGCTTCTTGGTTCAACTCAGAATAATCCTTGTTGTTACTTCTTTCAGCAGGATTAGGCTGGAGAGGCTGTACAAACTCTCTCAAAAAAGGGTCTGCAGAGACAACTGGACACGGTGTGGAAGCACTTCATCCCTCCCCGTTCTCCACCCTTGCGTTTCCCCCTGGTTTCGAGATCGGAGGCTCTCTGAAGACACGGCCGCTCGTTGTTGTCCTAGCCTGGACAGGCCGGTGCAGGGGCTTAGACGTTAGACAGAGTTAAGAGAAGTTCGGCTGCTGCTGTATATGATAAGTGGTGAAGGCAAAATGCATCACCGTGACGACACCGAGTTTTTCAGCATGCAGGAAAACAGGCTGTCCTTGTTCTGCTTCACTGAGCTCCTCTGACATTCTTAAGGACGCTGACAAGCATCAACAGAAGTCCTCCTTGGGAGTTACAAAACTAGAACTAGTGACGATAACGCACCACTGACTGGGACATGAGCACGTTTAGCTGATGCGTTATGATGTGATGAACTAACAACTTGAGTAAAATCCTGTTTTAATTGTTTATAAATAAAGACATAAATACAGTTCATGTTAGGAGACCCAAAGCTCTGGAGCATACTGACCACACTAAAATGCATTTTAGGTATTTCATGGACAACCGGCCCAGTGAGAACAGCACTGCACACAGTATCACCATGGTACACAGACACTGGAATTACATATTTCCAATACATTTTTTTATGAAAAACAGAAACCATGCAAAATCCACTTCTATTATATTACATGTTTCTTTTTTATATATATATAAACAAATATAAATGTAGAATATATATTTATAAATGACATTAAAATAGCAAATTATTTACTAAACTAGTTCACAGTCTCCTTGCTTTAGGATTTATTTCCTCTTACCCATAATAGTCAATGAGGCAGGAAGTCTCTGTCATTACTGTACCTCACCTTCCAGAATTCTCAAGTTGGGTGATTAGATAAACCACATTAGACACCTGGTCTGTGAGAAATGTTAAACATATAAAAAGAGTTTCCACCCTGTGAGGTGGTTGTTCTTCATCTGAGAAAACCACTTAAGTGCTTTATGGTGTGGGTCCAGGATAAGGTTCCACCTGAGCATATAACACTACAATAAATCTACGTCTAAGATTTTCTTTCTCTAGAGTAATGCTGTTCTCCAGACCACAGTTAAGGATTACTGAAGAGGAAGAGCCTTTATTGTCATTCCTCTGTTTGAGCGCGGCCACCACCCAGCCCTTGATTATACGCTTCAGAAGGAAAATGGGTCAATAAAATTAGGCCTAGCTAATATATTGGATCCTTGAATAAAACTCATTTCAGCTGCTGAAAGATCTAGTTAACCTTCAGCTTCCATTCTCTTGTACAATCAGTCAAATTCCAGCCACCTCTGGAATGAATCGGCAAAAACAGCCCTATGAACCACAAAACAATCCTACTCACTTTCCTGGGGCTTGGTACTGCACAGTTCTGAATAACCATCACGCTGTCCACACAATTCCTCACTTCAGATCAACCCTAACACAGGACTTCAGATAGAGCCAGGCAACACGCACTCCCATAATCAGTCCAATGTCCTTTATCTTCTGGAGAACCACAACAACTCCAACAACTCCCGCAGTGCTTGCAGGTGGCACATTTACACAAACATGTTAACAGGGTGTGCTGCAGTGAAACTTCACAACTCACCTGCATTTGGCACCAGACGCTCTAGCAGGGTGTTAGAGACCCAGAAAAAACAGAAATAAATGGGAGTCTTCAATGCTGTCAACACCTGGCATTCTGAAGGGCACCTGCCAGTGAGAGCTGGCCAATGTCTACATAAGTAACACAGTGCGACGTCTGTAGGGAAACACTGTGATAGCCACTGATATCTCTTTGATCAAAAAGAACTGAAAAAAGCTCAGTACACAAAAAAAGTTGTTTTTTTTTTTCCTGGAAAGGACTCAACATGTACATATTAATGAGTCCTAAGGCTCAAGTTCTGAGGCTCATTATAATAACACTGGAATTATAGCAGACAGGCTCCCTGCTATTGGTGTGGAGGGGGAGGGGGGTGGCATCATACTTCTGCCTCAACATTTGGGATGTCAACGCTGGACGATGTCCTCATCCATCTACCCAGCCCTACTGGCAATATCCCCAACACAGAACCACTGTTGTGAATGGCCTGAGTAGCACTGAGGTGTTCCTTCTCATCAGTGCAGAGCACAAGGTAGCTGCGAAGATGAATATCATTCCAACACTGAATATCAGTACAGACCCTTTTTTTCCCCCTCAGGCACAAGGGTCTCTGTGCTAGTGCACATTCAAAGTTGTCAAGTTGTTCCCTACCCTGATCTGTTCTGGAGTAAGAGTTACTGCACCAGCTTTCCCTTCATTTGTAGCTCATAACCAATATCCACAGCTCTGACTGGTGTGTTCTTCAGTCTGGGGTCTGTATCAAGGGTTTCGAATGACCTTCAGGTCTAAGAATTGATCATTTGTTAAACATGTGTACAACAAGCTACAGAATCATAAATGTATTTCCACATAACGTGCATCTTTTATTTAGTTACCAAAATAAAGGTGATAAATAATCTCTCACATCAACAATAATATTCATCCACACCCAAAAAGTTGCTTTAGTAACATTTGTTATTAACATGTTTATTTCCTGATCGTTGTTGAAGGGTCAAAATTAAACAAATCTAACAGCAAGTCATGTTCTCCGAACTAAATGCAAATGAAGGTGTCAGATGGTAATTAGATATTATGTTTCATACTATAGCTGAAGGACTTGGAGGCATTTTAACCTACCAGTCACCTTTTATCAACAAAAATGTGTTTACTTTTAAACAATAAACAAATAAATTGCTTAGGAGTGGCAAAAAGAAAATAAAAGCTCAGCTAAATGAAGGTGCTTTACCTTTGACAATGAGTTCAGCAAAGTTGGAGACCCCCGAGCCTCTGGAGGACTGGGTGACACAGCGATAAAGGTCCTGCTCTGGCCTCTGGACATCCTCCAGCTGGAAGGACACAGCGAAGCGATTGCGGCTCAGGTGTTTGGCGGATCCACCGGAGGAAACCTCGCCATTGTGTCGCTAGAGCGGGCAAAGGGGATGAGAAATGTCTTATAACTCAGCGACAACATCCATCCAGCCAGGCACTGGTCGTTTCAAAATGTATTTTAACACTGAATAGATAAATATCAGAAATTAGTTCTGACACAGTGCTTCTATATTCAGATCGTTTAGGACACATCTGAAAATTAGTGGCTGGCTATAATAGAAAAAGAGAAAAAAATTTCATTACAAAGTCCACCGGCAAAGTGCAGATGACCCAATAGTGTCAAGCATATTACCTGACTGGAACAGTTAATGTATGGCAAGATACTCGCTGTAATAGGGGAAAGGTATAATTGTGATGAGGATTGTCCAGAGTGACCATTTTATATAATTTTTTAAAATACCATTAGTTACACATTTTGTTGGCTATTACTCAACTTGAAAAACCATTTCATGTTCCATGTATGGCCAACTAGAATTTTTTTAAATGGAAGAAAGCAGCCCCAGAAAATGCATTATTTGAAAGATGGTATCTGATAATGAGTAAAACGACAGAAACTGAGGTTGGACACAAATAAAAGAAATTTACAAGAAAGTCAGAAGGACAGAATGGCCATGAGAGGCTTGGCGAAATAACAAACATCTCCTACTAAAACAGATCCAACAAAAGCAGCCCTTTCATTGTGATTCACATAATTAAACTGCAGTTGGAGTGTGATGAGCAGCCCTCCACATTGTCAACACATTCCACTTTTCCTTCCATAATTGATGAGTGTACAAACATGGCGCTCAGAATGCACACCCCTGTTCGGGAGCGGCTCACCGTGTTTGTTTATTGCCAAAAAACTTTCCGGCTATTTTTCTAGCTGCAGTGCACACGGAACTGAGCCTTAAACCTTCCTAAACAAAAATACACTAAGAAAGGCAATGTTTATGTTCACAACAACTGCCGAGTTGAGACTCGCATAAAACAAACGAAGTCCAATTAGCTTAGCTTTGTGGGCTCAGTGTTGGCTTTCTTTGTTTTAGCCTACAATCACACCAATCATCGAATTAGCAGCCGTGAGGCAGGGTAGACAGTGCACACGGGCTGGAGATGGATTGCACACAATCTGGACTAATTACCACACAAGCAACAGAAGGAGTCCTCTGTCTGGCAGGAGTCAGCATGGTTTTCATAATGAGAGCAAAAATATAAATTAGTTTGAAACTGGTACCAAGCCAACATAAAACAAACAAACAAACAAACAAACAAACAAAATAAATAAATGGAAATAAATAGCAGTGATGATGTGGAGTTATGTCTCTCCCAACTGCATTCAATCAGGCTTCAGAGACCTTAAGAGTATTTGCTGTTGTAGGTGATGGTGTCACCACAGCACCATGTCCAGTGTCTGTCCTTGAGATCTGACATTCATACATTTGATCTGATACCGTTTCCTGCCTCCACTTTTTCACATAAGGCAGCACATTTGCTGATCCTCTACTGCAGCTGTATGAATTCCACCACATGTTAGATTAGATGATTCGTCACATTAACAAGGAGCTACATCCAAATACTCTGCTGCGTTTACGGTGACGTTGTTGGCTCCAGTTGCTGGATTGAAGCTTCTTCTGCTGACTCACCTCCAGTAAAAACTTCTCGGCCTCTGACGCCCGTCCTGCTGCCACACACTGGAAAGTGGCATTCTGTCCGGCGTTGACCTCCACATCCCCCAGGCGAGAGAAGTGCGGTGCTTTATCTACAGGATAGAAGAGAGGAGCACAGAGCGTAGGGCAGCCTCAGCGGAGAGTGGAACTGAATGTTTGCCCACCAACACACTGCCAAACCTTTGCACGATAAGATAAAAAGCCAGTGGATCCCACCGAGTGGCATTACGCCTGCAGGTTCATCCAGGTCACACACAGGCCTTTTTGCAGCTTACTACTTACACAAAGTACTACTGGGTTTTGTTTTGTTTTTTTACTTCATTATGAAGCTCGTAATAGCAATACATCTTGATATGAATCATTTTGACTGATCTCGACAAATGGGAGAAAATATGAAATACTGCTTTTCAAATGAAGCTTAAAAAATCAGTCAAAAATGAACCTTTAGACATAGAATTGTAAATATAAATGAACACTTGTTTACCTGTAAACCCGGTTTTGTTCATACTGAATTTGTTGTACACCTGAAGATTAATAATCATGCACATTTACTTTAGCTTAAAAATGCCCTTCCACTGTTCACAAAGGCACCACAATTCAGAGTGTGATTTATAACCTTTTCTGTGCACTTGTTTATGTACAGAGGTATTTTCAGAAATGAATTTGAATCTAGTTTTTTTCTAGGCTTAAACACTGAATGTCCTGAACAGGTACACGATAAAAAATATGATAAGCTTGCAGAGTTTCTCCATCAATAAGAGCGATTACACAGGCTATGGGAAGTAGCCCACACAAGAGACTGTCCTCTCCTTAATCGTCTGCCTTGGACAACTCAATACAGTCTCAGTGCTCATGCTTGAGAGATGTGCTAAATCAACTGGTCATAGCAAGAGAGAACTGGCCTGGTGATGCAGGGGAGAAATACCTCCTTGTTTATGTAATGCTGTTCACTCGCTGCTGCTTTCTGGCATTGAAAGATGCTTTGGCAAACTTGTACAAACAGGCAGATATCATGGCTGTGGCATTTGGAATTGGAAGGGAGCCCTGGTGCCTTGTGGGTAAGTTGATCTCCTATGCTTAATATCTTCTACATGTGCATTCATCTGCTTTCACAAAGTACACAAGAGCAAAAAGGAGCAGCAGTCTGAAAAAAGAAGAGGAGGAAAAGGTGTTTTTCAGCTCCAACATTCACCCAGCACCTTAGAGCGGGACGAGCATTCAGGACAGGAAACGAGGTCGATGGAGCTGAACTCACACTCTCTGAGATACGCACTCAATGTGTGTCCTGGCCCACTCCTTAAATATGTGCATTTATGCCCTGCAGTCTCATTAGCATAATAAACATTGTATCCAGCTGCTGGACTGGAGCTGAAAAAAACATTTGTTCTCAGGAGGGGCCATCAGAAATGTCACACGTGCTTAGCACCTTCCCCAGAAACACACACGGCTTGATTTCATGCTGACCTTCTTTTTTTTCCCCCTCCCTTCCTTGTCTTTCTGGCTTCTCATGCCAAATGTTGATTTCCACAGTCTGGCACCATGCCATGCTCGACAATGCACCCAGGCCCTGATGAGTCTTAATTATTTAATGGGCACAGTGGGGCTCAAATGATGCCATCTGCTGCCCACAAGAATAGTAGGGGCAAGGAGGTGACTGGCAGGGAGTGGGGGTGAGTGGCATTACCATGAAGAAGCTTCCCTGACCTGGAGACACTGTGGCTTGGATTTTACTGCCTCCCAAGATCAGTTTGTGGGCTATGCTTAAATATGAACAAATATCAGTGTGGTTTAATGAAGCTATTAAAGCACAGGGCTGCTAAAAGCGGACCCTGTTTTCTCCAAGGCAGAAGCACATCTCCCTGAAGAGTCACATGTTCAGTTCCAGATAAACAGCCTTGAGAGCAACTCCATGCAGCACCATGAACTGTGCAGGTCATTGTAGTGAGACAGTGTTTGCTGCCTTGTTTCTGCACTCCAGGACACTGCAGCTGAAACACTGATTGTGAGGTTAAGAGCACAGAATGTCAACTCTAATTTGAGGGTATTTACATCAGCGTTGGGTGAAACGCTGATTCATAGCTCTCATAGCTCCTGCATTTCAGGACACTGTAGGTGTGTTGTTGGGTCGTTAGGTAATGCACAAAAGGGCTAATAAAAGGACTACAGCGTGTGCTACATGTGGCATTTGTATCTGGAGTCTTTTGCTTTTGTCTCTCAGCACGAGGACCAAAACAGCATCAACGCCTCTAAACGCTAAAGACTCCTTGGAAAAGACTCCAAGAATCAATCAGAGAAACAGTCTAAACAACAGGTCTGCCAAAATCAGCCATTTGGAATAATGTTTTATATTGCTCAAACCAACGGCTTGACCTGAATCTCACTGAGCACACGGTTCACATTGTGAAGACGAGACTGAAAGGCAAAAAAAACTTGAAAGGAGCAGAAAGTAAAATAGGCCTCTGGTGGTGTCTATAAGTCACAGGCTTAAGGCAGTCATTGACTGCAAAGGATTTCCAACCAAGTAATAAACGTGACAATTTTACTTAAGATTATGTTCTGATGACTTTTGGTACCCTGTAATGGGGAGATTATGTTTAAAAAAAGAAAAAAAAAAGAACTGTGGTTGCCATTCCTATTGAGTAATACCACTGAATTAATGCAACAGTTTGGCAAAAAATCAAACACATGAGGTATCCTCATAGCTCTAGAACCACATTAAAAAGAAACAAAATCTGGACACCAAATCTGTCTTGGCTAAATAATTACATTTGGGATAAGGAGGAAACAATGCTAATTTAATTTTTCACTAAACTATTCCCTTAAAGCTAACATTTAGCACTCACAGCCAGTGTTTCAGTTTTCAAAAGTACTGGAGTACACTGCCAAGGCGACAAGACTGCCCATACTGTCTAGTCCTTTAAAGATTTCACTGGGCTTTGCAGAAGAAGTGATTCTTTGTCTAATTAATCACTAATTATTATTTGAAGCAAATGACTTGATTGCCTCACTACAACCAGAAGGCATGTAGATGAGGGATGTAATATAACATTTTTGAGTAGTTTTGAGTAGTAATTCAAGGCCAGTGCTAAAATATAAACCCACAAACACTCAAATCTACTAACAGAGCTATACTGCAACTGTACTTCCTACCATGGAATGTTCTACTGGCCAGACTTCTCCCCACGGCCCTGCTGCATCAGCTGGATATAGGAAGTTTCATTGGCCCTTGTGAAGGGGATACATCCCACCCTCCTTCACAGTGCTGCCTCTGATCTTACCCTGTATAATCTTCTAGAACCTGCTTCCTGAGGAGCTGCCTGATAGGGATAAAAAAAATACTACATTGTGATAATGACATTGCTAATCGTGATACACACCCGTCAAGCCTATCGTTGCGATGTTTAAAGACTGGCCTGTGTTAGTTTAACTCAAATGATTTTGATTTGCATTACGTGAATTAAAAGATACATCACCCCCCCCCGCCCCCAACAAAACATTCAGTCACGGATTTCATGAAACTGATCAGGATACTCGCAGGACATTAAAATGGGATTTTTTAGAGAGTGTTGGTGACTGAATGTTGCAGTTTTTTGAGTGATTGAGTCCTTTAACATAAAGCCCAACTCAGAACCCCAGCAGAACTGCAGGTCCTTTAAGAGGTAGCTAATATCCCCAGTTACAGCACAGAGCAGAGAGGAAAGTGTTTGTTGGGTTCTTAGAAAAACACATTAAAAAAGTCTGCATTCCTTTATTCCTATCAAACACTCTTGTATTAGAGTGGAGCTGAAAGCCAGGACAACTGCAGGAAGGCTTCAGCTTGCGGACGGCTCCTGGCGGGAGGGAAGGAGAGCACGTCTCTTCATCTCAGAGAAAGTCCAGCTGTGCTCTGCAAGTCTACAACTCTATCTCAGTGAAGAGCGAACTCTACAAACCTGCCCTGACAATACTTCACTGCTGCAGACCACGATGCCCAGGATACTCACAGCATGGGTAGTTGAGCACCAGGATGTCATCGACAGCGATGTAACCCCAGCGGTCCACCGTCGCCTCCAACAACACCTGATCCAAGAGAACAGAAGCACACAGCAAACTCTTACACTCATCAGAGATTAAAATCACCCACATTAAATGACCACAGGAGACGTACAACAGGGTGACAACACCTATTACTTTAACGTTTAAAACCACCATGTTATGCATTGCAAGCATTTACTTTGTTAATCTTCCACGTAGAATGTGATAATGGCTTTGGTGATGAGGTCATTCATTAAAGTACAGCCAATGCAAACAAGAAGAAGAAGAAACAGTCTTTATCTGTGCACTGTTCACAAACAAACCCTAAACCCTCATACAGCGAGGCAGAGGCAGAGAAAATAGATGCTGACTTCTTTAAGGGCCCCTAAGGCCTGAAAGAAATAAAGAAATAATGTCTTCATCAGGAGAGCGGGGTGTGCAGTATGATGCATAGTTCTCATTCGGCTTGTGGCACAACCGAACACACACTCGCTCGTAATGAGTGAAAGGGACACACATCTCCAGGGACAGGGCCGAAGCGCAGTGCCATCCAGACCCGCTACAAGGTCGGCCTCTGCAGAGGAGTGAAATCAAATCGATATTGCACATATGACAGTGATGATGAGATGTTATTACAGACGAGCAAGGGGGGCTGTTGTGTCCTCTCTCAGCACTAAACTGTGAGCCTGTCCACGCACACCATCAGAGTTATTGTTTCTCATAATCCCTGCCACTGGAAAACAATCTTTTTGCTGTTTACTGTCTGGCAGCTGAGCAAAAGCTCATGGTCATTTTAACACCGTTATTTTGACACCACCTAGTCAGCTAGAATGAGCTGGAACAGAGAGAACAGAACTGCAGTGTTGACACTATAGTGTTGAATGGAGAAACAGAGACAGAGAATCTCAAGCACCGCCAGGAATTAGGCTGCACTGAGGAGACCACATTCCAAATTCCTGTCAGTCTCTGTACATGAACGAGGACGTCTGGTCCTGCCCTGATTTCTCATGCACCTCGTCAGGCATGCTCGAGGTAGGCCCAGCAGGACGTTTATGCACTCATCAGGGATCTGCAGGACCGTGTCCACCGAGCATGACCTGCGCCTGGACCAGCACGGAACCGACAACTCTGACTGGGTTGCAGAAAGATAACAAGAAATGAGAGGAGGAGGAAGAAATGGAGGATGGAAAGAAGAGAAGAGAAGAGAGGGCCAGGACCGCCCAACCGCAGAGCCTGCCATGCTGGAACAGGCTCAGGAAGCCAGCGTTAATCTCCTGCTGAAGGAAGTGCTCTGCTCCCACACTGCACTGGACCAGAGCTGCAGACTGACGCAATGTTTTGGAATGGGAGGAGCACCTCAACATGCAGGGCTTAAAGTTCGTGAGCTCCACAACTGAACCACAGTCTCTTTCAGACACAGTATAACATGTAATTGTGCATATCTGTGTGTATGTGTCTGTGTGCTCAGTAGGTGAGTGGCTTACAGATACAAAGATAAACACCAAAAAAACAATTTACCCATAACTGAAACCGACTTCCAATCCAGCTGAAGCACTTGATTGACGCTTGACTGTGAGCCAGTGTTTAACTGCCTCTGATGATACATAACGAGTTTCTATAGAGGCTGCATGAAATGTTTGTCTGTTTGAACAAACCCATTTTTTCTGTGTTTTACCAGTAATTAGGTTATTTTCTGTTCTAGGCAGAGATTCCTCTGCTTCTGTAAAATATACAGGAAATTACTGTCTGACACATAACGATTAATACCAGACATAATACACAAGCTCTGACTCCCAGTAGCATTTCTTCATGCTCCCTGCACAAAGCTGTATTTTTAAGTATGTTTAGAGCTTTGCTACTCAGTCTTGCCACACGTTCCCTTCTTGTTAGGGAGACGTAAGGCGAGACCATGGATCCTTGAACAATCCCAAGCGCTGTGTGAGACAGCCTGCGAGGTGGAGAGGCCACAGAGGAAAGAGGAAAGGCTTGGCACCGACAGACCAGGTGGACAGGGAGGCGGAGAGCTGCGTCGGCCAGGGAAGAGTGGCCAGCGGCAGGCAGTCCGCCGGGACAGTTGGGTAATGAAGTTCCCAGCAGGGAGGGCTTACATGGCTGGGGATTAGAGCAGCTGCCAGATAGACTCGCTTAATTGCACCAGTGCAAATTGGACCGTTCCCGCTTCCTCCTGAACACTTAGTTTTTCTGCACAGCAGTTTCACGACCTCATAGAAAAAAGCTCATGCCATCGAGTAACACCAGTACGTTAAGCCAGGTTCTGTGTGTGAGAAAGAAGTCAGAC
>JAOYMR010000007.1:9799800-9826685 GCA_025802075.1 Tenebrosternarchus preto | reverse complement strand
ACTAGAGCTGCCTGAGTACAGGAGACTGGAGGAACAGGGCGTGCACGACTCAGACTAGAGCTGCCTGAGTACAGGAGACTGGAGGAACAGGGCGTGCACGACTCAGACTAGAGCTGCCTGAGTACAGGAGGCTGGAGTGAGAATTTAAGGCAGCTTATCACTGCACTATTTTTACAGCCTCCTTCTGCAGCCTGACTCTCATAAGAACTCTAGAAAACATTCAGACTGAGCAGAGGTACGTCTGTTTAAATGCACCCAGATCCTCGCCCCTTTACACCAGTCGAGCACTTGATAAAACATTTATTTAAAAGGTTCTACACTGCCTTTGACAGGTGAGATAAAAGAATGATCTCCATCTGTTGCGTGGTTGTGGAAGAAAGCCACACTCTGGATATGTGGACCTCCAGCCCTGCCAACATCCTGCGCTGGTATCTGTCAGTTAGACCGAACGCAAGATCAAACGCAGTGGTCCGATCGCGTCTCCCACGGCAGGCGGCGCTGACCCACAGCCCGTCAGGCACAGCGACGTAACGTTTAGCAACTGTCCACTCCGCGTCGTTTAGCAACTCACCAACGTTCAGCGTTTTAATGAAGAAGCAGCAAGAACATGAACCGAAGGTCTGCCAACGATCCGACATACGGCAAAAAACAAACAACCACAAAAAAAAATAAATAAATCCGTCTGTGGGTGGCGTCTCAGTCACTCTGGACCTGCGCTCCTTACTGCTTCTGATTTGCTCTCCACGTCTCCCCACCTTTCACCTCTGTGGTTTGGTGAGAGGACCATTATTTACACATGAAGGTCATATCTTTTCAGCAGCATATGGTAGTTAATTAAGTCGAGGGAGTGGATTGACAGTTCTCGATAAAACACACACTACTCAACCTAATTGCTTTCTGACAGCTGCGCGGAGTTTGCAAAAAGGAGAAATTGAATTTATGGACGAAGCCCCCGCGATGGCTGTCTGCGGCAACCTGGGCATGGCCTACAGATGCCACTCGCGGCCGCCACTCGATCAGGGCAGGAGAGACGGGGCTGTCCAAGAGAGGTTTTATAACCAGGCTTTACGTTAACAGCAGGCCTGGGCTGCATGCTTGGGGCAATAAGAGAGGAGATGGGACCTATGGGGTAAACGAGTGTGTGGGGAGGGAGGTGTTATCAAATAAACAGCACATAGTGGTTATTACAGACACATTATTGCTGTTTGTTCATATTCTTGTTACAACACTTTCATAAATCTATGGATTTTAGAAGAAATAGCCTGAGAGACAGATTGTTCTAGAAGTGAGTGCTGTAGATGTATCTGTTGGTTGATAATTCTTGCCCAAGTCTTCAGAGCTCCTGAATGCTTCCTGAATATAAACATCCTGACCCACTGCACCTTTTAGCAAGACTGTACTGAGTCAGTTCTTCTAGTATAGATCCCAGGCATGTGAAGCCCTGCAGCATTAACCTATATGCTATCTGAGATCAATGCTAATTAAATGAAGCTGAGAGCATGATTAATAAAAGGGGTCACCTAGTCACTGCTGTGCAATGCTTGCACTGACAACAAGGATGACATCCTGATATTCAGTGGTGCTCTAATTACACTCCATGGTCTTTGCCGCCAGTAAGTACCAGCACAACTAGTTTAGTAGGTTTCCACCACTATTACCACATCATCAGCCTCACAATGGCAGTGCGGACCACTGTTCTCTGAGCCGCAGTCAAAAAGACTCTCCATGAAAATTCAGAGGACTTCTAATAAGGTTTTTTTTAAATTATTATTTCCAGGCCGTGCATGTGAGGCCTCCACGACCAGTGAACCACGCACCTGATACTCGTTGGGCCAGAAGGTACTGACCGCCAGCTCCACTTGGTGCCACTGTTTCCCCTGGGTGCCCGAGATGTTCCAGACGGGGAAACCCGGTGGCCCGCCGTTCACCCGCACGTACGCCCGCAGAGCCCCCGGGCTGTGGCCGTCCCGGCTGTACAGGAAGTAGCTGAACTGGACACAGTGCGTGTCGTTCTCACTGAGCGCCTGCAGCAGTAGCTGTGCCCTCTGCCCCGCGGCATGCTGGGAAGAGTTCACCATCATGTAGGAGCCTGAAGGAAAGGGAACAGCGCATCGTGGTAACAGGGTCAGTTTGAGTCAAAAGCATCAGTCGTGCTCCACGTGTTAAAACATGAGTCAGAAAAACATTGAAACAGTTGTTTACAAATTTGATACAAAGTAGAACAGAGTAGAACTGAAGTCACATAAGGACAGAGGGACTAATGAGTTCATGTGAATAATATGTGCTTTCGTTTCCTTGATTAATAAAAAACTACAAGCTTGCTTTATAGTCAAATGCTCTGAACTATACTCTGAAGTATACTCAAATACTCTGAAGTATCATTTCACACACACAATTAGATTGTCTTCACTATATGAAGAGTTGCACTTATAAAAGTAACAGATTAAAGTAAAAAAGAAAACAGGTAAATGTTTAGTTTTCACTTTGAGAGAACAAAGGGATTGAGAGGTAGGAAAGTCTCCAGCAGACCATCAGCGGTGCACTTCTAATATTTTAGCTGCTAAAAAAAATTCTGCTGGTTTCCTGGTCCCACTTGGTCCCAATGGCCTTTTTGTCTGTTTCATTACTACAGTTTTAGATGAGTTCAAGGGAACGACACCATCTCCATCTGAACAGGAGCAGCAAAACACAACGTATGGTATAGAACTAGAGGTTTCAACCTCTAGTAGCCTCTGGGTTTGAAGAAAACCTGCGCTTTTAAAGGCATATCAACCAGTTCACAAAATAAGCAAAATGCATTCAAAAAGAAAGAGCATCACACACACACACACACACACACACACACACAACCCTTGATGTTATATTAGTGACTGTCTAACACTGAGTTTAGGAGACAAGACGAGATCTATGCTGTATGAGTAATTGCATGTGAACTGTATACAACTGTATACACACACAACACACACACACACACACTTTATTGGTACTTAAACTATGTATTTCTGTGCTTAAAATGAAACTTAAATGCAGTACTAACCCCAAGGCAAAAGAACATTTTTCACAGTAGTTTATATCGTTTCATTGTAGACCATAAATCAATGTGCACATGCACACATACACATACATCCACACACATCCACACAGATACACGTACACACACACACACACACATACACACACACACACACACACACAAAGCCCAGGGCCTTGGTCCCACTGCCCTTATCTAATCAGGACATACTGACCCAAACACCCTTCAAACCCACACATACTAATGAGATTAACACGCCTGTGTTAGGAGACATTGTGTACTAACGCAGTTCCGTGTCTCTACTCCAAGGGCACTGGGGCAATTCTGAGAAATCCAAGACAGCAACCAGACAGTCCCTGTTGTCTTGGAAACAGAGGACTCTTTATTTTGTCTGACAGAGAATTATCAGGTGGAAGAACAGAAAAGAGGACAGTTGAACAAGCCAAAATGTTCCTCAGCAAAGATTAAGTAATCAAACTGAATAACATCAACAGGTCAGATAGCAATACCCTCCAGCTGTAACTGTTTCCATGAATCACAGTAAACAGTTATGATATGCAGAATTCAACCACTTGTTGAGTTAAATACTAAGACAGGCTTCTTGGTCTGTGAAGGTCAGCTTGGTTACCCCTTATGGCCCCCCCCCACAACAACACTCCACAGGTGCAGCGGACTGCTGTTCACCACCCTTCTCTAACGTATCTTTTCGAGCCGTTACAATGCGCTCCTGCCCAGTTAGACACTAAGTTTGTTTTCACCCCAGAAAAACCCGACAATTGTTGATCCTAGCTAGTCACAGATCTGGAGTGTGTGGGGTTGCCAATTTCTATGAAAACTGA
Organism: Tenebrosternarchus preto; assembly: GCA_025802075.1. NCBI lineage: Eukaryota > Metazoa > Chordata > Actinopteri > Gymnotiformes > Apteronotidae > Tenebrosternarchus > Tenebrosternarchus preto. The sequence goes on along the minus strand of JAOYMR010000007.1, from coordinate 9,822,815 downwards.
GACTTTTGCTTCCGTGTGAGTGCTTGATAAAAATAGAAGTTAAATAAATAAACAATAACGAGACCACCACAGAGGATTCCAGGCAGGATTATTTTGATGCTGAAACTGATGAGGCCCTCAGTGAAAGGAACACACTTTCCAGAATCGTGGACAATCTTTGGGGTACAGAATCAAAGACACCTGTGCTGTAATGTGAAAGCATACATTCAGCTTCTGGGTTCAGCAGGGAAACTCCTTCCTGCCGCGGTGCCCAGTGCTCACCCCCTCTTATACCGGACGCATTGTATCAGGCAGCAGGGAAACTCAAGAGTCCAACCATCCCAGACAAGCTGTGTAATCCTGAGCTAGTCATTCTCTGAACCTGCCTTCCCTGAAGTGCAGACAAGCACGCGCTGGGGTAGGGTATGGCTCCCGGAGGCAACAGTCAGGCTAGAACCTGTCAGAATTCCCTGCTAGAGGACGGAGCCGCTCATGGAGCTCAGACAGGCTCTGCCAGCCAGGCCGACAGCCAGGCTAAAACAAGAGCACACCTCCCCAGCGAGGACGGGACTTCGCAGCCTCTGACAGAGAGGGCACACTCAACTATTGAACCCTCTCTCACTCCGGCTGCTTCCAGTTCACCTGGGTTTAAAGCAATATAAAGACCCCACAGGTGAACAGCCACTGGATGGCCTGTTCACTCAGACAGCTGAACAAGGATACACGGAACAGAGATGTTCTCACATGAACGTCTTCTAAAGAGTGACTTTAAATTCCACACCTTCGCAGCTGAGCATGAATGCTAGGATGCTGTTCTGCAGTGATAATCACAAACTAGGTGCAGAGTCATAAAACGAAATGAGAATTTAAGAGATTTTAAGATTCAACTGTAACAGTGTGAACCCTGATGCTGTAGAGGCACTAAGCAGGATTTTCTGCAGGGTGAATTGCTGTGACACCGCTCTGATATTGGCACATACATTGAATGTCACTGCTTTTCATATGGCAGGTCATGGTTACTGGATCAGGAAATAACATGTCCACTACAGAAAAGCCTTTCAGAAAACGAGAACTTCTTGGTGCACTGTTGAATTTTGATAAATAACATTATATACAATATATATTATGACTTGAATGCGCTCTATGGACTGATGGGTTACCTGACTAAAAAAAAAAAAACATAGGGACTCAAAACATTTCAAGGGTAACCAGAACCCGTTCAAAATTTGCTGTAACATATTTCATGTAGCAACTCTGTATGTTTTCATCATGCCATGCAGTAAACATCTATTCCAGTTAGCATTTAGCATTTATTTACTGCATTATGGTCTGCTTTTAAGTGATGCATTACTGTTACAATGTGTCTTTAAAGAATGGAATTGATTTTAGACCATGTTATTCTCCACGATTTCACAACTACAGGATGCTTGAATAGATGGGCGAAACATGACCAGGACGTTTAGATTCTAATGAACTACTGACCCACCTTAAAAAGATGGTATCAGCATTATAGATGATAGCAGAACAATTCGCATTTCCTAATGCAATGCATTTATTTCAGTATTTCACTGTAATTCTCATTAAAAGATCAGTAGGATTAGACTAGGGTTTAATAAACATGCTGACAAAGGAGGCAAATAATCATCCATTTTTATTGATAAAAATAGAAATGGTCAAGCTTTTGCTTTCTAAATAGTTCAGCAGTCCATTCAACTGGGATTTATTTGGGGTTTTTTGAAGGTTCTTTTGGTAAAATTATTATTACACAGATGTAGAGAATGTTTTAAATAAACATTTCAACTCTTCTAGCAAATGAACCATTTTAGTCTAACAGGGTTCTTCCTTCGTTAATAGCAGTGGATATAATTTATCTCCTAATTCTTCGGTTTTGTATTTCCAACATGTCCTCAGGCTTCAGTGGAGGGTCATAATAAAGCATGAGTCTGCATGAGGCATGGATAACACTCAATCATGGATAACACTCAGTCCTTATGGGCTCTGTTTTTGTGGACACAGCGCAAGTGCAGAAATAAGGCAATAGACTGTGGTGCAGACACACGTTGGCGTGGTGCAGACATGTGGGCGTGGTGTAGACATGTGGGCGTGGTGTAGACACATGTGGGTGTGGTGAAGACATGTGGGCGTGGTGTAGACATGTGGGCGTGGTGTAGACATGTGGGCGTGGTGTAGACACATGTGGGCATGGTGAAGACATGTGGGCGTGATGCAAACACACGTGGCCGTGGCAGAAGATGCACTAATCCAGCCCAAAGAGGTGCAATTACACAAAGAGGTTAACTTAGACTGAACACATAATCAACAGGTGTGGTCAGCTGTGCTGCCACAATATCCAACCAGATTCTTCTCTCCTTCCCTTTAGAAGCCGAGTGTGAGCCACAGACACAGTGAGGTGGTAATTTCATCATGGAGGCGAGCAGGAGGAATGTCAGTGCCAAAAGAATTCACAGATGAGGAAAGACATACTTGTCAGGGAAGTAGAGAGTCGTCACACTAAAATATGTGCCACTGAAAGCAGACCTCCCGGTTCTGAAGAGATTAAACTGACCTGAGAAATGGTGGCTGAAATTAAATGAACCCTCTTATAGTGGCATTCAGAGAAGAACAATAAAATAATATTTATTAACAGCACCAACAATAATTATTATAATGCATATTATTATTATGGAATGCATGTGCACCCTGTAAAATTAGTAAAATGCAGCATTAGATGTCTAGAATGCCTCAGCACAGCCATGTAATTAAATCCCAATGTGTTGATGGTCATATATATTCAGTTATGAGTCTATGTTCTGCACTGCACCACATGGCTACAGAACATTACTTTTGGGAGGTGAACAAAGGTTTAGTGGAAAACGGCGTTCGCTCTGCTCCTGCCTGACAGCTTGGCTTTGAAGAGAATCATAAATAAAAAGAACCTTGCCCTACTTCTGTGTTATTAATGCAGTGAATGTGTTACATTGTTTGCCTTCTGTCTTTTCCCTAAAGAAGCTTGAATAACATTAGTTAGCACTGTAGCGCATAATTAAAAATTTACACCCAGAAAAAAAACAAAAAACAAAAAAGCTAAACCCTGACCTGCTACGGTTCACTGCGAGAGCCAAGCAGAAGACCCAGCCAATCCACTCAATAAGTACACATGTCCCTCCTGCCTTTGTGATATTTATGCTGGACGTCATCTGTGTGTAACCTTTGACTACTCCCCTCACCAGGGGAACACTCTCACCAGCACACACATAGTGTTCCCTCGGGCAGAAATATCTAACGTGACCTTTGGCAAATTATGCCTTGGAGGCTTTTGAAAGCCGATAAAGTCTGGTCCATCCCGTGCTGCCCGTCCCAAGGGCAGGAGAACATACATAACGAGATTAGGAGCGATCGCCTCCCCGTCATCATTCATCCCGAGCTCGGCAGGAGCAGAGCCAGCTCCACGGAGATGCTATCTCTGAGAGAAGAGAAGGGAGACACAGAGCACAGAGAGGAGAGAGAACAACACAGCCCAAGAGCGTGAGGGAGAAAGGGAGGAAGAGGACAAAAAAGTTGGAAAAAGTTTGCGAGGAGCCAGGGAGGCAGGTGTAGCCGAGAGGGAGCGAGGTAGGGAGCGAGGGGAGAAAGAGAGAAAAGAAAAGAGTGAGGAATGAGAAAAACAGGCCAAAGTCTTTGGAAACCATGAACAAGGGGAAGAGTAAGTGGATCCACCAAAGCAAAGGAAAATAAGCTGAAATTTTCTATCTGGCCTTTAAGGTTTTATTTCTTTTGTTTGACCCCATGGCCAAGGCTTTGTTCCTTCCTGACATCCACAAGCTTAGGAGGAGCACTTAAGAATAAGGAGGAAATGTGAAGGGAAGTTGTGCAGGGAACCCTGGGATCAATCCATCCTGCTTCACTTTCAAAAGCCTCCATACAGCACGCTGGGCTTGTTCTATTAGTTGGGGTCACTGGTGCCCATATCCCCGAGACCTCCAGCTTCTCCTCCTGTGAGCTTTTCTCTAGCGTTTTTTTCGAAGGTCATCAGAGACTTCCCCTGCCTCCCTCTGTTCACTGTTTGCTCAAACCCTCTTCTTCACACACACACACACACAGACACACACACATCAAACAGAAAGACACCCCCCACACGCACACAATGGGACCAGAGATGATTTCTTTTTTTTAGAAGCTACTGTGGCTGCTCATGGAAAGTGGGTTTCTGTGGTCATGTCTTTGTTTGCTGAGATCATGCACTATGGTTTGAACTGGAACCATTTAAAATGGCATAAAAGCAGACAGGCCATTCACTTATCACAAAGCAAAGGAAGTTTCAGCGAGGCACTCATCTGTTCAAGGAGTTGAGCGTGTGCCCATGGGCTTGGGAAGAACACACCCACACACATATGGCCTAATGCAAGAACTCAAATCCACTAACGCTGCCACTAGGCCACTATTCTCTAAATGCACTAAATCATGTGTAATGAAGAACTCAGAGTCATTTTTATTTAGGGATTTTAAATACATAATAAGCTGCTAATTAGTTAAAAGCAAAGCATGTTGACAGAAGTAAGCATTTCTCCCAAAAGCTTAATGGAAATCACAGGAAGTGGCCATTTCTGGAGGAAGCAGGGAAAAGCCAGAGCACATATGCACACTCCCATAATACCCCCCCCCCCCAAAACACACTCACATGCACACACACACACACACACACACACATGCACATACCTGCTTTGTCTGGAGGTAGCAGAGCAGTGCAGTTTGTGAAGTTTGAGATGTAAAGAGTGAACACAGTTCAATAGTGATGCTGTTTTGCACCCAGCCACATCCCAGCATTGTCTGATACCAGCACAGTGGTTTTCAATCCCATAATCATACTAGAATTTCACATAGTTATGAGCCCCACACACCCCTACAAGACAAACATGAAACACACACACACAAACACACACACACACACACACACACACACACACACACAAATGTATATCTGCTGTGAAGATATGAATAGAAGCCTATGTAAATCACATTCTGTCTGGGTCTCTCATTTCAAAATATACAAATGTAGGTATGCACTGTTTTTCAAAAGGACTCTTCCGTGATCTTTTTGTTAGTATTATGACACACCCTGACACATATCATGCACATTTAAGTGTCTATAATAGCACAGTAGTATTTATCATGCAGATAAGACATTATAATAAAGAAGAACTCTCTCGTGAAAACTATTATCATAACGTGTAAAAACATGAATATTCAATCTAGTTCAGCAGTGAAACAGATCTACAGTCTCAGTATTATGATAAGTTGTGTGATGATACTGGAAGAAAAAAAATAACATAAAAACAGCAGGACAAACGAATCATAGTCAACAGGTGAACAAGGGTCAAAGCTTCCACAGTTAAAGTACCAATCCAAGAATCCAGAATGGGTTACACAGAACAATAGATGAAATTCAACCACAATCAACAAGGAAATAAGAAAGAGAATGACACTCATAACGCACACCGTAGAAATGACAATACCTCACAAAGACAAGAATAAACCCACAGGCTTAAATAGACATACGGTAATGGGATACAGATTATGTAAATTGTGATAGTGTTTTGTGATTGGAAGATGGCTCCCTGGCTACAGAACAGTGTTGTAGTACAGAAACAGTGAAAATTAAAAAGCTGAATGCCAGTATCAGTGCACAGCTGTTTGAATGCTGGTGTAAGGTTTAAATTAAATATTTTGACCCTTCCTGCTACAGCATACAGCAGTACATAGCCGTACACAGTACACAGTCATACACAGCAGTACACAGACATAACACAGCAATACGCAGACATAACACAGCAGTACACAGACATAACACAGCAGTACACAGACATAACACAGCAGTACACAGCCGTACACAGCAGTACACAGACATACACAGCAGACCAGCCTCCATCCAGATTCTTTCAGGGTCTATGCCATGAGCCAGTAACCTGTGTATTCTCAGGGTAACCTGTGTATTCTCAGGGTAACCTGTGTATTCTCAGGGGCGCTGTAGGCTGCTGCGGTGATCCAGCAGTCCTATGCACGTTTCCTTGATATGTTCGGTTCATTTGGTATCAGTATGATATAAGTAGCATTATTACAGCCAGTATAAGCAAGATCAAATCTAAGCACTCAAAAGGCAGTTTATAATTAGTATTTGTAAACTGATGCATTTGAAACCAATGGCAATCAAGATGAACTACATACATTTTTTTTTCTTTTACCATTTCAATCTTTCATTATTTAATCATTCAATCACACCATTGTGGCATCAATAGAAATCATTATTAGCTATTATTATTCATTAATTTGATACTATTTCATAAAATGCAATTAAAACACATCTTAATGTGGCGATATGCTGAGCATGACGTCTATTCATTTTCAAACTATGAATGACCCCAACTTTTCAAATACAAAGTATTTGTAAATACATTATATAATTCTAATGAAATCACTGGTAATCCAAATAAGAATGTCCTTCATGAATAGCTTTACCATTTCTCAGATGAGGAATATTAAAATTCCAGCCAAGTGTTATCTCTCCTGGACCTGCTAATTCACCTCCATGCTAGCCCACTGCCATTCACATTAAAGCTTTTCCTACTCCTTTTAAATTGTGCCTGAAGCTCACAATAATAGCCATAAACACACAAACATACCAGTCAATACTGTTACAGGAACATTTAGACAATGGTGTATTTCTTCCTTCTCCAAGCCCCACCTAGCTCCGGAGCAGATGCCCGAACAACCTCAGCTGGCTCTACTCTGAACCTCTCTCTACTCTACTCTGAACCATCCACAGTCTCGTTCTTTAGGTCACTACCTCGTGACCCCAAGTGAGGGTTGGAACATAGATTGACAGGTAAATTGAGTGCTTTGCCTTTTGGCACAACTCCTTCTTCACCTTAGCAGTTTTCAGCACTGCAGATGCCACACAAATCCACCTATCAACCACCAGCCCCATCCATCCCTCACTCACGAACAAGATCCCGAAATATTTGAACAGGATATACCAAGGGACATGGTTAAATGCCTTCTCCAGATCCTCAAAGCACATGTTGAGCAGGACTCTTGCAAGGGTTAAAAGCTGATTTATCTATCATCCAGACTCTCTTCATAGACCCAGCTGGGGAGGCTGAGGACTGTGATCCCCGATAGTTGCAAAGCCGAGACCGCAATCCACTTGTGGGACTCTGAAGTCCCACAAGCCTGCCAGGCCTGATAGGACTCTTTGACAGCTTGACAGCCTCCTTTACCTGAGGTGTCCACCATCGAGTTCGGGGATTACAGTCACGACAGGCACCGACAACCTTTCGGCCCCACAGCACTGATCGACTGCATGGACAATGGATGCACAGAACAAGGCCCAATCTCCCTCTGGATGCAGTCAAATCTTTCTGACACGTTGCTCCTCCAAATATTCCCAGCAAACCTTTATAACACGTTTGGGTCTACCAGGTCTGTCCGGCATCCTCACCCGCCAGCTGATCCAACTCACTGATCCAACTCACACACCATCACTGAACTGTGTCTAAGGTGTCCTGGTGCCATGTGCACATATGTACACCTCTGTGTTATGGATATGGACAAACTGTAACGAGCACAGAAACCTTATAACAGAACACAGCTCAGGTTCAGATCGTAGAGCCCGTTCCTCCCAGCCACGCCCTTCCAGTTCTCACTCTCATTGCCCACATGAGTGTCCCCCAGCAGACCGCAACTGGACTTTCTAAGGAAGTCATAGATGATGCCTTTGTTCTTGTTTTACCTGTTCAGAGACACATGAACAATACACTAAATATAATGTTAAGACAACAAAAATTCCTTTGGTTCTGACTTATCATCCTTCAACTAAACTAGTGGCTAAACGTTATACTTAATCATTGATTTTTAAGGATCCTCTACTAGTCTCCTACAGACATCACACAAACATCATGTTCATCAAGAGTGAGATAAATGACCATTCAGCTAATAACTGTGGCACATATATATTGCACAAAGGTAATAAATTTTACTTATTACCAGAAACCAAGAGAAAGTTTATTGATCATTTTGCTGAACACCATCAAACCATCAGAATTAATCAATTGTTTCCAGTGGCAAGTTATTTTAATGGTGATGGACACTGCATTAATTACATAGTTGTTTGCAGTGCAAGTTGTTGCTATGGCAGCAATGAAGTTAGGAAAATTAAAGAAAAAGAAGTACATAATCCACGAAACGTCGTGTTTTAACAATCTATCCTGTCTAATTCTAATACTTGTTCTACGTTTTAGTGGAACTTCTGAGCACATTGCCTGAAGTTGATGAAGATGATGCACAGTTGAAGAAAAGCCTTTGTCCAAAACATCCTGTTTCTCTGGAAACCTTGTGTACTTCACACAATTTGTTACTATAGTTACTCACCAGTTACTTACTGGAATGTGTGTATATATGTCTCTTGAGTCACAGGTGGTTGCTTCATTATAACCTGGTTAAGAGAACACCAACAGTGCAGTGCTGGCATTAACAAAGTGGCAAGCTCATTCTAATTTCAGTATGGAAAAAAGCTCATTTTAGTTGTATTACAACTGAAATGCATGTAAAAACCTTTTTTCAATATGGAGGGCATTATAATGTGTCAACACACCCAGTCACACACATACAGAAATCAGCTCGTTGTCAGTAGAACCCTTCTCTATTGCAAAAATCAATTTTCCATCTCCGATGTGGTGTACGTGCAGAACAGAGTGACAACCTTACATCTCCTTCTTCTAACACATCGCCCCAAGGTGTGACTTAATCTCTGTGCTCACCTTCACCTCACACCCCACCTCTCTCTCTCTTTCTCTCTTTCACTCTTTCTCTCACTCTTTTCCTTCTGTCTTTTCCCTCACTTATCATCACTTATCTACTGAGTTCTAACTACAGAGCTCCTGTAAGTATATCTACACATAATCTACACTCCAATCACCCCCCCCTCTCTCTCTCTCTCTCTTTCTCTCTCCTGTCTGTAGAAAGCTTGTCCATTAGAGCACAAAGCAGAGCTGCAGTAATGGCCTTACAAAGAAGAGTTTCCAGGGTCACCCTCAGCACTAGTGTCTTCCTTCAGCTGTGAGAAGCAGCACACTGGTGCATGCCATCATGAGCGTTGCAAGGCTGGGCACACAGCATCAATCTAGGAACAACGGATTCAGTGGGACTTTGGACTCCCCTTCACACATTACAGCCCCCAAATACACCGCACATACAGTGGGATACAGTTAACAAACAAAATGCATCAACAGTTGTCTAGGGCCCTACCCACCAGGCACCCTGATCTCTCCTCGCCTCTCTTTAAAGGCACGATGTGCTCACCCCCCACTGACAGTACCTGCTTCATGCCTGATGGAGGCTGGGCACAGGTTCTGCAGCTTCAGGAGACAGAATACGCAGCGCGTCTGACAGGACAACTGCACGGTTAGAGAACAGGGACCAGGGAAGTCCAGTGCACACAGCAGAATCAAAAACAGCCATAAGGGGCCAATAAATGATGAAACGGAGCGAGGGGCTCCCGACAAGCACGGCACTCGAGGCCAGTCAGGGCACTAGAGCTGGAGGGGCAGATAAGCACATATCAAGGGCTGCCCAGGCGCTTCATGTTGCCAAGGGCAGCGGGCAGAGGGTGGACGACGCAGCCCACTCAGGCCCCGACCTTTCAAACGGGCCTCCGGGCTTGGTGGGATTAGCTAGCAGGTGCGGCCGACGGCGTGGAGGAGAGGAGAAGAGGGCCGAGGCAGCAGTGAACGCACCGACGCCAAGGCAACCACGACTACAGAGCCTCCGGCTACGCTCATATCGGCGCATCCTTCTGCTGAGTGCTGGCTGAGGGCTCGTCTAGCAGGAGTCGTCTGCTGATGAAAGTCCTCTGGGAGACGGAGACGGCCAACAGGCAGACGGTGTGGCTGTCAACATGCAGACAGATAAAAGGGACAGGGATAGTACTGTATATTTGAACAAAGTATCTACGCTCAGAGAGCAGGGGGTAGCTGTTTCATAAGACAAGCACTTGTGCCAGAAGTAAACCTTCTTTAGTGGTACCTTCTAACCCTCTTGTTCTCCACTACTCTTCTCTGGTCTTACACTATCTGGGGCATCAGCTCACTCAGGCCCTCTGGGAGGGCTTCACTGCAGGATTGTCAACAAGCCAAATCTACGTCTCAATGGGTAAGAACTTTTTGCTGACCCCTCATTATGCAGGGACGCATTAGTAGAGCAGCTACTTCATTTCCCCATCAGTAATCCTCCCACTGCAGTGCTCCGGTAGCCCCTGGCCTGCAAACTCTGATGGAAAGTCCAAAATGCAGACCATCTTTAACCCTTGTGCTTCCAGTCCTGAGCTTCTACAGAACCGCCTGACAGGACGAGCCTCCATGTCTCACTGAGAGTCTGCAGCACAGGTGTGATGGAAAGCAGTAAAACCTGGCCTGCTTAGATGTCAAATCTGACTAACCATGCGCTGTTCTTCAAAGATCAGATGCAGGGTACGAGATTTCCATAATTCCACAACAATCTCACTATGGACCTACTGCAGACTCTTTTTTTAAGACCTTCGTTACACACAGACTTTTTTAATTGGTTCAAGCTGAGCCCTAACAATGTTTTTAAGCGACCTACTGTGACTTTCTCTTTGCTCAACCAGTCGATATGCTTGGGGAAAAATATATAAAAACAAAGTAAACGTACATCTCTTTCCGTTAGTTTAGGAATCCGTGTGCTCACCAATCATTACTTATTTTGTGGCATGAAGATAGAAAACACATGGCCAGCACAACTGAAGATATTTGCCTTTTTGAAGGACCCTGCACTGTAGTGCAGTATTTTAATTATACAGCTTGAGGCAAAGATCCCTGGAATGAAAATCAATAGTGATAAATCAGCATAACAAGGCATTCAACAAGAAGCAAAGTTAAAAAGCATCTTAGCGCTGCCTCCCTCCAGCGCCTGGGGGAGAGAGAGGAGCACCAGGAAGGTGCAGGCGCACTTGACTCAAACGTAGCTTGATTCTGGATCTCTAGCAATTTATCAAACATTAAAAATAGATCCAGACCACTTGTTCCAAAGCAACTGCTGGTTAAATTCAGTTACATAAGTGTGGCCTCACCAATGATCTTCCCTTACCTCCACAAAGTCTTACAGAGAGCAAGTTTGCCGTCTGGACAAGCTCTTAAAAAGCTGGACCCAGGCTGCAAAGCATATTTGGTATTCAGTTTGTGAGAAACAGTTCCTGAACCCTCTGTAATTAGATGAATTTATGCATGAAATTCATCCCAAAAATGTAACCTGACTATCATCTCAAGTCATGTTAATGGAATCTTATTAAACAACACACCACATGAGTATCTAAAAGCTTTCTACAGCTGTCTTTTTGTTCTATGCAGTGATTCACATGTATACTGGAATACTGGCCTATTGCTCAGTTTCAGTTCGTGTATATCCTGGTTGTATGACCTGAACAGGATACACCACAGCATTTCAATGGCACTACAGTTAGGCCTTGATGTTCTTTTTCTCTTAGACTCAGGTGTTGAATTTCTCTTAGGTTTTTGTTCCTTGCTATGTTATATGACTTAATCTCTTTTTGCAACAACTTGTGAATTTTAGATCCCAGTCAGTGGTCCTGATATGACATTATTTTAGATTTTCTTGATGCAAACTGCAAATTTCCACAGTGGCTGAAAGAAATCTTGATTTACATCTGCTTGCTTCGCAGCTGGGACAAGGTCCCATTCCTTGTATGTAGTATTTATTTTTTCTAACTATACAAAAGTTGACTTTTCTTTTGTCGATGTACAGAACACATTTCTAGTTGTACTGTGGAATATCAAGGGGATGTTCAGTAAATGGGCAACTTTGTTTTCATGATGATGAAAATTCCAGGTGAGACTCCTAGAGTTTCACATACTTTTGCATCAGTGATGTAAAATATCTGTTCAGTAAGACATGACTCTGTAATATAGTTAAAGATACTTCCAATAATGTCTGTTGCTTAATAAATTGAAACTATATTTATTTGTTAAATGATGAACAGATAGCATTTAGAAAGCCATACATGTAGAAACTCTGAAAATCCCAATGGGTTCATAATTTTTTGCACAGCTGTATTCACCACCCTGTGAGTAACTCTTTCACCTGGGGTGGCCCTGGCTCTGACTGAAGACCTCCTAGGTTGTGCCTCACCCTTGGTTCTGGGATACAGCAACACTGGCCTGTGTGCACTATGCCTCACTGCCATGATTATGTGTACAGAAAACGAAACCCGGTCTGAGGGGCTGTAAATGCTGATAGATGGATGCCAAGCCAAACCATTGTAGAGAGGCCATAAATCTCACCTGGATAGTGACAGGCCGTGGAGGGTGGAGGGGTGAAGGAGCATCACCACAACAGGAGGGCAGCGGTCTCCCCTGCTCAAGACTTTAACATGGCCGTGATTAACCACCAGTCCCCAACCTGGACAGAGCTGCTCCTTCTCAATTCCAGTCACTCATCATTCTGACAGGCTCCTCGCCCGCAACCTTGAGATGAGCCCCAGAAAAACCCACCGCGGGCACTTAACCACGACCGCTGCCAGGCCAACCCATCGCTGCACTCTCACCACATCATGCTGGGTGAGGCTGACACAGCTAAAGCAATTTACACAGCTCACATCTTATTCCATTACAACACATCCTGGCCATACCAAAATACAGTTCAGAAGTAACCTTTCAGTGTTTTAATCGCAGTGTGTGGAGCATTTTAAGGCTAAAATATGCACAAGCACAGAGAATCAGGCTAGTGCTATTACAGCCTCAAAGTGCCTGGGCTGTAAGGACAAGCATGCAGTGTTTTCCTAAAATGGAAATCCTCCGGAACAGCATATTCACCTTGGCGATTTTACCTCGGCTTTTTTCCTTCACATTTCTAACAGGAAAATGGAAAAATTACAATAGCTGAAAATCTTCAGCTGATGTACTCTCCTGCTGGCAGGAATATTCTGGAGTGCTTTTTCTTGCTACCACACCCCCTCCCCCCCGTCTTTTCAGTTTGTGTTTTTGCTTAACCTCGATGAGACTGTCTGGATCGATCACTGCTTCAACTCAGTGAACACAGTGAATTATCTCTTGCCCTCGCTGAAATATGGCTGCGTGGTTGCATGGTTTTTAGCTCAGTATGGCAGCACAAAGCACTGGCCCCTCAGACCTGGCCTCAGTATTTTTGCTACAGCTCTCGCTGAAGCCCACAAAAACAAGCCCACTGGAAAAACCATTACGTGGCACAAGATGGGCTCTGTTTGTTTCCTTTACCCTCTAACCCCAACCCTCTCTTTATCATTCTGGAAAGTTCTTCTGATCCCTTCTGCCTGCAACCATTGCAGCGTCTTATGGGAATTAATTAAGAGGCTGAGGAAAAGGGACTAGCTAGAACACCCTACAAGAAGCTCTTTCTGAAAGGACCTCAGACACATGGGTGGAACATCCTGCCACGATACTCTCTCACCCTTGTCTGATTCACAGTACTCGCTCTCATCGATGTCTGATTCACAGTACTCTCACCGTCGTCTGATTCACAGACCTCTGTCAAAACACAGTAACAAACACATTATGCAATTCAGGTTACATAATATATGATACAGCCAGAGTCCATGTCAAAACTTTAGAACACAGATGCATCTTCTGGCATAAAGGATGAATACATTCTATCTGACATCACTTAAAGTACTAAAATAACACAAATATAGAGGACAGCTCCTTTTTTTCTTTGCTGGTTCTCTCTATGCAGAGAACATGGATGATGAGCCATAGATATCCATTTAACCATAGATATCCATATAACCATAGATATCTATATAACCTTAGCAGTCCTCAGTTTTCCAGTTAATAACAGCAAAACCACTTGATAGACAATAAACCTGTTCAACATCATCCTGCCTACAAATTGCATTACTGTGACACCATCATAGTGCCTTCAGAGCAATCGATAAAACATGCAGCCTGAACTGTTCTTAGGCAGAATTTAAATGCATCCCGCTCTATTTGAACGGCCTTCGTATCTTTCTATAGAGAGAGAAGATAACAAAGGCTCCAGCCCAGCGTGTGATGATAGGGTGAGTCTCACTCGTGCTTACAGCTCCCGTAGCAGGACCTTTTTAAGAAAAGTGGAGATGCCTCCTGCCATGTCCACAGCCAACAGCCAGGGTGTGGAAGAGAAAGCTGATGTCTGGCTTTACACTAGATAAGAAGCTGTATAATATTGGAGCAGGAAATAACTTGGGCAGATGATTAGATGCAGGTTTCATTTTCCAGTAGAGCCTAACTCTCATACATATTCCATTAGAAAAGTGTGGGTTTATGCAAAATGTACGAAAATTTGATTTATAGATTTTTTCCCCCCCCAGTTTGCTTGAGCACATGATATTGAGTTACTTTTGCGCCTACAGCAAAGTAAAATAATTGGGTCACCAAAATTCCCTATCTAGCATGGTGAAATGAATCCCCTACAGCACTTACAATCTGCTAACACTGGCTAATATTGCTGTTCTTGTGTTATGTCACAGACAGCCGTATTCTAACATGTTTCTAATAACGTACATGATTGCGTTTGTCTGTCCTGTGGGGTGTTATATGTGGGTTCTTCAGTCAAGTAAGTTGCCTAGTCCTGAGGGACTTTCTGCTCCTTTAAAAGAAAAGAAAAATCATACAAAGAGTCTTTGAGTTGTTGTTTTTTTTTCAGTCATGCACAATGCACACATGGTTTCAAATTAAATGGACTCCTCTTTTAAGAATATGTTTCAGAAGTGGCTCTTTGAGTCCTATTGTGTCAGTTTTTAAGAAAGAGGCACTCTTTTCCTTCTGAAGGTGCACTAGCAAAAGGTATTGCATCACAGAGCGGTGGAAAAGCCGAAGATGGGGTTCAGATGAGAGTTTTCCAGAAATGCCATGTGCCATCCTTGGCCAGGGGTCTCAGGAACCACAATAGTAAGAATAGGACACAATGTTCAACAAGCTTTGTGAAGACGCTGGTTTAAAAAGAGGTGGCAACTGGGTTTCTTCTCCAACAACACATTCTGCTCTTCACCCCTGCTAGTGCACCATCCCAGATCAGAGACACACATGCTATACTGGTACATGACTATAATACTGGTGGGAAGACAGTGGAAAATAAGTGGCCTATTCCAAATCTTCTCTATGTTGTATTCTGCTGTAAAATAAAGTCCATTTCCTGATGATGTCTGAGGCCCTACACCCAGTGGTGCAGCTGACCCTAAAGGTAATCTACATTTAATGAGATCCAGCTCTTTCTTCTTCCTATTAAGGATTGATGGTACAGAGTGGCAGACAGGCACTGAACCTCCTCTTTTTAATCATCTATTTGACTGCATTCATTAAGTTATTATTCCGAATCATAAGATAAAAATTTTCAGTGGGTTTATGGGAAAGTGTGAATGGAAATGGACATATCAAGACATTTCCACCACCGCTACATACACACACATTCACACAGCCCAAACCCCCTCTCGCCTCCCTGCATTTGTCCAAGGCTTTTTTCTCTTTGGGTAAAAATCCGCTCTTCTGCCTTCTGGATCATGAGGATCAGAACGAATATCAGTCACGGCATCGCATGACATAAACGGACTCGGCTTTAGAAATAACACAGAGAGACAGACGTTTCACTTTTCACTTCTTATTTCAGTTTACTGCCTAACATGATGGTAAGAGCACATTAAACCTGTGAGGATCTCTGCCGCTGACACCATTTTAGTCTACAGTATTCAGGCTCCATACAAATGCAGATACAGACCCACACAAATCATTACATACAGTTGTAATTGCACACTCACACTGTACATTCACAGACACACTGTTGTGATTTGTACAAACAAAACTAATTCTCCTAACTCTTTCCCAGCACCACTTGCTCCATGTAATCTCCAGTCATCCTGTTAATTCACACATTACTTCTGCTGTTTTAGCAGGACATTATTAGGGCCCCTCATCCACCTGCTACGCCCAAGACTACAACACGCCAAGCTTTTGTCACTATCTGTCCTTCGGGACACAAGGCAAATACCACAGGGACCATTCAGGACTCTCTCGCCCACAATCCCAATTGCTTCCCACAGTCCAGACGAGAACTACACTGCAGCAGGAGTCAGGGGACACAATTCTGTAATCATCCAACCTGAAAGGAAAAAAAAAATCTTCAGAACTGTGGCTGCCTTAAATGCTCAAAACTGCTCAGCCAAATGTGATCATTACCAAGGCTGCGAAGTGGCAAGGCGCACTCAAATGAAGCTCAAATGAAGTCAGTCTTAACATGCTGGAGCTCTGCCTATAATCCCTGAAGCATTATAGCTCTTCCTGTGCATAAGGCTTAAAGCCTACAAATTACCAAGAATGTTTAGCCTAGCGGAGTCTTTAGCGGGTACGAGTTTCATACTTCCGACACGTTTTCAAACTATATTTCACAGCCTCTCGGTATCTTCCCGAGACAGGGGAGCTTTGAAGAAGGAAGATTTCATAAGAGTGCAGATCTGATCAAAGCAGAGGAAGAGACAGTGAAATCTGTGGCGATGCCCTGCTGTGCACGGAGAGAGTGTCTTCTACACAGACACGCATTCCGGTTTTAACACGGCTGTAACAATAATAAATAAATAAATAAACAAACAAACAAACAAATAAATAATGGCATATCCGTGGTCAGATCAGATGCTGGCTAGGGAAGGAGAATGTACAGAATGTTTGGGACAGGCATGCAGGAAGCAGAACAGGAAGGAAAGTCTTTGAACTGGTGAGCCAGTTAAGCCTTCCGCCCCAAAACACAGACGAGCCGATCTCACAGCTGCGTCGCACGGCAGCAGACGTATGACTGTGTGAATGTGTGCGTGTGCGCTCGTGCATGCATGAATCTCTATCACGGTTCTCTTAAGTCTCCTACATCACATTCACAAAGCAGCTGCAAAAATTCTCCATAAAATGTGGGAGTACTTTTAAGCCCCCTTTAAGTTCACTTTGAAGTGCTGGATGTCATGTCGCACAGACACCGAACGGGGGCTTGGAGGGAGGGTTGTGTTAGACCTCATCAAATCCTTTAGAAAATAACAGAGAGCTTCTAATTAATTGTCTGGCTTGTTTGGCCAATAAATCTGTTGTTATCTTCCTCTCTAATCTCAACAAAATATAGCAGAGCAGCTCCAATCCCTCCAAATGTAAAACACAGCAGGCATCTGGTAATGAAACTCAAGAAATGTGGCTGTGTTTCTGCTTTTGCCGTTTCTCAGCTAATTCAGTGAAAGCCAAGAGACTAGCACATTTCATTTGAGTAGCAGGGCGGCGGGAAATTGGAGCTTAATTGGGCTTCTATGACTCCTCTGAGAGATGTTGCTGCCCGCAGTCCCTGGTGCACTGCATCCCTTCAGAGGGGTGCTGGGTCTCTGGCCTCTCTGTGGGCTGCTGGGAGAGCAGGGAGTAGAAGTGGCAGGCCACAGGCGCATCACGACCCTGGGAGCATGTCTAATGAGGGCTGGAACTGGCAGGGCATGGTGGGTACTGAGCCAGGGACAGGCCAGGTTGGGGGGGGGGGTACTGTAATGGACCGGGTCTGGCTAAGGGACATGTAGAGGGACAAAACACCCAGGGCTGCAATTAGCAAAGCAGAATGAGTCATTGTGACGACCGAAAACAGCAACAGGAGACGGTGTCATATCCCATCAACATCCAGTGAGAAACGGGGACAAAAGGAGAGGCTTGCAGACAGAGGGAGAGAAAAACAAACTAGAGAGACAAACAGGTGACAGTGACGGAAGTGTGGCAGCAGCCTTCCTGTGCTCGGATGGCAGCCAACAGGAGTGCTTACTCCACAACCCAGCAATCCAAAACCAGCACACACATTTAACGAAGGAATAGGAGGGACAAACCCAGAACATACCGGAAGCTTCTCATTCAAGCACCACACTCCAGTGACTTTCATCAAATCTTTCTCCTGAAGCGCACAGATATAAGGTCTTGTTTAGCCCTTACCTTTGCATGAACGGCAGTGCTAAGAGCCTCTCTAGGCCACAGCCCCCAGCGAGGCGATGAAGAGCCTGATGAAGAGCCTGATGAAGAGCCTGATGAAGAGGCTGCTCTCTCTGCTGCATGGATGCTTTGCTCTTTCATATCAGTGGCTGCCAATGACTGTCGGAAAATTGATGGCATTTCCATCGTAGCCCTGCTGAATGGAACTGCTCGACGGTGTCAAAATGGCTCGGGTGTGCTGTGGTGTGTGTGTGTGCACCTTTGTCTACATGAAAGCCATGTGCAGCATGTGTTGATTCGTCTGCGTCTGTGTAGGCAGACAAAACCCACCATCTTAACAAGTACAAATAACGCTGTATTGTGGTACGCAGTCATGTGCAAAATGTTTATTTTCATTTTTAGATTTTTGCAGTTCATTAAAAAAAAAAGATTTAAAAAATCATACCCTCACTTATTCCCAGCATTTATTCCCTAAAATCTTTCCGTGAGTCTTTAATTGCAATTATGTTTGAAACGGTGTAACTCATTAGGCTGGGTGTAGGCACTCCATGTTGGCAGTTTGCAGCTGTGCACTTGCCGTTATCCACACTCGAGTTCACGCCAGTGTCTTGTAGTATCACTGCTTCAGCCTGAGTAGATGGCTTCACACAGCTCCCACTGGAGAATCCAGAGCAGCCGTCTGTAGTAGCGGTCTGGGTCCGTCTGAGTTGGGCTCCGCGGGGGCAGCCAGCTCTTTAACTCTCCCTCAAACAACACGCATACAGACAAGGCCAACGCTGATGGCTGGCACCACACTGAAGCTCTGGTCTTAGGCAAGTTTAAAGCTGTGGGCAATGAAAGTTTTCTGAGGGATTTTTTTTGTGTTTTTACAAGCCTGGGAGAGACTTCAGATGGTCCAAGTTCTATCTGATCCACAAACTCAAAATCTCAAAAGACACATACTTTCTTTTTTGCTAAGACTTTGTAACAAAGGGGATTTTGTCATCTCTGTCATCACAATCCAAGCATTTGTAGAGTGACATTATATAACTGACATAACACAACACCATAATTAAACTTTTTTCAGCCTCATGGGTAAAATCTCCAACACTGATCAGTCGAGTGTTTAACACAGGCACCTTGTGTACGTGTGTAAATAAATCCTTACAGCAGAAGAGCAATGGGTCATTTGGTTCCATATGTTACTTACACCCAGAGCTTTCACAGGGCCTCAGATTCAGTGATGGAGCTTGGCTGAGCTGAGGTGCCTCTCTGCACTAAAGCATGTTCCATCTCTCTCCATTACTCCTCTGACTTTTGGCATACGTGCATCTTGGATTCTGTCCACCTTCTGTTCCTCCTACAAACCACCGCTGCCCTAGTACAACTGCCCCTCTCTCTGAAACTCTCCTACTCTCTCACTTCATCTCTCTGAAACTCTCCTACTCTCTCACTTCATCTCTTTTACTCTTTCTTCTTTCATCTTTTCCTTTCTTTCTCTTTCGTTCCCTTCCTCGCTGAAAGGTAGTTCTGCATATGTCTTCTCCCACTCACGCAATGATGGTTTGAATTGGTTGTTTCAGTAGAATAAGGGGCAGATGGGGAGAGCTGACTTTATCTGGAGACCTACTGAGTGCTGGATTGTCAGAAGGTGGTGGAGAGAAGACCAATTACAAAGGCAGCTTTACTCACCTGCTCACATGTTCGTTGAGGATATTCCCACTCAGCCTGATTCTCTCTCTCTCTCTCTCTAGCCCAAATCCAGCAGTCACAGCCCTGCAGACACCCTCATGACAGGCTGCCTTTGTACTTTAAAAACTACACAGGGAAAGTGCAGAAGTGGCGAGGAGCTACACAGGCAGCTAAATGGAAATAGGAACCGTCAATGTGCTTCACACTCAATCCCAGCAAACGTGGCTTTGGTCAGGGACAGATAAACGAGGTAAAAGTTTGATATGGGTGTTTAGTAACTAAAGTTGAATCTGAGTTTTCCTTTCCTTTTTTTTTTTGCTGATAATTGGCCAAACCCACCCAACTCCACCCGCCTTGCCTCAACTCCATCGCTGCTATGTATGCTGCTACATCAGCTCTGTAAGGCACTGAGAAAGCGCAGGTACCTCAAGCACCATCTTAAATCACCCAAAAATAGCTTCCCAAATTCATTTGTGCTGAGGTGCAAGTAGGGTTGGCCTTATTGAAAAGCCTTAATAAAAATATACCAGGAGTAATGGTGGGGTGTAATAGACTTTGATTGCTCTTTAATAGCTAATTAAAAGTTTTGTTTACACAGGTAGAATTAATCATCTGTGTTAAATGGGCAGGGACAGCGTTAAGTCATCCAGGTGCAGGCCATTTTGTTGCTGCTGTAGTGACTTTGTAAAGCTTGTGCACAGCTAATTACAGAGAGTGTATTACGCCCCTTAATTAGAGCCTATGCAGACCCTATATAAAAGAAGCCTCTCAGAACACTTCAGGCTTTTAAAACGAGGGCGACGGGCTCTTTTCTTTTAACTCAGCCATGCCTGCGGCAGTCGTGACGATAAGTGGATTTTAGCATCTGCCAGATGCAGAGGAAGAAGAACAAACTGCAGGTGGTCAGGCACGTGGAGGACACGACCCAATGGAGACCAGAAGGAGCACAGCCAAGCAATTAGGAGCGAAATAAAGCTTGTGTAAACAGGGAGGGCAGTGTTTATTGTGCCTGTATGGCCCCTCTACTCACCTAAGGTGTGCTGAGTAACACTCGGGCTGGTGCAGGAAGCCAAAAATCTCCCTCCCAGGCATAATGCATTGCTTATTGTGATTAAACCGAAATGGCCATCCATCTGCGGACAGGTTTTCCGCATGCATCAGGCCCTGTCGCATCCATTATATCAGTTAACGTGATTATATGTAAATGAGCGGCCCTAGCAACCATCTACATATCAATTACAGTGACGGCGAGTCACGTCAGACATGGGGCTCAATGCCAGTTCCTTAGCAAATAGATTCCACCTGGAAAGAAGAGGAGTGTGAAGGCAAGAAAGGCTGAAGGCTGAGAGGTGAAAGGAGAACCTCCTCGCTTCTTGATCCTGTTCAATCCCCTGATCGTCATGTTCAACCCCGGCCCCAAACCATCCTCAACGAGACACTCTGGAACACTGGCATTACAAAAACATAACTGTGCACTTTTTCATTAAAATAGCAATTCTCTGCATCATTTTTTTTTAAGCGATTTAGATAATACCATTTTTACTAGCTATTTTTTTGTTAATTTTTTGGTTGTTTGTTTTTTTTATTGTTTTTTTTTCCCCAATTCACTGTTTAGTTTGCTCAGCTGACTGCTATCTCTCCTTCCACACCCACCTCACCCATCCAGTACATGGTTTAGTCCCAGTACATGGTTTAGTCCCAGTCATGGTTTAGTCCCAGTGCATGGTTTAGTCCCAGTGCATGGTTTAGTTATATTTACATTTCATTGGGGCATTTCGCTTCCTTTGCCAACTGCTGGCTGTTTTGTGGGGATGTTATTCAAATGCAAGCATGTTTAAATGTAAACTCGACTGACTGCTCTGAGGTATAAATAAATCCTACACTGAATGTTGGTACCCAACATTATTACTGTCACCATCATAATAATAACTGTTCATTAACGTGTGTGAAATCAAGGAATGCTTGTGTGCGGGTGTGTTAAATTGTGTGTGGGTGTGTTAAATTGTGTGTGGGTGTGTTAAATTGTGAGTGGGTGTGTTAAATTGTGTGCGGGTGTGTTAAATTGTGTGCGGGTGTGTTAAATTGTGTGCGGGTGTGTTAAATTGTGTGTGCTGATGAGGTGTTTAGCTTCTGGTCTTGGTACGGTGGATGATAGGGGACAAATATCCTCCCTGTGAAAATGTAATGGATCACCACTGGTGTACATACGAGTTCGACTTAGTCCTTCCGTTTATCCTGATTTTGTCATAAAAGGATGGAAAATGGCTAACTGTCCATTAACTGTGTGATTTGCTTCCAGAGTATTGAGACCAACAGCACAAGAGGAGCTTTCAAAGCCAACTCTGTGGTGTAGTGGTGAAGGGGCCTGTCTCACTGATGAGACTGGACTGCTGCGTGTGCTCTGGCTGGCATTACTCATTATGGGCCTGAATACTTCTCACACTGCATTCCTTAAATGAGGGGACGGAAGCAGATTCAGAGATAATGAGACAGTTTAATTTCAAATCCCTCTGTGGACCATGTGGTGTTCTCCACCCTCCTCCCCATCCATCCCCCTCCCGAGCTAGAAAACTGCAAAATGCTCAGTTCCAGTGTGATTAAGGGGACGAATAAAAAAAAAATGTAAAAAAGGTGTACAGTCTTAGATCTGTGTATGTGTTACATATGTGTACTGAGAAAAGGAGACCGAGTGGTTGTCTGCGTCCAGACTGTAGCTCCACGCAGCGTCTGGGTACCAAATCCCAGTGTACATGCGGCGGGGCTCTGGGAGGATGAGCCTGCAGCTGCTCTAATGCGAGCTGCTCCACGTTTGATTCAAAGCACAGCTCTGGAGTTCTACAGCAACATCGCTTCCACCGGCTAAACATGACCTAGTCAGCAGCTTCCAGAACAGATGTCCTCGTTTCACCTGCCACTAAAACAGAGCGATTACTGTGCACCACCTCCCCTCTGTGAAATCTTAACAAATGCAAAGTAGGTTTAAAAGGTTCGGCTAGGATTTAGGAGTCTGTTGCCAAAGCACGCATGACTACATCATTTCCAGCTGCAATACACAAGAAATCATAGTTATTAGAGGAGTTCAAAGCTAATTGCCTTGGTATGGCAGTAACGCTTCTGTGGTTTTGTTACACAAGGCGTTTGCTTACGCTGTACGTCCTTCTAATGGCTGTTTTGCTCGGTGCCGTCACAGAACATTCCACGTCACAGAACATTCCACCTCACAGAACATTCCACCTCACAGAACATTCCACGTCACAGAACATTCCACCTCACAGAACATTCCACCTCACAGAACATTCCACGTCACAGAACATTCCACCTCACAGAACATTCCAC
>JAOYMR010000007.1:9776856-9796396 GCA_025802075.1 Tenebrosternarchus preto | reverse complement strand
AATCTTTCTTTTTTTATTTTTGTATAATAGTTCATGAAAATTACCCTCTGGTGACTTTTAAAGCTGGTTTGTGAATGCCCTGAACATAATAGAAACACGTGGGTGATTCAAAATAACCCCACGGCACCACAGGTCCCCATGCAAATCACTGAGAAAACTGAGATTGAAAGAGACAGAGAGTGAGAGGTGCACAGAAGTGGGTTACAGCAAGAAACTGCCGGACCATGTAGGGAATCTCGGCCCGCCGAATAATGACCCTGCAACTCCACCAGACGTGCCGTGCTCCATCCTCCCCTGTCTAGGGCTTGTGGGTTCTCTTACGCAGGAGATGAATGAGGCTGCGGTGATGGTGTGCAGCTAATGTACCGGCGGGGCACAGAGCTGCTGCTCAGAGAGGACCAGGTGATAAAAACCTACAGATCTCATGCCAGCTCCACGTGCTGCTGTCTCTCAGACAGAGTACATAAGTAATAAGACAACATGGACAGGGAATTGAATGACTTTGGTGCTAATAGCAGGAGGAATCTCTTTATGCATGAAAAGATTAGCTCAGTGATCAGGGGTTGATCCGGAGGCCTGCTTCCAGAAGAGCATGTCCAATTAGGTTCAGTCTTTTACTAGTGCAGAGTCCACTGTCTCTTTTGCCTATGAATGATGCGGTTCGGTTTTAAGAGTGAAGCAGAAAAAATTAATTCAGAATAAACTCCAGCCTGGACAAGCATCACAAAATCAATCAGATGATGAGATCTGACAGGAGACAAATAAACGGGGATGTAAAATGAATTCTGCACGCAAGCCTCTGACACAAGCAGCGTATCTGAACAGACATGGCTCAGTTGCAGCTCAGGCACCTCTGGCCTGCGCCGACAGCTGTAGAGGTCTCGTCCGGCTCCGGCTTCTGGCCAATAAGATCTGTCGGTGCAACTTATTACCCATTCCGCCCGAGGGATAAACCTACCTTGAACACATCTCATCACACGCGCACAAGGATGTCCACTCGAGAACAGCCTCCATGAGCTGATTACCTCTGAGCCCCAGCTCTCTAGACAGACTCATGGGAGCTTCATTCATTTCAGAGGGGATGCTGAAAAGACTGTAAACAGAGGAAGCCTAACCCTATCCAATTCTCCCCTTTGCCTCTCTCATTCCCTCGCTTCAGATAGCAAATCTTAATTTCTCTCCAGAGACTCTGGCACCAGCAACTGCAGCAAAGTTTGCTTATCTTTGCGGCGGGCCGAGCTGGGCAGTTCAAACACTCCCACTGTAAATAGCCTTATCAGCTAAATGCAAGTTATCCACAATCACCTGCTGTTTCGCTCTCAGGACGATAGCAGTTCTGATTCTGTTTGAAGGTGGCAAGCTGTGACAAAGGCAGTATAGTGCGTATGTGCCAAACAACAACAACAACAACAACAACAACAACAACAGCTCCCTACAAAGCTGTGAATAACACACTCCCACCAAAGCTGGTCTATCCCAGAATGCACAGGCAGCTCTGCTCCACCGCGAAAAGCAGCTAATGTGGCAACAGGCGTTCAAGTTAGTGCACCGCAAAAATAACATCAGGGGAAAGTTGTGCTAGATTGTGCCTGTTGTGTTTCTCTATGCCATGACTGAACATGGCGAAACAAGAGCCATGAACAGGATCTTGACATTTATTGGCATTTGCACTGTCGAGCAGGTCCTCGTCAAACTGTGACCTCGTCAAACCCCCACCGACAAAATGTGTGCGTACGGCGAGTCGGTCTGTGCGCTCTGAGCACGTCTGCCGCCGAGGCCAGTGGGCTTTAATTAAACCCAGAGGGAAAGATCTTCATTATTGGCCAGGTTTTCCTCACCGTGGGTAGCGTGTGTGAGCAGCCTGCTCATCACATCGCCTGCTCTGAACACGCTCGGTGCACGGGCCCTCTGTGCACGGGCCCTCGGCACACAGGTCCTCGGTACACGGGCCCTCGGTACACGGA
This sequence comes from Tenebrosternarchus preto, assembly GCA_025802075.1. Lineage (NCBI taxonomy): Eukaryota > Metazoa > Chordata > Actinopteri > Gymnotiformes > Apteronotidae > Tenebrosternarchus > Tenebrosternarchus preto. The sequence goes on along the minus strand of JAOYMR010000007.1, from coordinate 9,794,432 downwards.
CCCTCGGTGCATGGGCCCTCGCCGCACGGGCCCTCAGTACACGAGCCCTCTGTACACGGGCCCTCAGACGCCTCAGATCCACGCCGGCGCAGTGGTAAAGACACGAGCTCCGGACAACAGCGGCCCCACGGGTTCTGAAACATTGGGTTGTAAAACACTGGGTTCTGTTTAAAACAAGCGACCCTCTGAGGCCTCCCCACCACTGCCTGCTACTCCCCTTCAGTAGTAATTGACCTTTCAGTTAATGCTTTGATTCGCCGCTCCCCACAGACATGATTTTCAAACATCCTCTGCATCAAACACCAGTCTATCATCTTTTCATTACAGAAAATATTATTTCCTTGCTTATCTGGATCATTATCTGGATCTTTATCTGGATCTTTATCTTCTCCATGCTTGTTATGGTCTTGTTATTCTTCAATCTCCAATCATATATATTCATGTATTGTTTTGCCATTTCTCTGTAGGACTCTCTACCCCATCGAGCAACTGTTTATTCTCTAGTTGGTTCTGGTTTTGCTTTTTATGCTATTTATTAAAAGCAGTTTCATCCAGCTTGCCCTGATCTTACCACGCATCCTTCAGGGTGAACATCCTTCCAACGCCAAACTCACCAATCAATAGTTCAATTTGTCAAGGGAAAGGCCAGTTTTGTAATCACTCCTGTCTGACACTGGACTCTGACAAGCATAGGCAATTAGAGAGGAGCCCATAATGAGTATTAGTTGGATAATAGATCTATAGATCTTTCCCAGGGACAATGTGTGTGTGTGTGTGTGTGCTTGTGTGTGTGTTTGTGTGTGTGTGTGTGTGTGTGTTTGTGTGTGTAGGTGTGAGTGTGTTTGTGTGTGTGTGTGTGTGTGTGTGAGTGTGAGTGTTGGAATGAAAGCTGTTTTCTACACATTTCCATACCTCATTGACTTTACAGGTTTGGTGAACATGTGCATGAGCCTCACAGTAGGGACACACCCACGGGACTTGGAGGGCGGCTGCCTGATTATGGCTGATGAATTATGCACGACAGAGCATCTCAAGGTTGATTTGTGTGACACTGTATACTCGTGATGAGCTACCTCCACCCATGTGTGAGGAATCCCATTCACTTCCACAACACACCCACCATGGAACCTTGTAAGACACCAGTGAGTTCCCAGATTCTCCCACTTTGCGGGGAAATAAACCAGTACATGGTAACAACAACAAAAACACAACCACTACAAACACACACACACACACACATGCAGCCTGCTAATAAGGTTATAACAGTGACTTGCACTTTTAAGTGTGAGCTGACAGTAGCCAGTAGTCTCTGTGGTGTACAATCCAAAAAAAAAGCTGGAGAAAAACCAGTCTGAGAATGGAGAGATGCAAGAGCAGAGAAACCCTGCACCGTCTCCTGCCAGAGCCAGGCTTGAGCCCAGGATCGGCCGCCCGCTCAAAATGGAGTCACATGGTGAGAAATAGTTTGAGAGCTGTGTGAAATAGCCTGGTGGAATGAGAGCAGACCCAGATGGAGGCTGGGTAGGCTTACCACGCAGAAGATCAGAGGTGGTGTGAGGGGAGGCGTGGGCGCGGAACAGCTGCCAATCAAAATCATCCTCCTCTCCTTGGCTGAACTCACACAGGCTGGGGTCAGAGTCCTCATCAAACGTACAGCCTGCTGCTACAGAGGAGAGAGATGGGGAGGGAGAGAGGGAGGGAAAGACAGGCAAAGAGCATCAGTCTCCATCAGAGTGGACCCAAAGTCTCGTTAAAAATGATCTTCAAAAAAAGTGGGAAAACTAGCCTATTACAGTGCTCTCTATATAATGCGATCCAACTTTTTATTCATGAGATCAGCTAAGCCAAACTTCCTGGGCCAGAGTAATTCATTTGGGGTTGAGTCTACCTACAAATTTTGTCTCTAAAATGTGCAAACCTAACACAAGGGACTCTGAAAGCCCTGTGGGAGATTTTTCTTATTGCAGGTGAGAGCAACAAGACCTCATGACAGCAGTCTAATTGAGCCGTGGTGTTTGTCTTATTTTGGGTGGTATTTCATCATGCTATCCACTTTGATCTCATTTCTGTGGCTGTAAGGGGAAATATGCCATCCACAGCCCTCAACACGCGAATTCCAATTAATCACTCATCCGCAAGACACCCTGTGCTCCAAACACACACAAACTATTTCACGTAGGATACGTCCTCTCTGCTTCAAACACACACGTGCGCATGCTGATCACGTCCGCCGGTCCTCACATGATTATCAGAACTGCAAACAAACGTTTGACACAATAGCACCCCTGGGAGCAGTACAATTATTGCAATACATCAAGGCCTCTGAAAGCAAAACTGAAAGCTCCTTTCTGCTACTCTTTACACCCAGCAGGGGGCGCAGGCCTAACCCTCAAAGCAGCAGGCCTCACGCTCCACTGCCCACTGCCTGCAGCTGCCTGTGTCCAGCGCACTAGTCCCTCGCCACAGCCAGCCATGTCCTGTACATTCGTCCTGCCACGTGAAGGGCATGATGTACAAACCCGCTACTAAACCCTGTGTCACATGTCAAGCCAGAGCACAGTAGCTGAATAGCAGGGATGAACCATCCTGACAAAGACCACCACAGGACTCATAAGACCAAGCAGTTGGTCATAAGACCACCACAGGACTCATAAGACCAAGCAGTTGGTCATAAGACCACCACAGGACTCATAAGACCAAGCAGTTGGTCATAAGACCACCACAGGACTCATAAGACCAAGATGTATTCGACTCCCTTGCAATTGACTCCCTTGTTATTGGCACCTCAGGGAATGCAGACATAATGTCACATCAGACACTTATATAAAGGAAGAAGAGCTACATTTTCACATGGCTATGATCAAACATTTTCATAGACACTTTATTAGTAATGTGACACTGACAATTATTACTTAACCATGACGCTTCAGAATAGATTAAAACCTAAATAATGTTTAGTCATCCTGTAGTCAGCAGCAGCCCAGTGCTGTATTTCATAGTGCTAAGAGAGGTAGATATAGGATTAGTGAAACATTGTACATAGTAGACAGGCTGTATACTGTAAGTCTGTTGGTAGGTTCTTCTAAACAAGTGTCAGGAGGCAGTAACCAAAAGTTTGGAATGTTTCATGTCCTCTGCATCAATTTCTCCATCTACCACATATTATTGATCAAATAGAGATTATTCTAAGATGTTTAAACACACATATATTGCCTTTATGTGTTGATTTTAACTTTTTCTTTAGCAGGACTCTCAAGCATCTATATCTGAAACCCAATAGTTATTCATAATTACTCTACTCAGACCTAAATAACTGTAACTGTAATGTTGCATACTGTAAATTAATGTAAGAGCAGTTTTAGAGAGCACATCCAGAACAACACAGCCAAGCTCCCATACAACCTGCACATCATAACCAGTGTGAGACAAGTGTATTCAGCTAGTGAGAGACAGAGAGATAGAGACAGAGAGATAAAGACAGAGAGATAAAGATAGATAGAGAGAGAGAGAGAGAGAGAGATCTGTTCTAAGCCTATCTATTCATGTAGGTTAAATTTACACTACTCTCCACGCTAGTATAGCAGAGATGTACTGTTAAGGTCATAGGTTAAGGTCATAGGTTAATAGCCCAGCACAGAAGATACTGTGCTGAATGCGACCCCCACTGGCACTAACCCTAGTACACTATAACGCTCCAGGAATGATAAACTAAAGCACTCAGAGTTTTCCTCAGAGCAGATCCTGAGAAGGAAGAACCTAACCATCCAGTGTCCATGACACTGAGCTTCATCCAGCTGGCATCGTGATTAAGCATCTGCATCTTCAAACTCTCCGGCTTCATCTTCTCTTACACACCCTTACGGCAGGGCAGTCACGGCCCACTCCAACAAGTAATTATATTTTAATTTAGCACAGCTATGGCATATGGTTGTACATCAAGTCTGAGTCTGTGCCAAGGTTAAAACGCCCCCTGGCTACAGAGCAGTGAGGCTTTGGTGTGCTTTAATTCATGCGGAATGCTTGTTTTGTTTATTAATGAGAACAAGTACTCTTTCAAGGCTCGAGCCTTTAGTGTCAGCTGGGTAAATTGTGAAGTATGGTCTGCCTGCCCTCTAAGGCCATCGCTTCTGACCCTCCTGCAACTGATGCCTAAAAATTGAGAGAAATCTCTGCTCTTTCTTCTAGCTAAGAAGATAGCATTTCTTACCCATAGATGTTTAGCTTATGAACGTTTTAACCTGAGGAACAAGCCACTGACACATAAGATTGTAAAATATATTAACATACCTCAGTAGAGGAGAATTAAGACCATTTTTATTTAATGCTACGTAAAGTAATGCATTGTAAAGGTCTATCTCTAACCTTACTATTACTCAGTAGAAAACGATCCACATCAAACAGAAATGGTGACTCTTCGGCTTTGATCAAAATAGTATATACAGCACAAATAGCTATTAAAATAACTCCAGAGGTCCTTGGGATTGGTTGGAAAGGGTGGCAGGGCAAAGCTACAAAGTTAGCATCAGGGTGAGATAAGCAGAAAGCTGTCAGAGGATGAGCAGAATGAATAGTCTGTGTCTAGCGGTAGCTTAGCTACCTCTGCTTAGTGGCTCCAGGTTGGCTCTACATTGCCAGCGTGTATTTAAAGGGTGCCCTACTTTGTTGTTTTTTCTAGGCTCTTCCTGCCTTCCTTACAATTATTTTTTTCTTGACTGAACAAATTAGATTCCCTTCTTACGGTATCTTTTTTATGAGCTTGTCTCCAGTCTTGCCGTTTAATTGAGTCCTTGCATTGCACCCAAGGATTTAGGGGCAGCACATACTTAGTGAATCTCGGGTAATCCGACATTTACATAGACTTTGTTCGCCGCGCTGTGTACCTTCTCTGGTTCAGGGAGATGTTGTTCTGCAAACTTTCCTCTTCAGATAAACACTTCACTGAGAGCACACAGCAGGGCAGAAGAGCTTGCTGTAGCACCTACGTGTGTGCACACTTACCTCCTACTGCCGCTACACTCTTGTTCGGGCAAACGCGTTAAACAACAGAACTGCATTAATAGCCATTAAAAGTGTTTTCACTACTGCACTTTAATATGCAGACGCGAGTTACAAGCACCGCTGCGCATAAAAAACCTCTCTGTGGTTCAAAAGCATGTGAATGGTTTCTCATTATTAAGCCCGTTGTAATGGCCCTTGCATTGACACAACAATGTCTGGCTGAGTGCCAGCTTTTTTTTTTTTTTTTATCATTAAATCACATTCAGGTATTTCAGAGTGTATGAAATAAATTATTTGGCTTCAGAGATACTCCTCCCCCGAATCAACCCCACCAGTTTCAGGATCAACAGCCTGCCAAACGAAGGGGTGTGGAGGGTATGACCAGGGCACAGACAGACTCCATCCAACCTACGAGAACCTCCATCTAGTGCTGGGCATGAAAATGATCTCCACACAAGATTGTGATAAAAGTCATGTTGATAACAATGATAAGCTTTTGACGCATTTACTCAGTATCTTACAGAGAGATGCATCACAGCAAAAATAAATGTGATAACAAGCAATCAGCCAGCTCTGGTTTGCACGTTAACGTACAAAAGCTCCTACTGCACAGCAATGTGGAGCCACCAGTGAAGAAAACTAGATGAACATGAGTTCAACCAGCAATTGGCGTGACAGCAAATTTGAAAACAAACCTGCAATAAAAGCTGAGGAAATTGCTGACACAAAGTTAGCATGATGTTAGTTACAAGTGGTGTGGATATCTGAAATGTGATGAAGCTTAGATTTTAAGATGATCTGCAAATATGTGATCAGTCGGTGCAAACCAAGACAGGAAATAACAAATCTCTTCCACTTCCACGAAGTGAGAAGGCAGTCTGTGTTAGTCCATCGTTAGTCCGTGTTAGTCCATCGTTAGTCCATGTTAGTCCATCGTTAGTCCGTGTTAGTCCATCGTTAGTCCATGTTAGTCCATCGTTAGTCCGTGTTAGTCCATCGTTAGTCCATGTTAGTCCATCGTTAGTCCATGTTAGTCCGCTCGTGGGGCCGCACTAAAACAACAACGCATCGCGTCATCTATTGCAGCTATAACCCCATATGAATAGCAGCTAACATAGAGCAAGGATATAAAAACAATGGATATTCTTCAAGCTGGTAGTAGCTTGTAAACTGTAATAAATATCGATACTGATCAATGCGGGAAAACAATATCGTGATTATATTTTTGCCATAAATCGCCCACTTTTAGCTCACCGGCGCCCGCCGGCTGCCACCAAGTGGCCCAGCCAGACGCTCCCCGTGCAGCCTGCCGCACTGCTGGAAGGGGCTGGCACAGTCGGCCTGACACGGTCGGCCTAGCGCAGCGCGGCGATGCTAGCCTCATTAGCATTGCTGCACACAGGCTGAGACGGGGCAGGCAGTTCTCACAGACGAGCTCTGTTAGCACTGGGCTGAGGGCTCCTCGCTGTTCTCCCAGACCGCGTGGCTCTCCTTTCTCTCACCCTCTCTGCACCGACAATGACCGCTGTTCATTCACTCCCACAGACTTAATGAGGGAGCCTGAGCGCCCACTCCCGCAAGCACACTACAGTCCATGCAGAGGAGTTACACTTGCAAGTCATAAGGCTTTTAACAGTGGGCCAGTGGCAGAGGTGAGGCTGTAACCACTCTCATGCAGCTTAAGTTACATGGTACTGAAATGCTCTGGACAACTGTAATAAACTGTAATAACATTTTAGAATTTCTTTAAAAAAAAAATTCCCTCATTGCTCAACTCAGTTTACAATATGGTATGATGACAGTTTCTCTAGGGGGAGGAAATGAACCAAGAAAGTGCAAACACACATTTCCAAGAAGTAAAACAGAATTGGCCTAATTAACTAGAGAAAATGTGTCTGCTTCTTCATGTTTTCCCCACCTGGCTCACATCTGGCTAATTTTACAAACTACCGCGTTCAAATGCAAACATGTCAGTAAGGTAGTAAACAATGATATCAAACAAATCAGGTCCAAATTAAAGCATGCAAAGCAGTACCCCTCCATTCCTGCTACACCCACCCACCCACACGATAAGGTAAACACCTGCCCGGACGCCGAGGCACGAGCCCAGGAGATGTACCGCTTCCAGGGCTGCGTGAGCCGCAGCCAGCCTGGCACATCCTGGGAGAGAGCAAGAGGCAGTGGGCAGTGGTTGCTGCTGGAATACTAAGTGGGAGGCCAGCAGGCTGAGCGTGGGGTGGCCAAGCTCTCCGGCACACCTGCTGCTGGAGCTCCTGTCCACCCAGCTGCCGAGGGCCTGTGGCCGAGCGCGGAGACCTCACCCCGCCGCTGAGGATCGGGCGTGATGTGAGCTGAATATTGAGACATCTAGCGCACAGATGAAAAGGACTAAGCACTGAGCTTTCTCCTTGATTCATGAGGAAACACTGCCTAGTTTCATCAAATAAAGAGCCAGTGCAAATACCTCCATACCTCATAGCCCCCATCCCCAAAAAACAACAACAACCAAACAAATTCTGTGCAAAATACCAAGTACTAATATAGTAAGAGTACAACAGTGGTATGTATGCTAGCATTAGCCAGGCGTTCTTCTCCCAGTTCACTTTACAGAAACTGCATGAATAACGTTTCCCTTTCCAGCTAAGATTCAAAGATGAGAGTTGTCCAACCTCCTGGAATTACTGTGAGATTGTAATTAAAGAGTAACTCTTGACAAGACATTTCATTTCGCTGTGCCTCAATGTCTGTCCCAGTAGTTATCATCTGTAGTGAAAACTGCCCCTGCAGTGAAAATCTTACAATTCCTTGGTCAGATTTCCTGTTTTGTTTGCTAATACACTTACATTACAGACCTCTTCAAAATGTCACCATGTCAAAATCTTCTCTAACCTTCAAAAACTATAATAAGTGATCATCTAAGCCAAAAAACTTGTGCCAAAAGCAAGTCCTGGCTATCACTATCATACACTCCTGCTGCCATTAAAGCACATCATTAGCTAGACATCATTAAAACTTTGGTAGTTTTCTGTGAATAGACAGCACAAATTTAGAGCTTTTTTGACTATGTGAACTTGCAGAAGAGAAGCTTAATCCTCATTGTAAATCTTCTTAGGATACATGGCACCATAGACTCCACACAAAATACCTCATAAACCTCGTTTGTAAGTTACAAACTGACTCATACACACATGTATAGCAGGTTGAAGATCCTCTTAAAGTAGCATCAAGTAGCTTTTGCGCGTGTCTCACTGAAAGAGTGACGCATCGCATCGTCACTAAGAATAATATAGTGATGTGTCAAAAGTCATTAGACAGAACAACGATAATCAGTTATGAAGTGTCATTACCTCAGGGGTGGCCTGGAAGCACCCTCCACCCACAGTGGACAGAGCAGTGGTTGCCTACTGGTGATTAATAAACCAGCAGTGTCTGGATAAAACTGTCCATGCAAACAGACAAGTGACAGGCAGAAATCATGTCCACATTCATGTGGTTCCCTACACATCTCTCAGGTCATAGCTGTGTTCTTTAGTTTCCATGGAAGCCACCAGAGTGTCTCATCTAGGCTCATGAGACCTGCTGACTGGACCCTAGAGGCAGGACCCTGCCAGGGTCCCTGACTGGACCCTGGACACAGATGTGACGTGGTCAGATGAGTTATGGTACCAGCTGTTTGGGGATGATGGCAGGGTTTACATGTGGTGTAGACCCCATGAAGCCATGACTCCAGCTGCCAACAAACTGTGCAGGCTGGTGGTGTTTCCATACTGGTGAGGGATGTGTTTTCATGGCATGGGTTTGGTCCACTGGTCCACCTGAACGTGACCTTTGCCAGTACCTCCATTTCACTGCTTGTTGAAAATTTGCAGCCTTTCATGGACTTCATGTACCAACAGAATGATGGGAAATTTCAGCAAGATAATGCATCGTGCCATCAGGTCGAAGTTGTCAAGAACTGGTTTGAGGAGAATTGTGGTGAGCTCTGATAAATGGTGTATCCTGCATGTTCTCTCAACCTGAGCCCAACTGAACATGTATGGGATGTTGTGGAGAGGTCCATTTACACCAAGATCCTGTACCTGCAAATACCAAAGAGCTCCGAGTTGGCATCCAGATGGCAAAGCTCAGCATCCCTTCAGACATCTCTATCTACAGTGCCACATCAAGCACTTAAAGGGGAAGGTCTTACAGGACACTTGTTCCTGTCCCATGGCATTTGTGATTTCAGTGCAGTTTCTTTTTTTAATAAAGTGATATTTTTCAAATTTAGCTCATAAATACAAATGATAAACAACAGTTTATGGCTTATATTTACCAAGCATACTAGAAAAAAAAGAAATGCTGAAGTAATGGAAAAAAAAAACTTGGGAATGGATAGCGATCCATTTTTGACAGACTACAATTTAATTTGGCTTCCTACTATATATCATCTGTTACAAAAAGCAGAATATGTAATCTAATAGGGTAACGTGTGCGCGCCTGTGAACTCATTTACCCATCAGCAAACAACTAAAGTTTGCTACTCAGGTGGAATATACAGCAAACGCCACCAGAGGATGTTCACTGCACTGCATGTGGGACCAATCAAAATAAATCCATGCCACAGTAGACTGATCAAGGATCAGGTTTCCAGGGAGGAACCCGCTATACGCTCAAACATCCTGCCCATTGAACGTTGTGTCCAACTCCACTGGCAAGCTTCAATTCCACCTTTGTTTGTAACTTAATATAAAATCTGTATCAGTCCAAACACCTCTTAGTTCTTTATGCATTGAAAATTGGACATTAAATCTGATAATAAATCCCTGCTTTCATTCCATCTATTATTTTCTTATGTTGGATGGCACCAATAATGATTTCCTATCTGGATTTAGTGTTTTTGGTTCTCACCGCCTGCCCTCATTCAGATGGGCCACCATCCCATGGCTGGTATATCTCGCATGGATGGTTGGCTGCCCACAGAATTATTAAACTGTGTCTGGACTGATCCTCTTTTAATTAGCCCACCTCTTCCCCAGCATGCACTGCACTTAAGCGCTGCTCAGGCAACAGAGAATAAATCCGCTATCAGAATGACAACAGATTTGCTTGATGGGTCCGAATTTCAGAAGTCAGCTGGGCCACAGGCAGTACAGCTTCCAGGTACATGCACAAGCATATGCACACATGCTCTTCTGTGCACACACAAGGAATTCTTTCTGAAATCATTTTTTTCTTTCGCCATTGGTGCAGAAAGCTGCTGTGCATGGGGTGGGGAGGGGTGGAGAGGTTTGGCTTCTTCCATAGCAGTCCATTCCAACGCTGTACCCCCCCCAGTCCACCCTGTCCACCCCACCCAACCCCCAACCCCTGTCCACCCCACCCAGCCCCTATCCACCCTACCCCAGTTTGTTGACAGGACTTACAATAAGCCTGAGCCTCATCCGGCTCCCCAGCAATCAGCACATGCAGATCCAGACTAATTGCGTTTCATGTAAGGCTGACTTATCTACAAAGCCTGCGTGGCCCTCTACTCCTAACCAATCAGAGTACCAGCTGAGCGTGTGATCACTCACTGTGTGTGGCTGTTTGTTTGTTTGGCTGTATGTATGTTTGTTAAACCCAAAGGTACGCAGAGTGAGAAGTTCTCAGTGGAGGTAACGAGAGCCATCTTTAGATTCCCAGGCACAGTCTTCAGACGGACAGCTGGTGAGATGGGAACAGGCAGTCTAGAATCACACATATCTGTTTGCATATGCTAAGGTTACCACAGAAGCAGTCAAAGTAAAACCAAGTAAGCAGCTTCCAGCTAAGAACACAAATGTCACCTTGACTTGCTCAGTCTTCGAAGACTCCTGAATTCTTCTCTTCATAGCAACTCGCTTCAGCCTACTAATCTATTTCCATACTCAAGGCATCTTGAAGACGGAAATCTATCTGGAGGTGGGAGACTGTCAGAAAATATCAGGGAGGGAAAAAAAAAAAAAGACAACTGCAAAGACCCAGTTGTAGTGAGTCACTAATGCATGGAAGCTTGGGCTTCTAGCTTTAGCTACTACGTTCTACATGTCCCAAAACAGCAGTCTGGGGTATAGCGCTGAGACATGCGCAGCTGAGCTGGAGGATTCTGCTCCAGGCAAAAGTGTGAGATGGCTAAACTGGAGGCATGAGAAGGATTATCTCAGCAGCACCAATGCCACTGTGGTACAGAGCACTAGCGCTCTATCCTCCGCACGTTCACTCAGACACTGTGCAAAGCTGCACTACTCCGTCTGTAGTGTGACTTCTTTCACATGCAGGCCAGAATAAAGAAATTCAATGCATTATCTTCACAGATAATACAACTTGTCCTCAGTGTATACCATCAGCAAGACTCCATGTGGTTAAAAGCACTGAAATGTATGCACTCTTTAGTTTATTGTCATTTTCTGCAGTTTAATGAATAAGTGTCTGCTTCTTAACCAATCTCCACTGAAAACTTTAGTGTGACTCCCTGGGTATTATAAAGGTTAATTGAAAATAAGAAGACAGGTAGTAGTTCTCCAGAAGCCTCATCAGTGCAATAGCGACACTTTCAAGACTGCCTGCCCCTACATGCAAGCTAGTCAGGCTGCAAAATACACAGTTAAATGCCATGCAGGAGTCAGTATGGAGAGTAAGACAACTGCTGCCTTGTTGAGTGCTAGCAGAAATCTAGCCAAGCAGACTCTTTTAATGTGATTTGCTACACCAACACTCAAGGCTCTTTGAAGTACCTTTTCCAGCTCTCCTGTTCCATTATGCACTGATAGACCCCTAGAACCACTACATGTTGGAAATGTTCATTTTAAAATATTAACTGTTAATAGGTCTCTTCAAAGTTTTGCATCAAAGCGGGAAAACAATTAGGTAGGAAAGTTAAAAAGGTAAGAAGTTAGGAAAGTAGGAAACTTCAGCAAGCATTTTACAATGTTAATGTACATTACTACAGCAATACAAGAACATTTTATTCTCTGTTTTATGTAATTTGCGATAAGCCACATAACTGGACTTTTTCTGTGGTTCGTTAGAGTAAGTGTGAATGCTTCCTTTCGAACTCCAAATAAGAAGACGGTATGTAATAAGAAGTATGAACAATATACAAACTAAAGGCATCTAATCAAACCAAACACAGGTTATGACAGAACAGAGCATGTGCAGTGAAATACGTGCTATTCTTTTATCCATTTTACCACCTCTTGCTGTTAAAAATCCCACCAGGTTGGTAAAAATCCCACTCAACCCAGACAAGAGCATTAAGCCCAGCGTGGTGCATTTGTGCTGATGACTGGCTTGCAAAATATGTCATAATGTGCGTCATTCCACTTTCTTTTTAGCCTAATTTGGTTCTATTATAAATTTGAGCATGAACGTTGAGCAAAACAGAACTAAAATGGTCCGGTCCAAAGAAACCAAACTACAAATATAAACACACCCTTATTAAAACAAGAATGAACACATTTCCTTAAGGCATATTTATGTATTTGCAATATTTATCCATCCCAAAAAGGACTTCCAAAAACTAGCAAAGCATAGCCTTGGGACAGGAAAAGTGGCACTAATACACTACGATGGGATTAAATACAGGCCTCCCTCACTGGCAAACACATCAAGGTAAGCTACGACTGTGACACATTTTTGACATGCCAGTCATGCTGGAGAAAAAGAGGGAGGGGGGGAGAGCTTAGAAACGTGGATAAATTAGTCAGTGAGAAAGTCAAGCAAGTCAAAGAGGAAAGAGGACGGAAAAATGAAGGAACGAGGAAGAAGAGAGCAAGCGGCAACATCTGCTAAATGTCAGGCAGGCAGCAGGGGTAGTGTCTGAGGCTTTCTCAGGCCCACGCTGGAAAGAGCAGAGGGTGAACGTGGTGCAGCCCGCTGTTCAGGGTCTAATTAGAAACGCCTCTGGTGAGAGCAAAAGCACGCAGGGTATGGGCTCGCTGCAGGAGCCGCTTCACCGCTTCAAAAGAGCCACGCTGGAACGTCCACTTTCCATTGAAGCTGACAAACAGGGCGGGAAAGCACTCACGCCCCCCCCCCCCCCAACCCACCAAATGGATTTTGTTGTTAAGTCTCCCATCTATCAGAGCAGTCAAGGTCAGGAGCTGATATGCAGGAAGCTACTGAGATAGCAGCCATGGAAGCCTTGGGCTGTTTGTGTGGCATAAAACAAATTCCACATCAGCACAGCTAAGCCAATAAAACAACAAGAGGTCCGGCATCAGCAGTATGGTGTGGTGGAGCTTTTATTTTCGGAGCTTTATTGGGTAATTAAAGTTTGAAGAGTGGCCATATGCTCCATGTGACTGGCTGTGGCTCAGTTACTAAACCTTGACTGGGAACAGGTGAAAGAGAACAGACATACTTATTGTCAGTGATCCTTGCCATCTGTTACTGAAATGGTTGTTCTAATAGAAGACAATTGCTGGTTTATTTTTATCTCCATGTTCAATGCCTTTAAATATGCTCACAGCAAAATGTCTCCAACAGTTCAGATTTTCATTTCTTCAAACACAAAGAAGAACTGACAAAAGGTTAACATGGAACTGGAATTCTGTAGCTTGGAGACATGTTCAAATTAGAAGTAGTAATATAAAAGTATGTGTTTTTTATGATTCTATTACCTACTAATTTGGGAACCCTTCTAAATTACTTGGACTTCTGCATGACCAGTACCTACACTGGGATCTTGTCATCAGGGTCTGATAAAAAAAAAATACATACAGCATTTCACAGTGCTAAGTGAACAAATGGCTGACACAATGAAACAAACACAATAAACACAATCGCTAATGGAAAAGTGTTACTTTAACTGGCTTTTCATTTTTTTTTTTGTCAATATAAATCAAGCAAACTCTTTCTGTAGCTGCTAATCAGTCCTCCACAGCAATTAAGATAACAGCAGTTTGGCATACTTCTCTACAGAAAACAGTGAACTTGCATACATTTTTAATGTGACTTTCAATATCACACTTATAGCATTTCAGAGAGGTTGAGGTCTGGGTCCCAGATTGGCAATCCTGATTGTGGCACTTGGAAATTGTTGGATTACTGTTGTTTTGGATTATTTTCTTACGGTGCAATCCAGTCTTTTTGAGTTTTAGATCACAGATGCTCTGATGCCTGATGTAAAATTTCCTTATACAGCTTAGAATTCATTGGTTTCTCAATAACTGCAAGCCAGGCAGGGCCTGAGGCAGCTCCGCACTATTATATCCCTCCTTCAGCACCTACTCATAGGCAGAACAGCAACAGTGCTGAAATTTTTCCATTTGCAAACTGTCTGCCTCACTGATGGCTGATGGAGGCTCAAGTCTGCATAAAATCATTTTGTAGACTTTTCCACTCATTAGTTTCAACTTTTCTACTAAGGTTCCCTGAAGTCGCTTTTGATCGGGCAGGTCATTCCCATACCTGAATTGACTATAACACCTGACTCCAATTACCCTCTTATAAAAAGGTCATTTTTCTGCAGGTTCACATCTGCATGAGTCCATGCACAAATCCAGATCATTTAAAAGGGCTTATTCTCACAATTGTAGTTCACTTTTTTCTCAGAGCAGCACTTTCAACTAATGCACCTACGCCTTGTTCTGGTCATATTTTGCTGAGGAGGATCTGAAAGTTAAAGTTACATTAAACCCTGATGTCACCGTGTTCCTGGCCACACCTCCTTGGGGGGGGGGGTTAAAAAGCCCATCCTCTCTTTCCTACTGCTTGTTTTTTTCAATGAGATGTTTTTAGTGTAACGGGCGCTGCCTCAACTCCCCCCAGACGTGAAACGTTCCACCAGTGCTCCAGCTACTCCGCCCACAGGTTCTACTTTACCCCTCCTCTCTCCAAAACCAAAGTTTTCTCTGGCAAGCTTTTCAATGGCATTCTGCGCAGGAGGACAGTGTGTTTGGCTCCTTGGGTGCTTACCAAAGGGATTTATACACAGTTAAAAACACTGGACCTCTTTTCTGCAACACTTCCTCCTGCAGCTCTGAGGCGTGAGAAGGAAGGAGGCAATAGATGCAGCATGTTGCTGGCTACAAAGCACTGAAAAGATTATAGGTTCCCTTTCTTCTTCAATCCCCAGATAATTTCTCTTTTCTTGTTTTCTCACTGATGGCTGTAAGCTTGTGGCAGCACATGGACTGGGCTTTTCAGAGTCTGAGGAGTCCAGGAGTCAGAACAAAAACTAGGGGCTGCTACAGAGATTACGAAGAAAAAAAAACCCACTTCCTATTGGGAGCTTCGAGGCAGACAGTTTAATTACATTGCCATTTTTAATTGAACATGAATTATTTACAGTCTGAGCAATAATGAAGTACCACAAATACCCACACTACCTAGTGATTTGCTAAAACCAATCATTTATCATGCTAGTCCTAGATCCTACTTCACTCTCTGGTGAGGCATCTGGAGTCTTTGATGAAAACTTTATCACAAAAATAAACTTTCAGATCAGCAATTTTGAGGGGAAAAGACTAAGTCCTCCAGGAAGGCAGTAACATTCAACATCCTTGTAACCCGTGTTCCCTGCAAAGCATCACTTCCATTCATGCCCCACCCAGACGGCCCTCGCCAGGTTCTTGAGTGAATGCCTGTTCCATTACATGATAGTACAATTAATTTTCCAAGCATATAGCCAGTCTTCATGGTGTCACAGCAAGCCATGCAGGTCTTATATGACTGTGTACTTATGTGATCTGATCAAATGGTACCTGGAGCAGCAAGTTGCCAATTAAGGCCACCTGAAGAAGAGTTGTAAACTGCTCATACAGCAGGGTGTCCTCTGCAATCTGGATGGTGCATTCACTGAACACTCCAGAGATCTATATTTCAGTTGCCCATCTGCTGGACACAATTAAAAGAACACTGCTATGAGTATAGGAGAGGGCCCTAGCAGACATGTTCAGCTCTGAAACGAAAATCACCCCTTTGACATCTGTTCAGTAAAATGGCTCTCAATGTCATATTAACACAAAGTAACTTAATTTGTGATACAATTTCACTTGAGTGGTGGTCCAAGACCTAAGCATAACCCTTTCAAGAGGGAAGAAAGATTTGCATTATAATTAAAAATCTTTTTCTATTTAGCAACCAAGCCTGTTTACTGTGACAATACTTGGGTCTCACTAGCACTCACAATAAACACAACTAATAGTGAAGATCAGGTAACACAAAAGATGTCAGGAGAATTTGATATAAAGATTCTGTGCCATAGCCCAAAGAATCCAAGTCAAATGTGTGCAATTAAGAACAGAGGACTATACTCCATGGCCAAGTAATATGTTAATAACAACAAATAATATGTTAATAACAACAGCTAGTGTTATAACACACACACACGCACACACACACACACTGCAAACACACCTTTTAGGGCTAACAGTGCTATTCAGATAATGTGTCATAAACCCATCCAGGACCCAGAAAACATTCCATCCTAAATCTCATCCCTTTATTCATAATAAACCAGCAATTCAGTTTCCACTTTTACAAGGTCTGCTAAATCATGCCTAGACATTTCATTTAAATCAAGTTTCCTAATCAGAAGTGACTTGAGAACGTCTTATATTTTATCCAAGTACAAAGTCAGTGTGAATTCTAACCTCATCCCAGATACTGAGATGGAATCTGAATTTTCCTGGCAATTATACTATGTTCCAACTACTGTCAGTATGTATTACACCTAGTGCTTTCAAAACACCAGCCATCATCTCCTCTCCAGCAGCACTGGGGTTAGTCATGCGCTGCTTATCCCTCTAAAACAAGGTGGGTAGCTGTTCACTTCTCTCCTTTGATAGATGGGTCCAGTTTTACCATGACTGGCCTATAGCCAAATTAAGCACAATCTTACAGTTTGTTATAGGGCAAAAGAACAGCAGATAAGGAGTGTCAGTTATATCATTTCATTGGCCTTGCCTTTGCTCACACAGTTCAATCTATCCAGAGAGATAATTAACAATCTCTAAGTGAGAAAGAAAAATAATCATCACCATGGTTGATGCTAAGGAAGTGTCATATGAAACTTCTTACCAAAGAGTCCATAAATAAATGAGTGAAAACATTAGTTTTAGTGCATGAGGTGCTCTTAGTCGATTCAAAATACTATATATAAGATAAAAATGGGGCAATCAGGTGAACACTGTATAACAAATTTCATAGTGTGTTTATTAATATTAGAGTTCATCTTTTTTGAGATAAAGAAAGACTGATCATGTTGCTACAACAAAAAGGTTTAGGATGAAATAATACATTTTCAAACTTTACAGCTAGAAAGAGTCCATGTTGACTCACAAAAAGTGTGTTTACATTCATGTTACCACTGCAGGTGCTGCTCCTCTTCAGATTGCATTTGATATAAAAAGACATTCGTCTGGTAAAAGAGCAACATTACTTGAACAAGATCAAGTTTGAACGAGATCTAACAAGCCCAAAAAGCATTGAATGCATTCCAATGTAATCCACATAGAACACACACACACGCATATATATATATATATATATATAGGTCTAGTTCACAGTTTGATTCCATAAAAGGTGAGTTGATCTCAAACATATGATCAGCTGTAAGGGATTCTACTGGTCAA
>JAOYMR010000007.1:9760048-9775560 GCA_025802075.1 Tenebrosternarchus preto | reverse complement strand
CCCGGCCCCAACCCCAACCCCAACCCCAGCCCCAGCCCCAGCCCAGGAAAGAAACGAGGTTTTATGACCATTATGAACATTATCAACTACAGCAAGCACAGGTGCACCTCGAAACAGTTTAATTAAACAGGCTCGGGAATGACAAATGTCAAGCAATAATTAAAACAAAGGAATAAACTAATTCATTAATTACAGTGCAGAAGCACCTTTGAGACAAGAAAAATTTGGAAATGGCTCACTGAGCAACAGTGAGCAAAATATGATTTGACTTAAAAATAAAGTTACATACAAATCTTTGTGCTCCAAAAAATGTAAACAACTCACAACCAAAAAGAAAAAAAGAAAGTAAAAAACAACTCAAACTTGTTTAGTAAATCACAAGCTGAAGTAAACAATGAACCTGACAAGGCAAGGCCTGATTTCAATAATGGTGCTCAAGAGGAAATGTGTAGCCGTCCAGCCCTGGCACTTCAGTAGGAATGAAGGCGTCTCTGTGCTGATTCACTCAGACAACGTAATTATGTCTTGTGGTTTTCCTCACACTGCCCTTGTGTAAGGAGGCAGGAGACGGGCAGCTCTGAGGAGGAGGGGCAAAGGGCCACACTTGGCATGGGCTGAAACACACTGTTCCTTCATCTTACATCAGCATCAGTGGAAAGGCCAGAAAGGCCCAGTGCACATGTGCATCCAAACAAACACACACACACACACACACACACACACACACACACGTGGGGAGAGATGGGCGATTATGAGACTCTGAGCAGGACCAGTGAGAAGATGGACACATCGAAGCTTGAAGCTCTTACTCCAGCCATGCATCATCCAGGAGAAAAAGTGATTACACAGGTACACTGATTACACAGGTGGACCTGCAACTTTACTACATCCCCAAGGCTGTGTAGGCAGAGAGTCTTCACTGCAGGAGGGGAGGACTTGGCCCCTAAAGACCAAATCCTTTGCGAAACTAAGAAACTAAGTAATTGCACTCCAACATCAAGCTGATACCAGCAAGTACAGCTGTGATATGGAGTCTGCAGAGAGTGTCTACACTGCAGAGAGTAGTCTACACTGCACAGAGTAGTCTACACTGCAGAGAGTAGTCTACACTGCACAGAGTAGTCTACACTGCACATAGTAGTCTACAATGCACAGAGTAGTCTACACTGCAGAGAGTAGTCTACACTGCAGAGAGTAGTCTACACTGCACAGAGTAGTCTACACTGCAGAGAGTAGTCTACAGTGCACAGAGTGCTCTACAGTGCACAGAGTAGTCTACAGTGCACAGAGTAGTCTACAGTGCACAGAGTAGTCTACAGTGCACAGAGTAGTCTATTGTTGATCATGGGGGGATCATAAACTTTTCACATTACAGTTCACACAGGATAACATGGAACAGCAATGTATATACAAGAGCATGTAAAAATCAAAAGTGGCTTTCAGCTATAATTTAAACCCCACACTTCACACTGACCCAAAAGCACCTCTCATTCTTTCTCGTGTTACTCAGGAGAGAAGCTCCGTCTGCAGCGCGACTGGAGCTAACTCCTGGAACCCCTCCACAGAATGAACAGGAGAAGGTTCATGTCACTTCCTGTGGCTAATTACCCAGAAGGATCCATCTGCCTCCCCCTGTGAGGTCAGCATCCTGTTTGGAGCTAAAGGAGGCTCAGGAGCGAGGGCTCACGGGTGGCGTGGCAGGGCTGGGCGAGCAGGTGCCCCGGACCGTGACTCCTGAAAGCGGTGAGTCCATTAATCACACTTCGCACGCCTGTGGCGTCTGCGGCCTGCTGTGACAGCAACAAGGCCAGGAATGATTAATACTTAATGCAGCGTTTAAGAGTAAGATTTATACCATCTGTTAGCGGATGACATGCCGCTGAAGTCCACCCCTCCATCTGCGGAAGGACGCTCTGTCTGGTCAGATTAAGAGGGTGATTCATACATTCTGCGGGAGGGGGTCACCTCTAGATAAAGGGTGACTTTGGCCCGTGCGCCAGAGCAGGAAAGGGGCTGACAGTGGCAGCACTGTTTTAGCGACCAGGCCCCGGAAAGAGCCGGACAGTTTACAAGGTCCCAGGTGTCCCTGTCACCACACTACTGGCTTCTTTTATAGAAGCTACACAACAACAGATGGCAGGGAAGCTCCACTGAGTTTTAAGGGGGAAAAAGTATAAACAGCAGCAAAGCATATGCAAATCCATGTACTGAGTAAATATCCACCATCTCTGGTTTCCTGTGAAAACAGCAACCAGAATTAGACTGAATACACAAGACCTGATAAACCATCTCCACCCTGTCCACGGTTCACATGGAACTGGTGCATGTTTCCATTTACTTTCATTCAATTGTCATTCTACTGGCAAAGATAGCCACATAGTTTTCTGGTCTCATAAAACATCTAAAAAAAACACCACTACTTAAATTTAAAAAAAAGTTATTCCAAGCCAACAAATATTTTTCAACAAATATTATATTTCATTATCACTAAATTGATATTACTACTGCTAAATCCTAAATGCCTCTTCTAATCAGTAAGCAGACTAGACAGCTGATGAGAGGAAGAAAGAGCCTGGAAACATGAAAAAGTGAAAAGAGGGAAAGTGTGCAATCTGGCATCCTGATTATTCTGTGTCTGGAGAACAATTACATCTTGCTCCATGTATTTGGAAGGGTGTGATTTTGAAGAATCAATTTTCATACAAAACAGACCTTTCCTGTCCCCTTGCCATCTGCATATTCAGACAAAGTGTCAAAAGACCTGAAACAATCCATTTGTTATTCTTCCTTTTCACATAAATAAGCATTTTTACCAAGGGCAGGTCACATCCAATCAGAACACAGCACACCGATCAAAAGGTGAATTCAAGGATTAATGCTATTTTGAAAAACAAATGTTAGTTATCATCTTTGCGCATTAGTGTATTTGGTATAGTACTAATATTACATTTGCCTTATTAAAACATCCACTTTTAATCTTTTCTTGTAGGATATGTTTACAAATACTTGGGCTGGGGTGACTCATCAACGTAACAAACATAGTCGGTGACATAAATATGTCAATATTTGTTGATTTGCATCATGTGTGTAGACATAGTTACTATGAAGCAAGATGGCTGCACCCAGACAAAACAAACTTCAAACAAAAGTTTCCTGGAGCACTTTTTCAAGATGGCAGCAAGACAGCATTGTCCCACTTTACTTAGTCGCTACCCAAGCATTATATATTAGGATGGAACATGTTTGTTAGTAACAGTTTCCTTAAAATTTATTTTCTAAACGTTTCTTCATCGCCCCCATTTTTAAAAGTCATTTCTGTACCTTTGTTGTTATAATGCTGCAGTATTAGTCATCTATTATAACCTATTATAATGCTGCAGTATTAGTCATCTATTATAACCTATTATAATGCTGCAGTATTAGTCATCTAGCCAAGCCATTTTATATTTTCTGGGATAGGCATGTCTGTGTGTGAACAGTAATATTACAGCGCTATTTTTTATTGTCTGTAAATTGTCTATTTCGTTTAGTGTTATTTTCTCCACACTGTTGCAAAAATACAACACTAGTGATCATCTTAACCGCATATTACTCCAGTGATGGAACAAAAATAATTTTTAAGTCAACTATTTAAAAAATCTCCAGTAGACCAGTATTATTTCTGATACAGCTGATTATTATTATTATTATTATTATTATTATTATTATTATCATTATTATTATTATTATTATTGTTATTGTTATTATTATTATTCTTACCATCATCATTGTCATCATCATCATAGCAGTGATCCTCTGATAGCTTATTGTTGTTGTTGTTATGGTGATTATCATCATCATCATGGCTGGGAAAGTTATATTAATCAGGTAATAAAAAAACATTTTTTATAATAACTGTTAAATTACTTCTTACATTAACCGACTAACTGAAACAATAATAATTAGATTAATCTTTAGGTGCAGCCCTGACAAATACTGATAATTTCCAGTTTTAATGTAATAAAGGGGTGAGATCTACATGCTAGAATTAATACTTAATAAAGTGTAATACTAGAAGCTTTATACAATCTTGCAGTATTAAAAAAGTAACATGTAGATGCCAGTACTCACAGTTCACTATAACTCTCTCCGTTAGCACCTGACCAAGCATTAGCTGCTCAGGAAGCCCCAGTCCAAACAAGATGATCATCTCATCATACTTACAACTGCAGCTATATCTTTACCATGTTAAAGATATATACAAAAACACACAAGCACTTGGATAATGGCTGAAGCGTCAGGGCCTACCAGGCTGCTATTTTTAACCAGGCCCATGGCCTCACTGTGGGGAAAAAAACTATGAGGGACGGTTGAAACGGAAAGGTTCTGTAACATGATGTGGAACAGACTTGCTTATATCATCACCTTCTCTGTCAGCCATGAGCATCACAGTTCAAACTGAGGTCTGATGGGCTGCTTTAAACGTCCTTGTGAAAGGAAAACGGATGAAGCAAACCCATGTAGAAATAAACAAGGAATTAGTCGAATTCATCAAAGCCGATTCTACGCACTGTTGATTCAAGCAAGTCTGATGTCTGGAGATGAAGTTCACTTCTTAGAATGATAACGATGTGCACGCAGTTGTATTACTCATCCTAGCATGAACGAGTATGAGAAGAACAGGGCGCTACATTCAAATGGATGGAAGTGTTCTGTAAGCACATAAACAGAGACAGCAAAATAGCAAAAAGTTTTTGAATGGCTAATGTTTGTGAGAGCAGAAGAGACAAGTAATTAATCTTTTCATGCATTTAAAAATAATTCACAAAACAGATGACTTGGGGTAGGGGAAAAAAAAACACAGTAAAGTCATGATTAGCAGGAAACACATTTCAATCCACTGCTCTAAATCCACCAAGCAGCAAATGAACACAGATTGGTGTTCTACTTCAAGGGTGTTTTCGTTAGCAGTGCTTGGGCTTCCTGATTAAAATTACAGACTAATAATTCCCTGTTACGCCGTAAGCGAGGATCCGGCCAGTGTGATTCAACACAACCCTTATATACTGGATATCAAGAAGATTTGTTAAAAAGAAAATGGTATATTGTGAAGAACAAAGAAACGGGGAAAGAGCCGAGAGTCAGGGTAGTCCTACATAGCAGACAGACTGGTGTTCTGGTAGACCTGCCCAGGTGTTCTGGTAGTCCTATGCAGCATAGCAGAGAGACAGGTGTTCTGGTAGTCCTGCCTATGTGTTCTGGTAGACCTGCCCAGGTGTTCTCTGGTAGACCTGCCTATGTGTTCTGGTAGTCCTATGCAGCATAGCAGAGAGACAGGTGTTCTGGTAGACCTGCCTAGGTGTTCTGGTAGACCTGCCCAGGTGATCTGGTAGACCTGCCCAGGTGTTCTGGTAGTCCTATGTTTTAAATATATTTTAGACCAATACTCAAATGCCACGAAACGACCAGAGTTTGGTATTCTAGTCCAAGGGTACTTTTTATGATGACATCGGCATCACATCTGGAAGGGTGAAATGCTTCACATTACTGTCAGACATCACAATGGAGCCTCCGCAGACTATGGAAGAAGGGACACCTGCAACTGTGTGGTCTGGAGTTGCTAAGCAGTGCTTTAAAGGGGATGAGTCCTTGGGTTGTGATCTCTTCTCATTCTTTTTAAGAACCCCGTATCCTAATTTTGAAAAAAAAAAGACTGCATAGAAACACCGGTAAACCACTTAAATATGCACACCCATTTGTCACTGGGTTACGTGTTCATTTGTGCTCCTCGTTTCCCCCCCGTCAGATGTAAGCTAATTAGCATAGTGTCTGGGCCCATCTGAGCAAGGAAACACTGACTGCCACATAATGAGTGGAACATGCTCTGGCAATTACATTAAGCCCAGCTCTGATTGAGGAGTAAACAAATGCAGCCAATCCTGCGCCCCTATCCAAGTTCGTCACGCACACGCACATGTTCACACCCTCTGAGCGAGGCACTTCCACCCCACTCGGCTAGGAGTGTCACTGGAAGAGTTTTTCGTGTTCCAGCATCCCATCAATTAAAGGAAAAGGGGGGAAAAGAAACTCCAGAAGCAGGGGTTTCTGAAAGACGTCTAAAGCAGAGACGCATCCCCAGTGTGGGAGGCTTGGCCGCGGTGCACGGCTGCTAGAGTAACACTGAGTTAGGAGAATAAGGTGTGTCTAATGAGACAGTGACGAAGAGCAAACATCTCACTGTAAAGTAAAGACGAAAATGTTCAGCAGGAGGTCTGAGCAAAGAGGCTCTGCCACCTGCCGATTCTGGGCACACACGAATCACAGCGACTGGCAGCGTTTACAGGCACTCACGTCTCAAGTCGTGTGTACATGGTGCTAAAGAGGCCCATGGGCCAGGCTCTCTACAGAGATTCTGCTAAATAAAAGATGGCCACCAGGACCCCAGAGCTGTTAGTTTAAAAGTCCACCCTCAGCTGCAGGCCACAGCCGGTGCTTTCCATCTGTCAGTTACTCAGGATCAGAGCAACCGAGGCACACTGAGGAACATCCAGGGAGACGGAGGCAGACGAAGGCACGTGGAGGTTTGCCCAGGGATGCAGAAGCACACAGAGAAAAATGGAGGTATGCCCAGGTTCGTCATGACACCAAATACAAGCCTGAATGTCTGTCAGTTCTCTTCTGCTCAAAGATGTGGTGAACACCTGTGGGGGGAACAATGCTCTCCCTAATCTTAAAGCATCACATCCCAGTTGAACTTAAGATCAGAAGAAGAAATTAAATATGGCCACAGATCTGAAACCCCTCAATATGCAGCGCAGGCATGACTCCAACCTTCACCACGTAAGACACAGCAGAGTGTTTCTGCGAACTTTACCCTGTACGCCAGACTCATTTCATGAATCCAAAGCAGGAAGTGGGAAGAAGGTTCCAGAGGGAAGGACACAAAGCGCAAAGGGACTAACGCAGAGTGATGCCACAGCTCGAAGGATTGATCAGAGTGATGCCGCCGGTCGAAGGATCGATCAGAGTGATGCCACTGTTCAAAGGATCGATCAGAGTGATGCCACAGCTCAAAGGATCGATCAGAGTGATGCCACGGCTCAAAGGATCGATCAGAGTGATGCCACTGGAGGCCGTGCATGTAGAGGACTCCCTAGCCCAAGGTGGATGCGTGGAGCAACAATATCGACTCGCCTAATTCATTCAAAAGGCTGAAGAAAAACGCCGTTCTGAGTGAGGCAGTGGCAGAAGAAAGGTGGAGGAAAACTGCTGGGAATAAGGACGATCACTTCCAATACACTGTATATGCTTCTGAGCTAACGCTGCGGCAGATAACTTCAACACCAGGGCACATCTCTCTGTCTGAAAATAAAGAATCACAGCATCGTGAAATTCAAAAGAAACACATTGTGGAGTTTCTTTAGGTCTTTTTTGTTGTTTTTTTTTTTTTTTGGGGGGGGGGGGGTGCACTTAACATTCCTAACTGACATGCAAATAAAACAAAGCTGAAAAAAACGTCTCCTAACTAGAACCGTCATGATAAGTAAAACCTCAAAACCTGCAGTAACAGAGTTATCTAACAGAACATGGAATCATGTGGCTCAGCCTTGGCGTCAGCAGGCAGGCAGCGGTGAGCTCCATGCCCTAAAGGAGCGCTTCCTATCTGGGCTGCTGGTGCCAAGACAGGATGCCGAGAGCCAGCGTCCTCCAGCCAGGCCTGAGCGGAGCATGTCTCTACAGAGGTTAGCCTCTCAAGGACAAAAAAAGCACAAGTGAGCCCCAGTTTAGGAACAGGAGGAGGTGTGAGGCAGAGCCCACAGGTGAGAACATCCTTCAGAGGAGAGACCCAGCGTGTTAAGGAAGCAGACTTAAAGATGTTGTAATTATGCCAGTCTACCAAGAAAGATAACAAGAGAAATGATCCACATACAAGCATATGATGGATCTTTTCCTTAAAACACACATACACACAGCACTGCGCTCAAGCATCCCAAAGCTGCATATAATCATTCACTGCTGGGTTTCTGTACACCTTCGCCGATGGGCGACACTAGCATCTTTTCATTCATCTAGAAATGATGACGGAGTCTAAAGCCACACCACACCCAGAAGCCAGGGCACAACGTGAAGAATGGTACCAAGACAGAAGTGCAAGAGAGGAGGGGAGAGGCACAGGAGGAGAGAAGACAAATGATTTAACACACCAGGAGACAAGCTGTTGCAATGTAGGAAAAATGTACAGAGTGAATCTAAAATTGTCCCATACAAAATAGCTCAAACTATCAGCATGTTACCGTGTTCTCCTTCTCTCCCTCTAATGGCACAGATAGACAGAGATTATGGATACCTCTCTGTTGTAGGCCATGTAAGTAGCTTAGGACATCTACTATTTTTTTTATAATTCTGACTTTGATGACTTATTCCATAACATTTAAAAAAAAATCTGGAATGAATGACAATTAATTATTTTTGCAGGACTGGAATAAACAAATATTCATTACTGAGAACAGATTTGCATAAAATTTCCTGACAGCGCCTAAAGAATGAATCAATGGACGATTAAATAAATGTATGGATGGATGGATTTATTCTAGCTGGCTGAAAATGATTTTGTTCAGTGCATGTATTGCTCAGCAGTGTAGAATTTGCAGCTCAGCGAACTTCAGCACTACATCTAAACTACAGTGCTAAGATAAAGTAAACTTGGACCTAAGGAACTGTGTAGAAGAAGTAACACTCACATTTTCCCCTTTACCCCAACCGTAATGAATCAGTCAAGACTGGTGTCCACATTTTGCTTCACTCTGCACTGGAGTTTCAACGTATCTAATAAGGGAAGTGGCCACCAACCAATTAGCCTTGTGCAAACTCCACGTCAGCATCGCATTTTTGTTGGGTTTTTTTTTGTAACCCCAAACAGTAACTCCTCGCAGTGATGACTTCAAAAATGGACAAAATAATGATGTGTAGCTAAACACCATTTCAACACGTCCATTTCTCTAGTAGCCAGTCATGGCTGCTGAGACTGTCATGTGCAGGACTGATAATCGTGCTTTTCCTGACAGGACGAGATGCTTCTTAATAGTTTCATACCTTGTGCATTTTGCAAACGCTTCAGAGCTGGAGCAAAGACGTGCGAGGTGCATGAACATTAGAGATCACAAAACCAGGTTACTCTAACTCCACAAAACACAAGACTTTTCAAACAGGCCTCTGCATTTAACACAATATGTAAAACCTTGCACAAGTCAATATTGTCATAATTGTATTAAACACTGGAACTGTAAGGTTACCACATTAATTGTTACTGTAGTTACTGTACTGGTTATCAACAAGCATCTATGGCAATAACAGGATATAATTACTAAATGTTATACAAAATTAGCAACCCTACGATATAAATACATTATGTAGAATAATGTGCCCGATCGCATTTCCAAAGCACAAAAACAAACTGATAAACTCCATTTTAACTGCTAATTTCTGGTGAACAATGTCTCTTCCTGATTCATTCAAGTTTTATTAAAAGCAGTTATGGTCCCCTAAAACACTTTTTCGTGGTTTGCACTTGTAAATCACTCTTTGCACCACCTTACCAACTTACCAGTTTTCCCATTAGCAATTTTAGTCACTACATTTAGCACAGTTGGGTCAAACGTATGAGTAACATGATTAGCTGAGAATATAATGAATCATCTCACCATGCTACTTATATCCACTTCAGTAAACCTTCTTGACCTGCTGCTTCTGAAAATGCCTGCTTTACCATAAAAAAAAAAAAGTTTGATTGTGGTTTTTTTGTTGTTATTGCTGTTGTTGTTGTTGTTTTAAAGATAGCTGATAATTTCCAAGTAAAATATAACAGAGAAAATAAACATCTGTTGGAAATAGATAGAACAATGTAACTTTAAAATCCTAAACCTTTTTTAAGTAAAATGAAGGAAGCAATGAAGAATGACTGACATCAGTAAAAATTATAGTAAGTTTTCTTTAAAATGATTTTAATGTAATATGTTAACTTTTTGGTGAACATTCAAGGCACAATCGTGAAGCTACTAAATATTGGTGTTAACTGCATCACTGTTATGCTAATATAACAGAATAAAATTAATAAATTAATCTGCAAATAACTCTAAAAATTTGCACAATAATTCACTTTCTGACAATATACTCCAACAGCCTGTAATCATTATAACTGAATTTTAAGGCCTTCCTTCTTCAGCACAAATTAAATCAACATATTTTTTAGAGGGTGGCTAACTTAGAGGGAAGCTTGGGTGGAAGGAGATATACGGAGATAAAACATCTAACAAGAGACTGGGAAAGAGAACATCAACAAGACAGTGAGACACACACAGACAGACACAGGGAGACAGGCCTGTTCCTCTGCAGTGTATCAGGCTTTGTGATGTGCTTGCAGCTTCTTGACCCTGTCATCATCCACGTCATGCATGTCCAATGACAGCACTGCCATCACAAATCAGCATGAACTACGTACAGTACACAGATCAGAGAGATAAACACCAGCATGTGTCTCTCATTCAGCTCTCAGTTTAATGCTTACAAGTCACACCTACAAGACCTGCAAGTTGAACAAAACATTGTGCTTAAATGCACATTTGCTTTTCATGAGCATGAGAACGGCCATGTGTAACATGCATGGATGTGTTTGAACACGCATAGGGTTTAATCTTCTCTGAGAGACAGATCTGGACAGACATAACCACTGCCAAACCGCTGCTGTCTGAGGACATGTCGACTTCCCCATACTAAACAGGGAAGAGATGTGTGTGTGTGTGTATGTATGTAACACAACCAGCCTTCAAAGAGGCTGTGAGACTGAGATTTTGAGCTCAGACCTGTCGCCTCGCTGAACATCAGGCCACTTGCTCAATATGACACCAAAACACCATCCAAATCCCTCCAGAGTTGCTGTGGGAATGACCCAGCCTCAGCTCTTTGAAACTGTGCACCTGGTAAAACTCACTACCTCTCCTGAGTACATTTTAAGTCAATTAGAACTGCTCTCCAAAGTGATAAGCAAGCAGTTTAGACCTTACAATGAGGTAGGAATATTATGCTATTTTGATAGACATCTGGCAGGCAGTTGAAGACAAGGTTAGATTCTATTTTGTATGACAAGCTTGCTGTAGCCAGTCAAAATAGATGAAACTCATCTCAGTGTTCATTCAGAAGGTGAGGCCTTAAGTTTTGTGTTTGTTTTCTTTGTTTTACAGCTGAAACACGGTATCAAGCTACAAAATAACGGATTTCATTCCATTACTCATGAAGGAAATGTGTATCTGTCACAGAAAATTCAGAGCATGTGCTTGTTGCTTTGTGCAAGCATTTGTTAGACGGTCACAGATGAATGTTTGCTCAAAAGGAGAGGAATCATATCTTTTAGATGGAAACCAATAATTAAACACGTTTAATGTCAGTTCCAGACCTCCGGGGAGCATATTGGACAGATGAAGGATTCCAGCTCACAGCTTTCAATATGTGCGTTGCCAGGCAACTTGGTTTACATTAGTATTATTCTGTTGTTTAAGGCTTAAAATAGAGGCTTGCTATAGCAGAGCTACGCTAACCCAAGCTCATTTCTTGGATAGCTGGGAAAAAACGTAAGGAGACCGTAGCACCAACTGTAGTTCCTCATGTCCACTGCTTTTCACCTACTTCATTAGATACTCTCAGCCAAAACGATACCTCCCACACCCTCCTCCTGCCTTCCTCTCACCTTGTCTGGCCTGAGTAGAGGAGAGGAAGAGGAGGAGTGATGGGGTGGGTGTTCTGTAGGTCAGGGATATCACTTCATTTACAGTCTGGCGAGCAACGCTAGCGCACATGTCGTTAGGGGTCGAAAGGCTCGCTCATGCATGCTACATAAGAAGTTTCGGCCAAACCGCTGAGTTTGTAGAACAGATAACAGGAGAAAGAATAGAATAAGCATTTTAGAGGACTCAAAAAACAAGCCATATTAAAATGCTTTGAACACTTAACATTGACAATGTAAAATAAATTCTGTTATCTATACTATACTAACATTTACGGAATGGTTTTCACTGTTTAGTTGGTAGTATTCACTGTTAGTTGTGTGCCAGTGTATATTTTCATAACTAAACTAAACTTAAACATGAGCTTGTTAGTAAGGCCAGAAAAACAAGTTACAACCACTTCACAATCACCAGCATCATGTTTAAAAAAATGTTTAATATGTGGTGGAACATATTTTAGCTGTAACCCACTGTAACTGCCACAGAATCGCTGAGATTTCCCCCTCACTGTACTGCCGTCATACTTACATTAGGTCTATTTTCAACACTACTGTTGGAGGTGGAGCGCTCGGAGCACTGCATCTATATGTTCCGGAACCTTCTCCCACTTGCCCCTGGGTGTTCTGTTACCTCGTGTTTTACAGATTAAGCACTGCTCACAGAACGCTTAGCCTCTCCTTCATACTGGATCATTTGGCATGTGGCTTCATCTGAGGTCACCTTTAATAAGTCCGTCATTAAAGTAAGTGGTAACACTTTACAAGAGTACATTATACAGATATATAGTACTTGAGGGTACAACAATAAAACATTACTTAAAATAACACATGTAGTTAAATAGTTAAATGTAGCTTAATAAACTTTAAATGCACATCAAGATTTAAATATTTAAATATGCATTGAACAGTATTTAAATGCACATCAAGAAAGAGCGCTCAAAACATTACATTAGTTAACATCATCGTCATAAATATTTACATGACATATTGCATGTCTTTAGTAATGCTTAACATTGTCTTTAGCTGAAGCAGTTTTCTTTAATGAACCCTTGTTGTAGTGCTGACTTTGCTAGTTTATAAGTGTCACTGATGTGCCAGCTTGCTTTTCTAGATTTCTGTCAACTGAAAAGCAGTATAATTTCAAAGTGTAATAAGGCTGTACTTGGTTCACCTGCCTAAAAAGATCTTGTTGACCGTAAAAGGTCTGCCTTGACAGACAGTCACTTCTGCTTTGATGAACCGCTGTGTGAAGGGTGTGACACACACTGCAGCTGCATATCTCACCTGGATATCCCAGCATGCTGTGCTCTCCTATCTTATACACTAAGCTGCACTCAGCCATGTCCACATATTTACTGGGACCACAGCCTGCTTACTACCGTTGCCTGTGCAATACTCACTTTGCTTCCTACTGACACTCTAGTGTGTTTCAATTGAGAATCAGATGTATTACAAGTATCTGCAAACTTTTCTGCTGACAGCTTGCTATGTGAAGTGGAGCTGTGCTAGCTAGGATAACTAGCTATCTAACTAACTAGCCAACTCTAACATCAGCTAATAATAAATGTTTGCCCTATCTAATTAAATGAAATGTAAAGGATTACCATTATCACACGTACAACTGAAACTTCCCATAGCAGTGTGGGGAAAAAACGTTTCTAATCTCTATAATGTAGACTACAGCGGTTCCTGGCAGGGGTGATGGACGGTTGTCCCAGAGAGACATAGCTAGGGTATTCTTCCAATTCACACGCGGTTGTGGCTTTTATACATTTCATAAATGGAACAAAACAATCAGAAGCTTTTTCAGGGACAGAGCAGGGAGAAAAGGATCAATGCTTTGTGATCCAAAGCATTGCTACAGTTACACTGAAACAAAGATATAGCACAGGATGATAGAGAAAACTAGCTGTTGAAGGGTGACCATACATCCTCTTTTTTTTCTGGACTTGCTGGCTGGGGTTCTTAAACGCCTTAAATATCCACGATCTGGCTTTCCTTTCTTGTTGACATTTACTTTCTGAAGTTGCCATACACCATACGGCTGCGTTAGCATTGCTTTGACTAGTCATTACAGGTCACGCCTTCTCACACAGAACAATCAAGACATGTACACGGCTTACATCTTACAGCTTTTCTATGGTGTCTTAACAAGTCCTAAAAAGGGCCACACACGTGATGCTCTCAGGACTGGGCTAGTTTGCAAATAAAACAAATCAACATAAATCAAATTATTACACACTTACTACCTTCACACCCCATCCCCTACACTCCAATTAAATGACGTTTTTGGGTTGTAAGTATAAAAATTCATTAAAAACATATCTGATAATTATATATGTGAAATGGCCAGGGTTCACATTAGATTACAACATGTGGTCTGCACATCTGCATTGTTAAAATGACATTTTCATATCTACAACACATTCATCTTCAGAAAGTTACCAGAATACTACTATCAGAACTACTGCATAGTACTTTTATGGAAAGTATATGATCACCTATATTAGCTGCTGTGGTTCCTCTAAAACAGATCTTTTGATTTTTAGGCTAAAAGCTTGGCACACCAAAGTCTTTATTCAGCAGGTATTTGAAACTTTTAGTAAATTTAGTAAAATATTGCATAGAAATGCAAAAACACAGCCGTACTTTTTACCACCTCTTCAAGAATTCCATATTATTATATAGCCATGGGGTTTTGATTTATATTTCAACTATGTGTCAACCATTTGTTGAATTTTTCATTTTACCAAGTAAACATCACTTCATCGTACTGTCTTGCTGTATTGCAGCATCACGGTGGCCTGAGATGTGTACAGATCACAATATAGTCAAAAATCTGTATAAAACTAATTTATCATTAGGTTTTATGTTTTTAATTTATTTTTAGACTCACAAGCCTAAAATTCATTTAATTGGAGTATAGGTCATTGGGTGTGATTATAGAAAGTGTGTAATAATATGATTTAAATGATTTTGTCGCATGCATTACTGTACACAGACAAAAGGCATCACAAAAAAACACACCCAATACTCAGAGCATTTTTACATAATAAAAAAACAACATCTTCAACCAACATTTTAACATAAGGAGGGTGTCTGACTGACAATTAATGATTTTTTAATTATCAATTAATTAATTAATTTTTAATAAAGGTATGTGAATTCATTGTCATGTTCAAGAAACCATGATGAGATTATTTGAGCTTTGTGACCACTGTGTGGTCCGATGTGGTCATCTTCTGCTGTAGCCCATCTGCCTCAAGGTTTGATGTGTTGTACATTAAGAGATGTTCTTCTGCATGTGTCATAATGTCAGTTACTGTTACCTTTCAATCAGCTTGAACCAGTCTGGCAATTCTCCCTTGACCTCTAGAATCAACAAGGCATTTTCACTCAGAGAACTGCCACTCACTGCATATTTTTTCAGAGCATTCTGTGTAAATCCTAACTATGGTTGTTTGTGTAAATCCGAGCAGATCAGCAGTCTCTGAAGTACTCAGACCAGCTTGTCTAGTACCAACAACCATGCCACATTCAAAATCACACAAATCACCATTCTTCCCCATTCTGACGATCAGTTTGAACTTGCTAAAAGCCTTTCTACATGCTTTAACACACTGGAGTTACTGCCGTGTGACTGGTGTACCTAATAAAGTGCTCAGTGAGTGTAATTTAATTTTAATTTTATATACACAACATTATACACACACACACACACACACACACACACACACACACACACACACACACACAC